>CP092863.1:4420831-4790191 GCA_030710605.1 Cordylochernes scorpioides | reverse complement strand
AAATAAGACCTCTGGGACAAGAACTATAATAGAAAAGTTGAGACATGGAACCTAATGGAGATCGTTTGAACGACATGAGGAATAAGCAACAACAATTTAATTGCTTGGAAATGTACTTGTGAGATTGTGTTATTCAACTATTTATAAACTCTCCCGAATTTTGATTTTCCATCTTTGTGTATATGTTTAAACAATTAGATAGAATACGCCAGTTATACAAAGACGGTGGCTAGCATACACAGGAAGTATTGGAGTGATGCGCGATATAATCCAATTAGGTTGTCTGAGCCCAAAGTTAAATATTTACTGGAGTATCATTCATCATACTTTACTGTTGTTATATGTGGCTTCAGAAATAAATTGACGTCTTCATTTTGTTCTCACCGAGATTCTTTCGCGAGATATTCTAAACCTAAGATATTGAGGTACCACATATATAGTATATTTTTAAACTGTATGACACTTTTAGTATATGTCACATATCTTCATTAGAGCCGATACCTTAAAGATTCTACCCTTCTTTCAAAATGTACACCGTTTCTATTTGCTACACCCCCATTTTTGTATATATGCTTATCTTTATTAATAATACCTGTAAATCCCTATTTGTATGTAACACTAAAATGTTTGCGTCAAAATAAAAATACAAAGAGCGGTCAGCTTGGGACAGTCGGGAGAGGGGAGGAAAATGCAAAGCCCATGTTTGGTCCCGAGGGACATTATTATAGAAACCCCCTGTTCAGGACAAGTTTTGGCAGGGGGTCAGCAGATGGTTCTAGGAGGTGTCTATCGACAGACGGCTGCTCTCTCTCACACTCTCTCTCTCTCATGTCTCGGTGATAAGCATCCAAGTTGGTGTCATGGGCCTCTAACCTCTGTCCCGTGGGCTGTCCCGATACTCTATGTGCTAACATCTAGCCTGCCTATTACTTGTTGTCCGCGTGTGGGAAGAACATCAACACTCGCTCACGTTACACGACTGCCAGCTTACCATACGTCCACATCTGCAACAATATTACATATATATATTATTATATTGTTTTGAAAATAGAGCAATCCATATTTGAATCATTAGATAATAAAAAGGCATATATTGGATTTAAACCTTTTTAAAATCCAATATATGCCTTTGTTATTATCTAATATATATATATATATAATATTCTTTTATTTAAATTAGATTTCATAGATTCAATTATTTGTTAAGTATACCACCAGATGTCGCGACTTCCCTTTATATAGCCTATTGTTGTTGTTTCTCGTTGGCCGGCTCAAACCTTTTGTAAATTATGTAAATAGTTTTTTTTTTTCTTACGCTTAAGCCAGGCAGTGCTTTTATTCAAATTATGTTTTTTTTATGTAATTCTTTAGCTCAATTAAAGCAATTACTGATCAAAACTATTTTTATTATTTTACTTTCATTATTTTTGCCACGACTGCATTAAAAATACCATTTAGTACTAAAAATAACAGCAAATAATTCCATAGCATAATCCTCAAGATAATCAAAATCAGCAGAAAATATTATTTACTAATATACAGGGTGATCCAAAAGTCCCGCACAACTTTAAAAATTAATAACTCCGCGAATATTTGCGCTAGAGCAATGCGGTAAACACCATTGTGTTCAGGATGCAATGGGATTTTTATGGCAAATAATGAAAAATTCGAAATTGATTTTAGTTACAACTTTATTCGTTAGATGGTGCTCTACCAGAATCAGAGATTCAGAGGCCAAATTGTTTGATAAATTGAAATATATAACTGAACGATACGTATTTTTCCTTTTTGAATACCAGGAAAGAGCCCTAATAATATCAAATGATAAATTAATAAAACACCATTTCGCCAAAAGTTAGAAGAATTGGTTGACGATTTTTAAATACAATCTGAGATATGTAAAATAGGTATATGCAAATTAAAAACATGTAGCAAAAAATATTTATATTTTAGATGGAGTTTTGTGAAATAAATTGAATGTTTGAAATAACTACTGATATCAATACAAGATTTTTGAAATGTTAATATAGTACCAAAAATTATGATGGCACTACTAATAGGAATTTCGTGCTATAAGGAATGTATAGTTTCTTGACTAATTGTCGACACTTGACTATTTAACTGGATATTTGTCATGATCCAAAAATGAAATATAGAGGGGAGTGACAAAATATATTTGTCGTACTTTATTCCAAATATCCTATGGGTTTGTCAAATGTTATTATTATTTATTATACTGTACATAATTTTGAAAATGTATCCCCTAAAAAAAATCATTTTAAATCGACCTTTTTGCGTTGAAAAACGTGGTAGTAAAATCATTTTGTATTTTTTTTGCGCAAAAATATCTAAAGTTGGAGGGGGGATACAGAGATTATTCTTATGCTATTTCTTCTAAATGAGCGAAAAGCGATAAACTAAACATAAGGGGTAAAAATTGTGTAACCAGTGTTATTCGAGAAGTTATAACACTTTGGCCTGCACGACATATATAAAATGTAGGCAAATGACAAACAAAAAAATTACTGTTCACAGAAAAAAAAAGAGTCAAGATGTGAGGACAGCATTTATTATTCCCATAACCCAAAACAAAGAGCTGCAAAATATAACACATGAGGTAACTGCCTTCTCTCTTGTATTAGGTCACAATCCTTGCTCAATGTGGCGCCCTTCATTCTCAAACACCGCCTGCAGACGATAGATGACAGAATGGTCACAATTAAATAGTTGAAATTCATAAACCGTGCCATCTGATAGAAGCCTTCAACATGGCCAATGTGGTAGCCGTCATCGATAAAAACGCGACTTAATGTACCCCCATAACCGAAATTGTAAGGCGTCAAGTCTGGTATATTGGAGGCCACTGGTAAATAAAGTGGCGACTTATATCAACGAATTTCACCGAACGTTTCCTTCAGCAATTGTTTGGCACCGCGGGAGATATGAGGAGGTCCTCCATTTTGCATGAATGTTATTTCGCTTAGTACTTATCTGTCCTGCAATATGGGAATAACATTTTCTCTCAAAAGTTGAACATAACGTTCAGCAGTTACAAAAATGGTTTTAAAAGTTCTTCCATTTATTTTTTCAAAGAAAAATGGCCCAATAATAAAAGAAGAAGTGAACCCTCACAAAACTGTAACTCTGTGCTGATGAAGTCGTATTTCTGTAAAAATCCTAGGGTTTTCTGTTCCCAAAATGAGGCAGTTTTGAATGTTAAATTCTCCCTTTAGATGAAAGTGAGCATCATCTGTTCTTAGAACATTTGACAGCCAGTTTTCATCAATATCAATTTGCCGGAAAACCCATGCAGCGAATTATTGACGCTTCTTAAAATCGCTGACTTTCAACTCGTGAAAACTTTGAATTTTGTTAGGGTATTTTTATAGAAAATTCTAAATGTGTGTTCTCTCCAAACTGCTCCATACGAAATCCCAGTTGTCGAGAAACTTGTCTAGCACTTACTTCTCCATACGTGGATAACGTTTCAATAGCTTCAGCATTCTGCAAACCGTAACAGCCACTGACTTGCATGTCGTTGGTCTTCCACTCCGAGGTTTTGCTTCCAGAGATCCAGTTTCCTCAAAACTTTTAATCAATCGCTTTAGAGAGTAGCAACTCATTGGTCCTTTAACGCTTCGAATATCTTTAAAGGAACGAAACGCTCGTAAAGCTTCAGTGGCAGATTCTGAATCACAATTGAAAAAATTCACCAAGAGTGCTTTATCCTGTAGTGACGGCATTCCAGGGGGAAGGGGAGAAGTTCGACCACACCTCCTTGCGGTCCCCCCCTGGACCCTTGGAATATTTGACCAAATTCTGGCTCGTTTCCAAGATGACTAACGTTGCAAACGGCACCCATTTCAAATGAATAGCAAAACTGATATATCCAGTAATGCTACCGCGTCCGGGGTAACCGCCGCGTCAGGAGCTGCAGCTCGAGCTCATGATGAGAAATCTACTACGAGGACACAATTCAATCTACTACAACTCAATATAAATGGTACCCAGAGGAAAATAAAGAGCTGGCTTGTCTTCTCTATGACAACCATGTACATATTAATTGTCCTCAGGAGACAAAATTGAATCAGAATCTGAGATTCAATATCAAAGATATACAACACTACGAATGGACAGGACCGGGAAAATTCGGAGGAGGACTTGCCGTTTTGATTAAAACTCTAGAAATCAAATTTAAGGAAAACGCCTATAATCAGAGTAAGCCTAGAGAAAGCACGACAGAAGCTCAGGCAATAGAAATCTATCCTACAGATAAAACGATTCCAATCATAAATGTTTATTACCACGATAATACTAGCATCAATACAGGCCTGATAGAGACATTAAGTGAAGCGTCTTCGGATATCGCAATCATACTTGGTGATTTTAACGCCGAAAGACCAACTTGGGGATCACCTGTCTAGGATAACAAAGGTCAGCAGGTTGAGGACATGCTAACCGACCTCGACCTTACGCCGTTAAATAACGAAAAGAACACCTATCTATCCAATTCCACAGGCACAGAATCCGCAATAGACATCACAGCGATAAATTTCAACATCGCACCCACAACACAATGGAAAATTCTGAAAAGTGCAATCAGTGACCACAGACCAATTTTAACAACCCTAAAATTCAAAATTGAGAATTTCCAACAGAATAAAATAACACTGGAAAAAGATTTACTGAAAAGCTTGGAGAACTTTGCAACGAAGAATTAAATCACAGAACGATTGAAAAAAAAAAGGAAAATTCTCTTTGAACATATCCAAAGCTGCAAAAGTATCGATACCTAGAGGTAGACGTAAAGACCTGTGAATACTTTACTGGAAGGACCACAATATCGAGGCAATGATTGCAGAGAGAGACAATAAAATGAACTTCTTAAAACAAATAAAACAGAAGAAATCATAAAGGAACTCATTGAAATTAGTCACAAAATAGTGTTGCACCAGGTTGCGGCTTGGCAGACTCTTCAGCCTGGATTCTCTCCTGTGCTGGGTCTTGCATCTTACCAGAGCGTGTTTCAACCATCCTACAAATTTATAAAAGGGAATAACGAGATAAGTCTTCTTTAAGTAGCCACCAGAATCCTCTTTTTATTTTCTCACATCAAAGAGAGCAGTGAAGTCACAGTGTACCTAAATACAAATGATGATAAATTAATAATCTGTTTTAAATAAATATCATAGAATATTTTATATAAAAATAAATAAATATATAATTTAAATTTCAAATATATTAAAACTAATATAAGAAAATACGCCATTAATCATGATGTAACACTTCCCCCTCTCCAGAGGTCGTCACGTCCTCGTGATTGACCTCATCAATTCTTTCAAAATAGGGTTTGATTCTTGAGACATGGACAATCAATGGGTCTTGGCCAGGATTATCTTTTGGTACAATTAAGTAATTTACGTTGGACAGCTTCTTTAATATTCTATATGGGCCAAAATATTTTCTCAGTAGTTTCTCTCACACTTTCCTATTTTCCTAATTGGTGTCCAAACTGCTACTAATTCTCCTGGTTCGTAGCTTCTTTCCATGTGTTTCTTGTCATAGTTCTTTTTCATTCTTTCTTGAGTCTTTATTGTGTTGTTAATAACTAATTTTCTTGTTCTGTTTATTTTGTCTAAGTGATGTTTTATGTATTCATCATAATCATCTTTGTCAATGTCCACCGAGATATTCCTGTCGTCCAAAAGAGACGTGGGTTCTCTTCCAAACATCAGGAAAAAGGGAGAATATCCTGTGGTTTCCTGAATTGTAGTATTGTAAGCGTGAGTGATGAATGGAGTATTTCGTCCCAATTTTTCTGATCAGTGTTCACATACATACTGAGCATATTGATCAATGTTCTATTTAACCGCTCTGTCAATCCATTAGTCTGGGGATGATAGCTCGTTGTGAAGCAATGTTTAATCTTGCACGTTTTCATCACCTCTTTCATTAATTACTGGTAAATTGAGAGCCTCTGTCACTAATAAGATATTGTGGGGCTCCGTGCCGAAGAAAAATATCCTCTACTAGAAATTTAGAAACTTCTTTCACTGTTGCTTCCGAGACTGCTCTTGTTTCTGCATATCTAGTGTAGTAGTCCGTCAGCACGATTATCCATTTTTTCCTGTTTTTCGTAGATGGTAGTGGACCAACAAAGTCAATTCCAATTCTTTCGAAGGGAAAGTTGGCTGGGGGGATGGGCTGTAGTAGTCCAGAAGGTAATTGGTTTGAGCCTTTCCTACTTTGGCAAAGGTGACACGTCTTAACAAATTCTGAGACATCCTTTAGCATGGATGGCCAAAAGTATTTACTCTTTATTCGGTACATGGTTCTGGCGACGCCCAGATGGCCATTCGACATATGATTGTGATATTCTTTCATAATTTCTCTCTTTTTATTCTCTGGAACCACAAGCAACCACGCCCTGCCTTCAGGGTTCGGGTTTTTCTTAAAGAGGCATCCATCTTCTTCTTTAAAGTTTTGCGCAATTGATCGCCTGCTTTCATTAAGGTTTTTCTTAACACTTTCGATAAATTTATCCTCTTCGTCTGTTATTTGATTTAAAAATAGCCTTTCAAAATCCTCATCCCAATCAGTTTCTGGTAAGGGCCCCCTAGATAAGCCATCAGCGTCCAGATGCTTCTTTCCCGATTTATGTATTATATCGAAGTCATATTCTTGAATTTTCAATGCCCATCTTGCCAATCGACCTGTTGGATCCTTCAAGTTTTTGAGCCAGCATAAGGCGTGATGGTCTGTTACTATTTTAAAGTGTCTTCCATAAAGGTAGGGTCGTAATTTTGACATTGACCAGACAACGGCCAGACATTCTTTTTCAGTGGTTGAATAATTTTGCTCCGCTTTACTTAGGGTACGACTCAAATATGAGATCACCTTCTCTTCACCACCGATGTCTTGGACAAGTGTTGCACCTATGCCGATGTTGGACGCATCAGTATGAACATAAGTAGGTGCATTTGGATTGACGTGACCTAAAATTGGTGGACTTAATAGTGCTGTTTTTAGGGTTTGAAACGCTTCCTCTTGTCTTTCTGTCCAGGTAAATGATACACTTTTTTTATAAGGTTGGTCAAAGGGTCAGCAATTTTTGAAAAGTCTTTGATAAATTTTCTATAATATGAACACATTCCCAAAAAGGATTGTACTTCTTTGACCTTTTTGGGCCGAGGAAAATTTCTGACAGCTTTGATGTTATGATCCGCGGGTTTTATACCATGTTTGCTCGTTATATAGCCGAGAATCTCCAATTCTTCAAAAGCAAATCGGCATTCTTTGTCGTTTAACCTTAAATTAGATTCACGAAAACATCTAAAAACAGCTTCAAGTCTTTTGAGGTGCGTTGGAAAATCCGGGCTATATATGATAACATCATCCAGATAACACAAACAAATTTGCCATCTCAGATTTCCAAGCATATTCTCCATATTTCTCTTAAAGGTAGCAGGCGCGTTACAAAGTCCAAAAGGCATCACGTTGAATTCATATAATCCATGCGCTGTAGTGAAAGCTGTTTTCTCTTTGTCTCTTTCTTCGACTTCAACTTGCCAATATCCAGATCTGAGGTCTATTGCTGAGAAGTGTGTAGATCCTTGGAGAGTATCCATAACTTCGTCTATTCTAGGGATCGGATAGACATCTTTTACTGTCACATTATTCAGTTTTCTGTAGTCCACACAAAATCTGTATTTACCATCTCGCTTCTTGACCAATATTACTGGAAAAGACCAGGGGCTAGAAGATGGCCTAATTATGCCTTCTGTAAGCATCTCGTCAATTTGCTCTTTTATAATATCTCGTTCTTTAGCACTTACCCTGTAAGGCTTGTGTTTAATTGGCTTCGCGTCTTCTGTGTCTATCCGATGTTTTGCCAAATTGGTTCTCCCTAATCTCGATGAAAAAATATCTCCATACCTTTCTAAAACTTGTTTTAACTCCTTCTGTTCCTTTGGTGAAAGATTTTCGTTTATTTGGAATCTAGGTTCTTCGTTCTTTTCTACCTCTCTTTCTCGACTCACATTTATTTTCGCTGGACTACTTCCAAAAGCCAATGTTTGGTTTTTCATTATTTTTAACGGTCGAGGATACGGATTAGTTTTCCAGATGTGTGTTTCCCTATTTATAACATTGATCAAGCTTCTTGCTAGACGAAGTCCATTTGTTTGAAACATTTTGCTGCTCTCCTCGATAATATATTCTCCATCCTCTGTTTCTACCAATGCCTTGATCAATTTCATGGAACATTCCGGTACAATGGAATCCTTGGCACTCTTTATTTTCAACATTTCAAAATTGATTTCGTCATGATTATTCGTCAAATCATATTTTATAGTTTCTTGCTTACAATCTATTTTTGCGTTCATTTTCTTAAGGAAATCTCTCCCAAGAATTAATGTCCGTAAATGCGTTTTCAATATCACAAAGTTGTGTGATAATGTTTCGTTATCAATTTTTATATTTAAAAATATACTTCCTACCATGTCCAATTTTTTTCCATCGGGTCCTGCACAAATTTTTGCGAGTTTACTTATACCATGGCCTGTATCGAGGGCCGTTCTGAGGTCGACCACTGAGAGGTCAGCACCTGTATCAACCAAAGCTTCAAAGTCCCTATCTTGTCCACATTAATTTTTAATTTGTATTTAGGGTCCAACTTCTTGATTCCGTTTATGGTCGACTTGCTTTGATTGACAGATTCAGGCGCGACGCTTAGTTTAAATCTTCCAACACGGAATATCTATTCCGGGTAGGAATATTTGTCTGTGTGCTATGACATACATCAGCATAAAGCCGAGGTCCTGATTTCTCTGATATTTCATTCATTTGGCATTTTTCTTCGACCTTCTCTTGGGTATCTGCTGGATCCTCTTCTAGGATTCTTATAAACTTGACCCTACAATAACGGGCCACGTGCCCTGGTTTGTTACATTTAAAGCAGATTGGTCTTCCATCTTACGTCTTATTTTTGCTCACTTCTTGGCTTTTATTGTAAGTGTTTCTCTGAAGGTTTGGTTTCGGCACAAAGTTAGGATTATAAGGACGTCTAGGGGTAGAGGGCTGGGGAAAGTTGTTTCGATACTGTCTGGGGGTAGGAGGGGAGTCGTTCTTGTAATTATTGGAAACAGGGGCTTGGGGCCTGGAAGTGGTCTGGTAGTTTCGTGCGGCAGTCGGCGGCACGTACCTCGATTGTTGTTGGGGTCTAGAATAGCGTGGACCGTTATATAGGTTTCTGGATTTCTCCACACGTTCCCGATACTTCTTTTCAAAAGAATCCATTTTCTTGCACACGACAAGAAGGTCATCGGTCGTTTTAGGAGGGTTCAGGTAGAGCGCGAATGAGTACTCTTTTTTCAGTCCTCCAATAACATGTTCAATTTTTGTTTCTTCTTCCATTGCGGGGTCAACCTTGTTGCACAACACTAGAATGTCTTCCGCGAACCTGATTGCTGGTTCATTCCAGTGTTGCATTCTGTTGAGCTTCATTCTAAGTTCTTCTTTATTCGCGTCCAAAGAAAAATCCTGGATGAGGCGGATTTTAATATTTTCCCAGCTCGTGAAACTAGCTTTGTGTAAATTCAACCAGGTTTTAGCGCTTCCCGTCATGTTCATGGCGGCATAACGAGAGATAATGTAGTCTGCCCAATGGTACAAGAAGCCAATTTCTTCAAGAGATTCAATCCATGGGCGAGGGTCTTCCGTTCCATCATACTTGGGTATGTCGATGTTGGGATTCAGGACAACTGGGTCGGAACTAGCATCTCTACCAATTGTTGCACCAGGTTGCGGCTTGGCAGACTCTTCAGCCTGGATTCTCTCCTGTGCTGGGTCTTGCATCTTACCAGAGCGTGTTTCAACCATCCTACAAATTTATAAAAGGGAATAACGAGATAAGTCTTCTTTAAGTAGCCACCAGAATCCTCTTTTTATTTTCTCACATCAAAGAGAGCAGTGAAGTCACAGTGTACCTAAATACAAATGATGATAAATTAATAATCTGTTTTAAATAAATATCATAGAATATTTTATATAAAAATAAATAAATATATAATTTAAATTTCAAATATATTAAAACTAATATAAGAAATACGCCATTAATCATGATGTAACAATAGAACAAGAAATTTGGATATTCAAACAAAAAAATGGGCAGAATTCTGCGAAAAAAATGGATCCAAAAAAGGAAAGCCATCTCTGGAATATAATTAGTGTTATAAAACAATCAAAACCAACACTAATCCTCCAATACTCAAACCGATATGAACAGCGAGAACGAACAAACAGATGGCTGACATAATTGCTGAATATCTTTCAAGCACTTCCAGACTCAGCTATAGGAATGAAGGCAGGACTCTAAAAAATAATATAAACAAGTTAGTTAAACAAGCAAGAAATTACCAGCAACAAGATATTTACTCGAGAGACTTCACACTGAATGAGCTAAATTCATCAATAGGAAAGTTAAATCCAAGATGTCACCTGGAGATGCTCTAATCTTTGGTCAAATGATTAAACACTTTGGAGACGAAGCTAAAAATCAACTCCTACGAATACTGAACATTTCATGGAAATCTGGTAAACTACCAAAGAATTGGAAGATATCAATTATAGTGCCAATACTGAAACCAAACAAAGATGCTAAGTAATGCAAGAACTATCGGCCAATTGCTCTTACCAGCATACTTTGTAAAATAACAGAATGAATTATCCACTCTAGGCTCATAGTCTGGGTCACTAACAATAATAAAATAAACTTCTACCAAATTGCCTAAAGATCCAGACACTGTACAACTGATAAGCTGTTCTACTTCTGTCAATCAATAATAGATTTCTAGAAAAACCGCCAAAGAAGACAACGGCCGTATTCCTGGATATGACCTCAGCTTTTGATCGAGTGTAGAAATTATTTGAAAGGCTGCACAACATCGGAGTAAGGGGAAAAACCTCAATCTGGATTGGGGACTTTTTAAGAGGAAGAAGGATAAAGGTTCGGGTCAATGGAACATTTTCCAAGGACCGAAGAACATGGGCTGGTGTACCTCAAGGATCTGTGCTCAGTCCTCTACTCTTCTCGCTATATATTAACCGTTGTTTATTTAAATAGATGAATATTATTTGTATTATTTAAAGCCTCATTATGTAAAAATATATGTATATATAAATTGGACATTTGTTGTTGGCCATGGTCAAGTTTGAGCTCTTGTACGTCTAATTACGACACAACAAAAGTGGCGACGAGGATGCGCGATCTACAGAGTCAGTAAAAAGCTGAAGAAAACGGCGTCTATGCAACTATAACAACTACATCTTTTTAACAAATCTGACTCTCGGATTATGGAGAAGAAAATAGGAAAATGGGTTAAGATTACATCTTTTAAACTATCTGGATTAAGAAAACAAAGGAGTAGAAAAGATCAGCATGACAAGTTCAAAGTTAATAGTACCTTTTAGATGCTATAGCCCAGTGGAGGACACTTCGATCTTTTTGTACAAAAATTGAGGCTTTCTTTTTGGCATCTGAAGGAGGAGATTAAAGTGCTTATTTTTACCTCGCTACCAGATTCTGAAACTTTGAAGCAGGGAAACGACATTTTCTTCCTGGTCTATTGAAAGATCAACCCTATGATACTATCATTCAAAGAATTAAGCTGCATTTGGATCCAAAGAAGAAAGTGATACCACAGCGATGCAGATTTTTAAAGAGAATTCAACAGGAAGGAGAATCAATTTCGGAATATCTTATAGAATTGAAACATTTGGCAATAAATTGTAATTTCGTCGATATGTTGGGAACCATGAATGCGAGACCGTTTTGTGGCTGGAATCAAGTCGGAAATCCTGCAAAAGAAGCTACTACAAGAGGACGACGATGTCACCCTGGATAAAGTTTTTGCAGTGGCGATCTCGTTCGAATTGGCGGAGATAAATACAAGAGAATTACAAGATAAATTAGTGGCCAAGATATCCCCTGTGAATTGAAAGGATAAAAAGGGTGAGTACAATAGTAGTACGGCGCAGTGTAGGCCTTTCAGGCAAAGTAGCAAAGGCAAAATAGTGTGTTATAGATGTGGTGAAAGACATTCACACGTGGCATCGGTTTTACCTCATAGAAAAAAGACTTGTTTGAAAATGTAATAAACTGGGTCATTTAAGTAGGGTCTGCAAAGCTAGTAAAAGAATGTGGGGATGTAAATTTGTACAAGAGGACTCTATATATTCTGTACAGGGCGAAACTGATGCCACAATAAATTTAACAGTAGATGATTATTCTTTGTGCTTTACAATAGATACAGGAAGTCCAGTTACGTTAATACCTAAATATATTTATAAGAATTATTGGCAAGGTAAAATATTATTTCCAACAAATTTAAGATTAAAATCCTTTTGTGGTAAATCATAGAGATTATAGATCAAAGAAATGTTCTTGTAAAAGAAGCCAACCAATATTTACGATTAATAGTTGTAAATGAAAAAATCCAGGTAATTTTATTAGGAAGAGAATGGCTTAAACAGTTGAAAACTTGATTATTCTATATTTTTTAGCATTAAAATTTTAAATAATGAATATAATAGAAATATATTTAAATATATAAATATTTGATGGATAGGTATGCAGATTTGTTTAACAAAGATTTGGGCTGTCTAAAGAACGTTAGAATAAATTTTAATTTGAAAAAGGATGTGACTCCTGTGTTTTGTAAGGCCAGAAGTTTACCTTTCTCTCTAAAAACCAATGTAGAGAATGAAATTGATCGTTTAGTGAATTCTTGCATTTTATAACCTATAGTTCATGCATATTGGACCGCTCCAATAGTACCGGCATCAAAAAAGGATGGTAGTGTGAGGATATGTGGTGATTTTAATGTACAGCTAATAAAGCAATAGAATTAGATAGGTATCCCATTCCATCGATCGATGAGATCTTTTCAAAATTATCTACAAGCACCATAATTTCGACTCTAGACCTATCACAGGCTTATTTACAAGTAATGTTAGCGGAAGAAGCCAAAGCTGTTGTTGATATAAACACAACAAAGAGGTTGTTTTCTTAGCGGTAGCACCAAATAAATTTCAGAGGATTATGGAAGGCCTATTTGCTGATTTGCCAGGTGTGGCCTGCTACATAGATGGTATTTTGGTTGCAGGAAAATTCTTTGAAGATCATGAACAAAAGTTGGATCTATTGTTTAGATGATTGCTAGAAAAAGGTTTAAAGTTGAACAGATATGAATGTAACTTTAAAAAGAAATCGGTGGAATATTTAGGGTTTAAAATGGATAAATATGGACTGCATCCCTTATAAAATAAAATTAAAGCAGTGATAGAGACGCGTGAACCTAAGACTGTTTCGCAATTAAGATCTTTCATAAGACTCTTAATTTATTATTATAGACTCATAAAAAATATAGCAAACATTTTAGCGCTATTCTATCAACTTTTGAATAAATATTGTAGATGGAATTTTGGACGAAAGAATATCGAATGTTATTTTAAAAATGTAAATCATTATTTATGGACTATGGACTAGTCGTAATTCTGAGTCATAGAAATGATAGAAAGTAAGAATGCCCTATAGCTTTGCTTCTAGAGCACTAACTGAAGCGGAAAAACGTTTCTCTCAACTAGAAAAGAAAGCGTTGAACATAACTTTTGGCGTTGAGAAATTCAGACAATACTTACTGGGACGAAATTTGTATTGGTCGCAGACAACCGACCCTTAATTCATATATTTTCACCTCATAAACCTATTCCCATATGTGCATCATCCAGAATTAAAATATGGTCCTTAAAATTAGCTGCATTTAATTATACTGTGGAATTTCGAAAAACTAGTGATAATTCCAATGTTGACGCATTGTCACGTCTTCCTTTAGAATCGTGTGTCAGAGAGTCTCTTGATGAAGACCAGGTACTTCTTAGGAAGTCGAATGAAGTACCGTTCTCTTTTATGGAGGTGGCTAATGAGACGCCCCAAGATAAAAATACTGTCTATAGTATTAAGGAATGTTAGAGAAGGCAACTGTGTGTGTTTGTGTGTGTGGAAATTCACAAGGGTACCGAGAGAAAACCCACTAGCTCCTCATCATAAGATCAATGAGGAATTTAAGTTTGGAGTTTGGTTGTCTTCAATGGCGTGAAAGAGGGGTAATTCCTCAAAAATTAATATCTTTAATTTTAAATGACTTGCATGAAATACACATGGGGATTGTTAAAATGAAGATGATTGCCAGACGGTATTTTCTGGTGGCCAGGCATAGACAGTAACATCGAGGAGTTAACTAGAGAATGTAGAGTATGCCAAGATCGGCAAGCATGCCCCCGGCTACCATCTCGGAATGGACTTGGCCCGAAAAACCGTGGCATCGACTTCATCTTGATCTAGCGGGTCCGTTCATGGGAAGAATGTTTTTGGTTCTCGTGGACGCATACTCAAAGTGGATAAAAAATTTTATCATCAAAGATATTACCAGAAAAACGATTATAAGTCATCTTAGAGAAATTCTCGAGAGAATTGGATTGCCCTAATTTTTTGTTACAGATAACGGAAGACAGTTTGTCTCCCGGTGAATTCGAGCAATTTACCAAAAAATGAATTGTATACGGCACACTAAGACCAGTCCGTATAATCCTAGTACAAATGGTTTAGCTGAGAGATATGTAAGAGAGTTTAAAACCCTTTTTGAGAAAGAATAATGGGAAGGATGATTTAGAGACGAATCTACAAACTTTCCTATTTGCTCATAGAGCATTCCCCCAAACTGTAATAAAGGAATTCCCCGGCGGAACTCCTAATGAAGAGAAGCTTAAGATCAAGATTCTCGAATTTAATACCAAGATGGGAAATCCGCGAGAGGTATTTCATGAGGCCGTAAGAAGGCAGGAGAAGTTTACTACAGGTTGCGAGGTTTATTTCCGCAACTATGCAACAGGACCTAAACGGTAAAAAGGTACCATTTTGGAATTATTGAGCTACCGTCACTACCTTATAAGTTGCGAGGGCGTCGTGTATAAGAGGCATATCAATCAATTGCGACCTGTGAGAAAGAAACAAGTGGAGACAATAAATTTGATACTTCCTCGAACATCAGGAGAGAAGCCTGTAGGTTGAAGTCAGAAATAAAGTGAAGAGGATGTTCCAGAGTTACATCAGGAAACAAGGAGGAGACTGCTTCTGTGCACGTACCCTCTTGCACTCCTATACCAGGGCTGTGCTGTGCACGTGCCCTCTTGCACTCCTAAACCGGAGGCTGCCGCTGTGCAAGTGCCCGTCGGCAGTCCTAGACCTCAGAGAGCCAGGAAACCCCTAGACCGACTGGAGTATTATTAAGGGGGGAGATGTGTTGTGTATGTAAATAGATAAGAATTATTTGCATCCTTTAAAGTCTTTTTATGTAAGAATATATATATATATATAAACTGGACATTTTTTGTCGGCCAACGAAAAGAATCTGAGGCTCTTTATTGGACACGACAAAAACAACAACGGCATTCCAGAGTAAAATAAATCATCAGAGATAGTTAAATATTTTTCAAATGAATTAAAATAAATATAATCGATACTGAGAGAGAGTTGAATTTAACAAAATAGAAAATTATTATTTTCGAAATATAAATAGCTGAGAGGATTCCAGCAAACCACATCTAAAATATCAGTTTTTTTTTTTGCTACATGTTTGCATATACCTATTTTACATATCTCAGATTGTATTTAAAAATCGTTAACCATTTCTTCTAACTTTTGGCGAAATGGTGTTTTATTAATTTATCATTTGATATTATTAGGGTTCTTCCCTGGTATTCAAAAAGTAAAAATACGTGTCGTTCAGTTATATTTTTCGAATTATCAAACAATTTGGCCGCTGAATCGCTGATTCTGGTAGGGCGCCATCTAGAGAATAAAGTTGTAACTAAAATCAATTTCAATTTTTTCATTATTTGCCATAAAAATTCCCATTGCATCCTGAACACAATGGTGTTTACCGCATTGCTCTAGCGCAAATATTCGCGGAGTTATTAATTTTTAAAGTTGTGCGGGACTTTTGGATCACCCTGTATATATATAGTTCTGAATATAGAGCAATCCATATTTAAATCTTTAGATTAAAAAATGTTAAAATAGCGAAATAACTCCGCAACGGTTTTATTTTTCAAATTTATAAATTCTTTATTGATGTTTTTCCAAAATGTATATGGTTTTAATAATTTATGTTTTTTTTTTTTGTAATTTTAATATTTGACTTTTACTCTAATTCGTTCATACTTATAAACGAATCAGAAAAAGTCAAATAATAAAATTTAAGAAAATCCATATGCATTTGGGGAAAACATCTATAAAGAAAGACTATATAAATATTTATAAATTTTTGAATTTTTTACTCTAATTTTCTTATAAGTATTCATACTTAAATTAACGAATTGCTAAAAAGTTAAATTTTAAATTTAAGAAAAAACATAAATTTGGGGAAACACATCTATAAAGTATTTATAAATTTTGAAAAATAAAATTTCAAAACGCGCGGAGTGGGAGGAAAGGAAAATGGGCCATTGGTGGGAGGTTCCATTTATTTTGATGTAACCGCAAGACAATTCCACAATTTCTCCATTTGATATGCGGTTGTTCTATTTAATGGAAGCCATTCACTACTCCCACGCCAACTGATGGCAGAGAAATATTCAGTAATCCCATTTTCCTGATGAGTGCTACATTTAAATACTTAGTTTTTATCTTTCTTCTTCATCATAAAACGATAAAGAAATATTAAACCGTTTTAATATCTTTTCTTTATAAAAATGACTTTAAAAACATTCGGAATGTAATTATAACGACTTATTGTCGACATAGCGTATATAAATTGCGCATATGAAAATAAATCTTGAAAGCTATTTGAAGTTTATCTATTTAATCAGTCGATGAGAAATATAAATAAGAGCTATATATATGTAGTAACCTATATAGTACACTAGAGATTTTCATAATTATAATAAGTGTAAAGTCCCAAATGTATATAAACTTCAACGCAGCAGCTTTTTGACGAACATATAGCCAACATTAAATAAGATAATAATAAAATTTAGATAGTCAACAGAGACTCAGGCAAGACCCAAGTAAGAATTGACGAGATCATATCAGACATGGAAATTTCACATTTTTATCACGTAGACCCTGCCCGGGGATCTTTCACAATTTATTAGAGTTTTACGTTCAGGCGCTGGACAACCAACATCTCAGATCAGATTCCCATAGATCTTAACCGTGTAGTTTATCTCTGGTCTCTCCTAGGTTTCATCCAGAATTCTTCATCCTATGTAGAAAGCTAGACGCTGAAACCACTGGGCCTATGACTGCATATGCGCTTGTTGTACGACATAATATTATATGAGATATATTATTTTCTGTGCACTTTAATCGTTGTGATTTTAAAAGATGATAGTAATCCTATATAAACAATATAAAGTTGCTGGAGGATGGTATTCATATACCAAAAGAAGCATCTCTCTCTTCAATTATGCATTATAATATTGCATTATGTTTATTATCTCAGTTAAATACTTTACGGTGGTGATAAGAAATGAGCCACAACACCAGTTTAAAAAATTCATACAAAAAGCTCGTGTGTATACTATCGTTTTGAGCTATGGCCCTCAACAATGAAAGGGTGGCTTTGAGAGAAGAGTGTTGAAATCGGTCGAATTTAGCAAAATGTTCCAAACCTGTTCACAAATCGATCTGTCTTCATTTTTTTTTCTTTGTGAGCAGAGATATTGAATTTGAGGAGAATCGGGAATGCTGTTTCGTAACTTGATAGGATGTCCGATAAAGCAGGTTATTTGAAGGTAAAACAAATCCGTTTCAATAGGAACAAGATGGTGGAATGTGGATCTTGCACAAAGTTAGATCATGAATTACTGTTATTTAAAAATTTGAGAGTTTGAGGTGGTGTCTGCTGGGGATGAGTATAGCTGATCAATGGATGATTAAATACAGTCAATAATGTGATTTGGGGTTGCAGGTTGGCACTTAGTACGTGTGGGAAAACCTTGAACCCATTCTGGAAAGTCATTGTCCGTAGATGACCAGACTTAATGATGAACAGAATAAAAATAGTTAGGCAAATAATTAAGGCAAAAAATTAGGAAATTTTTCTTTCGATCGGGATTCAGACAATAACTCTGAAGGATATATTATATACAGTGACCTTTTTTTGAAGAAACGCGAGTTAACCAAGTATGAACAAAATTGCCTCTGTCTCCTTAAAAAAACTTATGACAGGCGACATTTATTATTCTTCAATGTTCATATAACATTGTCATGCTCATATATAACAGTTATTGTACATATAAATATAGTGCACTAGCGCGCCATCTGTTATCAAAATTCGAAACTATTTTAAAGGCGTTAGATTCTTTTTGAAATTAAACAATTTCTACTGCCCTTACTGCAATGGAAAAATTAAATTTATTAATGTATGTAATTCTACTGTCCTCAAAGCTCATGTCCATAGTTCTTCTAAAATACCCATTCCAAGAGTCTACCAACAGTATCACTATAAAAGGAAGTTTCATAAATGCAATATAACAGCGGTATGGTAGATTAAACTGTCGAAACCGCTGGGAGGGTTCACCACTGATGAGCCAGGCCCTCCCTTTAATTTTTCCATTGCAGTAAGGGCAGTAGAAATTGTTTAATTTCAAAAAGAATCTAACGCCTTTAAAATAGTTTCGAATTTTGATAACAGATGGCGCGCTAGTGCACTATATTTATATGTACAATAACTGTTATATATGAGCATGACAATGTTATATGAACATTGAAGAATAATAAATGTCGCCTGTCATAAGTTTTTTTAAGGAGACAGAGGCAATTTTGTTCATACTTGGTTAACTCGCGTTTCTTCAAAAAAAGGTCACTGTATATAATATATCCTTCAGAGTTATTGTCTGAATCCCGATCGAAAGAAAAATTTCCTAATTTTTTGCCTTAATTATTTGCCTAACTATTTTTATTCTGTTCATCATTAAGTCTGGTCATCTACGGACAATGACTTTCCAGAATGGGTTCAAGGTTTTCCCACACGTACTAAGTGCCAACCTGCAACCCCAAATCACATTATTGACTGTATTTAATCATCCATTGATCAGCTATACTCATCCCCAGCAGACACCACCTCAAACTCTCAAATTTTTAAATAACAGTAATTCATGATCTAACTTTGTGCAAGATCCACATTCCACCATCTTGTTCCTATTGAAACGGATTTGTTTTACCTTCAAATAACCTGCTTTATCGGACATCCTATCAAGTTACGAAACAGCATTCCCGATTCTCCTCAAATTCAATATCTCTGCTCACAAAGAAAAAAAAATGAAGACAGATCGATTTGTGAACAGGTTTGGAACATTTTGCTAAATTCGACCGATTTCAACACTCTTCTCTCAAAGCCACCCTTTCATTGTGAGGGCCATAGCTCAAAACGATAGTATACACACGAGCTTTTTGTATGAATTTTTTAAACTGGTGTTGTGGCTCATTTCTTATCACCACCGTAAAGTATTTAACTGAGATAATAAACATAATGCAATATTATAATGCATAATTGAAGAGAGAGATGCTTCTTTTGGTATATGAATACCATCCTCCAGCAACTTTATATTGTTTATATAGGATTACTATCATCTTTTAAAATCACAACGATTAAAGTGCACAGAAAATAAATATATCTCATATAATATTATGTCGTACAACAAGCGCATATGCAGTCATAGGCCCAGTGGTTTCAGCGTCTAGCTTTCTACATAGGATGAAGAATTCTGGATGAAACCTAGGAGAGACCAGAGATAAACTACACGGTTAAGATCTATGGGAATCTGATCTGAGATGTTGGTTGTCCAGCGCCTGAACGTAAAACTCTAATAAATTGTGAAAGATCCCCGGGCAGGGTCTACGTGATAAAAATGTGAAATTTCCATGTCTGATATGATCTCGTCAATTCTTACTTGGGTCTTGCCTGAGTCTCTGGTTGACTATCTAAATTTATTATTATCTTATTTAATGTTGGCTATATGTTCGTCAAAAGCTGCTGCGTTGAAGTTTATATACATTTGGGACTTTACACTTATTATAATTATGAAAATCTCTAGTGTACTATATAGGTTACTACATATATATAGCTCTTATTTATATTTCTCATCGACTGATTAAATAGATAAACTTCAAATAGCTTTCAAGATTTATTTTCATATGCGCAATTTATATACGCTATGTCGACAATAAGTCGTTATAATTACATTCCGAATGTTTTTAAAGTCATTTTTATAAAGAAAAGATATTAAAACGGTTTAATATTTCTTTATCGTTTTATGATGAAGAAGAAAGATAAAAACTAAGTATTTAAATGTAGCACTCATCAGGAAAATGGGATTACTGAATATTTCTCTGCCATCAGTTGGCGTGGAGTAGTGAATGGCTTCCATTAAATAGAACAACCGCATATCAAATGGAGAAAATTTGTGGAATTGTCTTGCGGTTACATCAAAATAAATGGAACCTCCCACCAAATGGCCCATTTTCCTTTCCTCCCACTCCGCGCGTTTTGAAATTTTATTTTTCAAAATTTATAAATACTTTATAGATGTGTTTCCCCCAAATTTATGTTTTTTCTTAAATTTTAAAATTTAACTTTTTAGCAATTCGTTAATTTAAGTATGAATACTTATAAGAAAATTAGAGTAAAAAATTCAAAAATTTATAAATATTTATATAGTCTTTCTTTATAGATGTTTTCCCCAAATGCATATGGATTTTCTTAAATTTTATTATTTGACTTTTTACTGATTCGTTTATAAGTATGAACGAATTAGAGTAAAAGTCAAATATTAAAATTACAAAAAAAAAAAACATAAATTATTAAAACCATATACATTTTGGAAAAACATCAATAAAGAATTTATAAATTTGAAAAATAAAACGTTGCGGAGATATTTCGCTATTTTAACATTTTTTAATCTAAAGATTTAAATATGGATTGCTCTATATTCAGAACTATATATATACAGGGTGATCCAAAAGTCCCGCACAACTTTAAAAATTAATAACTCCGCGAATATTTGCGCTAGAGCAATGCGGTAAACACCATTGTGTTCAGGATGCAATGGGAATTTTTATGGCAAATAATGAAAAAATTGAAATTGATTTTAGTTACAACTTTATTCTCTAGATGGCGCCCTACCAGAATCAGCGATTCAGCGGCCAAATTGTTTGATAATTCGAAAAATATAACTGAACGACACGTATTTTTACTTTTTGAATACCAGGGAAGAACCCTAATAATATCAAATGATAAATTAATAAAACACCATTTCGCCAAAAGTTAGAAGAAATGGTTAACGATTTTTAAATACAATCTGAGATATGTAAAATAGGTATATGCAAACATGTAGCAAAAAAAAAAACTGATATTTTAGATGTGGTTTGCTGGAATCCTCTCAGCTATTTATATTTCGAAAATAATAATTTTCTATTTTGTTAAATTCAACTCTCTCTCAGTATCGATTATATTTATTTTAATTCATTTGAAAAATATTTAACTATCTCTGATGATTTATTTTACTCTGGAATGCCGTTGTTGTTTTTGTCGTGTCCAATAAAGAGCCTCAGATTCTTTTCGTTTGGCCGACAAAAAATGTCCAGTTTATATATATATATATATATTCTTACATAAAAAGACTTTAAAGGATGCAAATAATTCTTATCTATTTACATACACAACACATCTCCCCCCTTAATAATACTCCAGTCGGTCTAGGGGTTTCCTGGCTCTCTGAGGTCTAGGACTGCCGACGGGCACTTGCACAGCGGCAGCCTCCGGTTTAGGAGTGCAAGAGGGCACGTGCACAGCAACAGGCCCTGGTATAGGAGTGCAAGAGGGTACGTGCACAGAAGCAGTCTCCTCCTTGTTTCCTGATGTAACCTCTGGAACATCCTCTTCACTTTATTTCTGACTTCAACCTACAGGCTTCTCTCCTGATGTTCGAGGAAGTATCAAATTTATTGTCTCCACTTGTTTCTTTCTCACAGGTCGCAATTGATTGATATGCCTCTTATACACGACGCCCTCGCAACTTATAAGGTAGTGACGGTAGCTCAATAATTCCAAAATGGTACCTTTTTACCGTTTAGGTCCTGTTGCATAGTTGCGGAAATAAACCTCGCAACCTGTAGTAAACTTCTCCTGCCTTCTTACGGCCTCATGAAATACCTCTCGCGGATTTCCCATCTTGGTATTAAATTCGAGAATCTTGATCTTAAGCTTCTCTTCATTAGGAGTTCCGCCGGGGAATTCCTTTATTACAGTTTGGGGGAATGCTCTATGAGCAAATAGGAAAGTTTGTAGATTCGTCTCTAAATCATCCTTCCCATTATTCTTTCTCAAAAGGGTTTTAAACTCTCTTACATATCTCTCAGCTAAACCATTTGTACTAGGATTATACGGACTGGTCTTAGTGTGCCGTATACAATTCATTTTTTGGTAAATTGCTCGAATTCACCGGAGACAAACTGTCTTCCGTTATCTGTAACAAAAAATTAGGGCAATCCAATTCTCTCGAGAATTTCTCTAAGATGACTTATAATCGTTTTTCTGGTAATATCTTTGATGATAAATTTTTTATCCACTTTGAGTATGCGTCCACGAGAACCAAAAACATTCTTCCCATGAACGGACCCGCTAGATCAAGATGAAGTCGATGCCACGGTTTTTCGGGCCAAGTCCATTCCGAGATGGTAGCCGGGGCATGCTTGCCGATTCTTGGCATACTCTACATTCTCTAGTTAACTCCTCGATGTTACTGTCTATGCCTGGCCACCAGAAAATACCGTCTGGCAATCATCTTCATTTTAACAATCCCCATGTGTATTTCATGCAAGTCATTTAAAATTAAAGATATTAATTTTTGAGGAATTACCCCTCTTTCACGCCATTGAAGACAACCAAACTCCAAACTTAATTCCTCATTGATCTTATGATGAGGAGCTAGTGGGTTTTCTCTCGGTACCCTTGTGAATTTCCACACACACAAACACACACAGTTGCCTTCTCTAACATTCCTTAATACTATAGACAGTATTTTATCTTGGGGCGTCTCATTAGCCACCTCCATAAAAGAGAACGGTACTTCATTCGACTTCCTAAGAAGTACCTGGTCTTCATCAAGAGACTCTCTGACACACGATTCTAAAGGAAGACGTGACAATGCGTCAACATTGGAATTATCACTAGTTTTTCGAAATTCCACAGTATAATTAAATGCAGCTAATTTTAAGGACCATATTTTAATTCTGGATGATGCACATATGGGAATAGGTTTATGAGGTGAAAATATATGAATTAAGGGTCGGTTGTCTGCGACCAATACAAATTTCGTCCCAGTAAGTATTGTCTGAATTTCTCAACGCCAAAAGTTATGTTCAACGCTTTCTTTTCTAGTTGAGAGAAACGTTTTTCCGCTTCAGTTAGTGCTCTAGAAGCAAAAGCTATAGGGCATTCTTACTTTCTATCATTTCTATGACTCAGAATTACGACTAGTCCATAGTCCATAAATAATGATTTACATTTTTAAAATAACATTCGATATTCTTTCGTCCAAAATTCCATCTACAATATTTATTCAAAAGTTGATAGAATAGCGCTAAAATGTTTGCTATATTTTTTATGAGTCTATAATAATAAATTAAGAGTCTTATGAAAGATCTTAATTGCGAAACAGTCTTTAGGTTCACGCGTCTCTATCACTGCTTTAATTTTATTTTATAAGGGATGCAGTCCATATTTATCCATTTTAAACCCTAAATATTCCACCGATTTCTTTTTAAAGTTACATTCATATCTGTTCAACTTTAAACCTTTTTCTAGCAATCATCTAAACAATAGATCCAACTTTTGTTCATGATCTTCAAAGAATTTTCCTGCAACCAAAATACCATCTATGTAGCAGGCCACACCTGGCAAATCAGCAAATAGGCCTTCCATAATCCTCTGAAATTTATTTGGTGCTACCGCTAAGAAAACAACCTCTTTGTTGTGTTTATATCAACAACAGCTTTGGCTTCTTCCGCTAACATTACTTGTAAATAAGCCTGTGATAGGTCTAGAGTCGAAATTATGGTGCTTGTAGATAATTTTGAAAAGATCTCATCGATCGATGGAATGGGATACCTATCTAATTCTATTGCTTTATTAGCTGTACATTAAAATCACCACATATCCTCACACTACCATCCTTTTTTGATGCCGGTACTATTGGAGCGGTCCAATATGCATGAACTATAGGTTATAAAATGCAAGAATTCACTAAACGATCAATTTCATTCTCTACATTGGTTTTTAGAGAGAAAGGTAAACTTCTGGCCTTACAAAACACAGGAGTCACATCCTTTTTCAAATTAAAATTTATTCTAACGTTCTTTAGACAGCCCAAATCTTTGTTAAACAAATCTGCATACCTATCCATCAAATATTTATATATTTAAATATATTTCTATTATATTCATTATTTAAAATTTTAATGCTAAAAAATATAGAATAATCAAGTTTCAACTGTTTAAGCCATTCTCTTCCTAATAAAATTACCTGGATTTTTTCATTTACAACTATTAATCGTAAATATTGGTTGGCTTCTTTTACAAGAACATTTCTTTGATCTATAATCTCTATTGATTTACCACAAAAGGATTTTAATCTTAAATTTGTTGGAAATAATATTTTACCTTGCCAATAATTCTTATAAATATATTTAGGTATTAACGTAACTGGACTTCCTGTATCTATTGTAAAGCACAAAGAATAATCATCTACTGTTAAATTTATTGTGGCATCAGTTTCGCCCTGTACAGAATATATAGAGTCCTCTTGTACAAATTTACATCCCCACATTCTTTTACTAGCTTTGCAGACCCTACTTAAATGACCCAGTTTATTACATTTTCAAACAAGTCTTTTTTCTATGAGGTAAAACCGATGCCACGTGTGAATGTCTTTCACCACATCTATAACACACTATTTTGCCTTTGCTACTTTGCCTGAAAGGCCTACACTGCGCCGTACTACTATTGTACTCACCCTTTTTATCCTTTCAATTCACAGGGGATATCTTGGCCACTAATTTATCTTGTAATTCTCTTGTATTTATCTCCGCCAATTCGAACGAGATCGCCACTGCAAAAACTTTATCCAGGGTGACATCGTCGTCCTCTTGTAGTAGCTTCTTTTGCAGGATTTCCGACTTGATTCCAGCCACAAAACGGTCTCGCATCATGGTTCCCAACATATCGACGAAATTACAATTTATTGCCAAATGTTTCAATTCTATAAGATATTCCGAAATTGATTCTCCTTCCTGTTGAATTCTCTTTAAAAATCTGCATCGCTGTGGTATCACTTTCTTCTTTGGATCCAAATGCAGCTTAATTCTTTGAATGATAGTATCATAGGGTTGATCTTTCAATAGACCAGGAAGAAAATGTCGTTTCCCTGCTTCAAAGTTTCAGAATCTGGTAGCGAGGTAAAAATAAGCACTTTAATCTCCTCCTTCAGATGCCAAAAAGAAAGCCTCAAATTTTTGTACAAAAAGATCGAAGTGTCCTCCACTGGGCTATAGCATCTAAAAGGTACTATTAACTTTGAACTTGTCATGCTGATCTTTTCTACTCCTTTGTTTTCTTAATCCAGATAGTTTAAAAGATGTAATCTTAACCCATTTCCTATTTTCTTCTCCATAATCCGAGAGTCAGATTTGTTAAAAAGATGTAGTTGTTATAGTTGCATAGACGCCGTTTTCTTCAGCTTTTTACTGACTCTGTAGATCGCGCATCCTCGTCGCCACTTTTGTTGTGTCGTAATTAGACGTACAAGAGCTCAAACTTGACCATGGCCAACAACAAATGTCCAATTTATATATACATATATTTTTACATAATGAGGCTTTAAATAATACAAATAATATTCATCTATTTAAATAAACAACGGTTAATATATAGCGAGAAGAGTAGAGGACTGAGCACAGATCCTTGAGGTACACCAGCCCATGTTCTTCGGTCCTTGGAAAATGTTCCATTGACCCGAACCTTTATCCTTCTTCCTCTTAAAAAGTCCCCAATCCAGATTGAGGTTTTTCCCCTTACTCCGATGTTGTGCAGCCTTTCAAATAATTTCTACACTCGATCAAAAGCTGAGGTCATATCCAGGAATACGGCCGTTGTCTTCTTTGGCGGTTTTTCCTAGAAATCTATTATTGATTGACAGAAGTAGAACAGCTTATCAGTTGTACAGTGTCTGGATCTTTAGGCAATTTGGTAGAAGTTTATTTTATTATTGTTAGTGACCCAGACTATGAGCCTAGAGTGGATAATTCATTCTGTTATTTTACAAAGTATGCTGGTAAGAGCAATTGGCCGATAGTTCTTGCATTACTTAGCATCTTTGTTTGGTTTCAGTATTGGCACTATAATTGATATCTTCCAATTCTTTGGTAGTTTACCAGATTTCCATGAAATGTTCAGTATTCGTAGGAGTTGATTTTTAGCTTCGTCTCCAAAGTGTTTAATCATTTGACCAAAGATTAGAGCATCTCCAGGTGACATCTTGGATTTAACTTTCCTATTGATGAATTTAGCTCATTCAGTGTGAAGTCTCTCGAGTAAATATCTTGTTGCTGGTAATTTCTTGCTTGTTTAACTAACTTGTTTATATTATTTTTTAGAGTCCTGCCTTCATTCCTATAGCTGAGTCTGGAAGTGCTTGAAAGATATTCAGCAATTATGTCAGCCATCTGTTTGTTCGTTCTCGCTGTTCATATCGGTTTGAGTATTGGAGGATTAGTGTTGGTTTTGATTGTTTTATAACACTAATTATATTCCAGAGATGGCTTTCCTTTTTTGGATCCATTTTTTTCGCAGAATTCTGCCCATTTTTTTGTTTGAATATCCAAATTTCTTGTTCTATTGTTACATCATGATTAATGGCGTATTTCTTATATTAGTTTTAATATATTTGAAATTTAAATTATATATTTATTTATTTTTATATAAAATATTCTATGATATTTATTTAAAACAGATTATTAATTTATCATCATTTGTATTTAGGTACACTGTGACTTCACTGCTCTCTTTGATGTGAGAAAATAAAAAGAGGATTCTGGTGGCTACTTAAAGAAGACTTATCTCGTTATTCCCTTTTATAAATTTGTAGGATGGTTGAAACACGCTCTGGTAAGATGCAAGACCCAGCACAGGAGAGAATCCAGGCTGAAGAGTCTGCCAAGCCGCAACCTGGTGCAACAATTGGTAGAGATGCTAGTTCCGACCCAGTTGTCCTGAATCCCAACATCGACATACCCAAGTATGATGGAACGGAAGACCCTCGCCCATGGATTGAATCTCTTGAAGAAATTGGCTTCTTGTACCATTGGGCAGACTACATTATCTCTCGTTATGCCGCCATGAACATGACGGGAAGCGCTAAAACCTGGTTGAATTTACACAAAGCTAGTTTCACGAGCTGGGAAAATATTAAAATCCGCCTCATCCAGGATTTTTCTTTGGACGCGAATAAAGAAGAACTTAGAATGAAGCTCAACAGAATGCAACACTGGAATGAACCAGCAATCAGGTTCGCGGAAGACATTCTAGTGTTGTGCAACAAGGTTGACCCCGCAATGGAAGAAGAAACAAAAATTGAACATGTTATTGGAGGACTGAAAAAAGAGTACTCATTCGCGCTCTACCTGAACCCTCCTAAAACGACCGATGACCTTCTTGTCGTGTGCAAGAAAATGGATTCTTTTGAAAAGAAGTATCGGGAACGTGTGGAGAAATCCAGAAACCTATATAACGGTCCACGCTATTCTAGACCCCAACAACAATCGAGGTACGTGCCGCCGACTGCCGCACGAAACTACCAGACCACTTCCAGGCCCCAAGCCCCTGTTTCCAATAATTACAAGAACGACTCCCCTCCTACCCCCAGACAGTATCGAAACAACTTTCCCCAGCCCTCTACCCCTAGACGTCCTTATAATCCTAACTTTGTGCCGAAACCAAACCTTCAGAGAAACACTTACAATAAAAGCCAAGAAGTGAGCAAAAATAAGACGTAAGATGGAAGACCAATCTGCTTTAAATGTAACAAACCAGGGCACGTGGCCCGTTATTGTAGGGTCAAGTTTATAAGAATCCTAGAAGAGGATCCAGCAGATACCCAAGAGAAGGTCGAAGAAAAATGCCAAATGAATGAAATATCAGAGAAATCAGGACCTCGGCTTTATGCTGATGTATGTCATAGCACACAGACAAATATTCCTACCCGGAATAGATATTCCGTGTTGGAAGATTTAAACTAAGCGTCGCGCCTGAATCTGTCAATCAAAGCAAGTCGACCATAAACGGAATCAAGAAGTTGGACCCTAAATACAAATTAAAAATTAATGTGGACAAGATAGGGACTTTTGAAGCTTTGGTTGATACAGGTGCTGACCTCTCAGTGGTCGACCTCAGAACGGCCCTCGATACAGGCCATGGTATAAGTAAACTCGCAAAAATTTGTGCAGGACCCGATGGAAAAAAATTGGACATGGTAGGAAGTATATTTTTAAATATAAAAATTGATAACGAAACATTATCACACAACTTTGTGATATTGAAAACGCATTTACGGACATTAATTCTTGGGAGAGATTTCCTTAAGAAAATGAACGCAAAAATAGATTGTAAGCAAGAAACTATAAAATATGATTTGACGAATAATCATGACGAAATCAATTTTGAAATGTTGAAAATAAAGAGTGCCAAGGATTCCATTGTACCGGAATGTTCCATGAAATTGATCAAGGCATTGGTAGAAACAGAGGATGGAGAATATATTATCGAGGAGAGCAGCAAAATGTTTCAAACAAATGGACTTCGTCTAGCAAGAAGCTTGATCAATGTTATAAATAGGGAAACACACATCTGGAAAACTAATCCGTATCCTCGACCGTTAAAAATAATGAAAAACCAAACATTGGCTTTTGGAAGTAGTCCAGCGAAAATAAATGTGAGTCGAGAAAGAGAGGTAGAAAAGAACGAAGAACCTAGATTCCAAATAAACGAAAATCTTTCACCAAAGGAACAGAAGGAGTTAAAACAAGTTTTAGAAAGGTATGGAGATATTTTTTCATCGAGATTAGGGAGAACCAATTTGGCAAAACATCGGATAGACACAGAAGACGCGAAGCCAATTAAACACAAGCCTTACAGGGTAAGTGCTAAAGAACGAGATATTATAAAAGAGCAAATTGACGAGATGCTTACAGAAGGCATAATTAGGCCATCTTCTAGCCCCTGGTCTTTTCCAGTAATATTGGTCAAGAAGCGAGATGGTAAATACAGATTTTGTGTGGACTACAGAAAACTGAATAATGTGACAGTAAAAGATGTCTATCCGATCCCTAGAATAGACGAAGTTATGGATACTCTCCAAGGATCTACACACTTCTCAGCAATAGACCTCAGATCTGGATATTGGCAAGTTGAAGTCGAAGAAAGAGACAAAGAGAAAACAGCTTTCACTACAGCGCATGGATTATATGAATTCAACGTGATGCCTTTTGGACTTTGTAACGCGCCTGCTACCTTTAAGAGAAATATGGAGAATATGCTTGGAAATCTGAGATGGCAAATTTGTTTGTGTTATCTGGATGATGTTATCATATATAGCCCGGATTTTCCAACGCACCTCAAAAGACTTGAAGCTGTTTTTAGATGTTTTCGTGAATCTAATTTAAGGTTAAACGACAAAGAATGCCGATTTGCTTTTGAAGAATTGGAGATTCTCGGCTATATAACGAGCAAACATGGTATAAAACCCGCGGATCATAACATCAAAGCTGTCAGAAATTTTCCTCGGCCCAAAAAGGTCAAAGAAGTACAATCCTTTTTGGGAATGTGTTCATATTATAGAAAATTTATCAAAGACTTTTCAAAAATTGCTGACCCTTTGACCAACCTTATAAAAAAAGTGTATCATTTACCTGGACAGAAAGACAAGAGGAAGCGTTTCAAACCCTAAAAACAGCACTATTAAGTCCACCAATTTTAGGTCACGTCAATCCAAATGCACCTACTTATGTTCATACTGATGCGTCCAACATCGGCATAGGTGCAACACTTGTCCAAGACATCGGTGGTGAAGAGAAGGTGATCTCATATTTGAGTCGTACCCTAAGTAAAGCGGAGCAAAATTATTCAACCACTGAAAAAGAATGTCTGGCCGTTGTCTGGTCAATGTCAAAATTACGACCCTACCTTTATGGAAGACACTTTAAAATAGTAACAGACCATCACGCCTTATGCTGGCTCAAAAACTTGAAGGATCCAACAGGTCGATTGGCAAGATGGGCATTGAAAATTCAAGAATATGACTTCGATATAATACATAAATCGGGAAAGAAGCATCTGGACGCTGATGGCTTATCTAGGGGGCCCTTACCAGAAACTGATTGGGATGAGGATTTTGAAAGGCTATTTTTAAATCAAATAACAGACGAAGAGGATAAATTTATCGAAAGTGTTAAGAAAAACCTTAATGAAAGCAGGCGATCAATTGCGCAAAACTTTAAAGAAGAAGATGGATGCCTCTTTAAGAAAAACCCGAACCCTGAAGGCAGGGCGTGGTTGCTTGTGGTTCCAGAGAATAAAAAGAGAGAAATTATGAAAGAATATCACAATCATATGTCGAATGGCCATCTGGGCGTCGCCAGAACCATGTACCGAATAAAGAGTAAATACTTTTGGCCATCCATGCTAAAGGATGTCTCAGAATTTGTTAAGACGTGTCACCTTTGCCAAAGTAGGAAAGGCTCAAACCAATTACCTTCTGGACTACTACAGCCCATCCCCCCAGCCAACTTTCCCTTCGAAAGAATTGGAATTGACTTTGTTGGTCCACTACCATCTACGAAAAACAGGAAAAAATGGATAATCGTGCTGACGGACTACTACACTAGATATGCAGAAACAAGAGCAGTCTCGGAAGCAACAGTGAAAGAAGTTTCTAAATTTCTAGTAGAGGATATTTTTCTTCGGCACGGAGCCCCACAATATCTTATTAGTGACAGAGGCTCTCAATTTACCAGTAATTTAATGAAAGAGGTGATGAAAACGTGCAAGATTAAACATTGCTTCACAACGAGCTATCATCCCCAGACTAATGGATTGACAGAGCGGTTAAATAGAACATTGATCAATATGCTCAGTATGTATGTGAACACTGATCAGAAAAATTGGGACGAAATACTCCCATTCATCACTCACGCTTACAATACTACAATTCAGGAAACCACAGGATATTCTCCCTTTTTCCTGATGTTTGGAAGAGAACCCACGTCTCTTTTGGACGACAGGAATATCTCGGTGGACATTGACAAAGATGATTATGATGAATACATAAAACATCACTTAGACAAAATAAACAGAACAAGAAAATTAGTTATTAACAACACAATAAAGACTCAAGAAAGAATGAAAAAGAACTATGACAAGAAACACATGGAAAGAAGCTACGAACCAGGAGAATTAGTAGCAGTTTGGACACCAATTAGGAAAATAGGAAAGTGTGAGAAACTACTGAGAAAATATTTTGGCCCATATAGAATATTAAAGAAGCTGTCCAACGTAAATTACTTAATTGTACCAAAAGATAATCCTGGCCAAGACCCATTGATTGTCCATGTCTCAAGAATCAAACCCTATTTTGAAAGAATTGATGAGGTCAATCACGAGGACGTGACGACCTCTGGAGAGGGGGAAGTGTTACATCATGATTAATGGCGTATTTCTTATATTAGTTTTAATATATTTGAAATTTAAATTATATATTTATTTATTTTTATATAAAATATTCTATGATATTTATTTAAAACAGATTATTAATTTATCATCATTTGTATTTAGGTACACTGTGACTTCACTGCTCTCTTTGATGTGAGAAAATAAAAAGAGGATTCTGGTGGCTACTTAAAGAAGACTTATCTCGTTATTCCCTTTTATAAATTTGTAGGATGGTTGAAACACGCTCTGGTAAGATGCAAGACCCAGCACAGGAGAGAATCCAGGCTGAAGAGTCTGCCAAGCCGCAACCTGGTGCAACACTATTTTGTGACTAATTTCAATGAGTTCCTTTATGATTTCTTCTGTTTTATTTGTTTTAAGAAGTTCATTTTTATTGTCTCTCTCTGCAATCATTGCCTCGATATTGTGGTCCTTCCAGTAAAGTATTCACAGGTCTTTACGTCTACCTCTAGGTATCGATACTTTTGCAGCTTTGGATATGTTCAAAGAGAATTTTTCCTTTTTTTTTTCAATCGTTCTGTGATTTAATTCTTCGTTGCAAAGTTCTCCAAGCTTTTCAGTAAATCTTTTTCCAGTGTTATTTTATTCTGTTGGAAATTCTCAATTTTGAATTTTAGGGTTGTTAAAATTGGTCTGTGGTCACTGATTGCACTTTTCAGAATTTTCCATTGTGTTGTGGGTGCGATGTTGAAATTTATCGCTGTGATGTCTATTGCGGATTCTGTGCCTGTGGAATTGGATAGATAGGTGTTCTTTTCGTTATTTAACGGCGTAAGGTCGAGGTCGGTTAGCATGTCCTCAACCTGCTGACCTTTGTTATCCTAGACAGGTGATCCCCAAGTTGGTCTTTCGGCGTTAAAATCACCAAGTATGATTGCGATATCCGAAGACGCTTCACTTAATGTCTCTATCAGGCCTGTATTGATGCTAGTATTATCGTGGTAATAAACATTTATGATTGGAATCGTTTTATCTGTAGGATAGATTTCTATTGCCTGAGCTTCTGTCGTGCTTTCTCTAGGCTTACTCTGATTATAGGCGTTTTCCTTAAATTTGATTTCTAGAGTTTTAATCAAAACGGCAAGTCCTCCTCCGAATTTTCCCGGTCTGTCCATTCGTAGTGTTGTATATCTTTGATATTGAATCTCAGATTCTGATTCAATTTTGTCTCCTGAGGACAATTAATATGTACATGGTTGTCATAGAGAAGACAAGCCAGCTCTTTATTTTCCTCTGGGTACCATTTATATTGAGTTGTAGTAGATTGAATTGTGTCCTCGTAGTAGATTTCTCATCATGAGCTCGAGCTGCAGCTCCTGACGCGGCGGTTACCCCGGACGCGGTAGCATTACTGGATATATCAGTTTTGCTATTCATTTGAAAATGGGTGCCGTTGCAACGTTAGTCATCTTGGAAACGAGCCAGAATTTGGTCAAATATTCCAAGGGTCCAGGGGGGACCGCAAGGAGGTGTGGTCGAACTTCTCCCCTTCCCCCTGGAATGCCGTCACTACAGGATAAAGCACTCTTGGTGAATTTTTTCAATTGTGATTCAGAATCTGCCACTGAAGCTTTACGAGCGTTTCGTTCCTTTAAAGATATTCGAAGCGTTAAAGGACCAATGAGTTGCTACTCTCTAAAGCGATTGATTAAAAGTTTTGAGGAAACTGGATCTCTGGAAGCAAAACCTCGGAGTGGAAGACCAACGACATGCAAGTCAGTGGCTGTTACGGTTTTGCAGAATGCTGAAGCTATTGAAACGTTATCCACGTATGGAGAAGTAAGTGCTAGACAAGTTTCTCGACAAACTGGGATTTCGTATGGAGCAGTTTGGAGAGAACACACATTTAGAATTTTCTATAAAAATACCCTAACAAAATTCAAAGTTTTCACGAGTTGAAAGTCAGCGATTTTAAGAAGCGTCAATAATTCGCTGCATGGGTTTTCCGGCAAATTGATATTGATGAAAACTGGCTGTCAAATGTTCTAAGAACAGATGATGCTCACTTTCATCTAAAGGGAGAATTTAACATTCAAAACTGCCTCATTTTGGGAACAGAAAACCCTAGGATTTTTACAGAAATACGACTTCATCAGCACAGAGTTACAGTTTTGTGAGGGTTCACTTCTTCTTTTATTATTGGGCCATTTTTCTTTGAAAAAATAAATGGAAGAACTTTTAAAACCATTTTTGTAACTGCTGAACGTTATGTTCAACTTTTGAGAGAAAATGTTATTCCCATATTGCAGGACAGATAAGTACTAAGCGAAATAACATTCATGCAAAATGGAGGACCTCCTCATATCTCCCGCGGTGCCAAACAATTGCTGAAGGAAACGTTCGGTGAAATTCGTTGATATAAGTCGCCACTTTATTTACCAGTGGCCTCCAATATCACCAGACTTGACGCCTTACAATTTCGGTTATGGGGGTACATTAAGTCGCGTTTTTATCGATGACGGCTACCACATTGGCCATGTTGAAGGCTTCTATCAGATGGCACGGTTTATGAATTTCAACTATTTAATTGTGACCATTCTGTCATCTATCGTCTGCAGGCGGTGTTTGAGAATGAAGGGCGCCACATTGAGCAAGGATTGTGACCTAATACAAGAGAGAAGGCAGTTACCTCATGTGTTATATTTTGCAGCTCTTTGTTTTGGGTTATGGGAATAATAAATGCTGTCCTCACATCTTGACTCTTTTTTTTTCTGTGAACAGTAATTTTTTTGTTTGTCATTTGCCTACATTTTATATATGTCGTGCAGGCCAAAGTGTTATAACTTCTCGAATAACACTGGTTACACAATTTTACCCCTTATGTTTAGTTTATCGCTTTTCGCTCATTAGAAGAAATAGCATAAGGAATAATCTCTGTATCCCCCTCCAACTTTAGATATTTTGCGCAAAAAAAATACAAAATGATTTTACTACCACGTTTTTCAACGCAAAAGGTCGATTTAAAAATGATTTTTTTTAGGGGATACATTTTCAAAATTATGTACAGTATAATAAATAATAATAACATTTGACAAACCCATAGGATATTTGGAATAAAGTACGACAAATATATTTTGTCACTCCCCTCTATATTTCATTTTTGGATCATGACAAATATCCAGTTAAATAGTCAAGTGTCGACAATTAGTCAAGAAACTATACATTCCTTATAGCACGAAATCCTATTAGTAGTGCCATCATAATTTTTGGTACTATATTAACATTTCAAAAATCTTGTATTGATATCAGTAGTTATTTTCAAACATTCAATTTATTTCACAAAACTCCATCTAAAATATAAATATTTTTTGCTACATGTTTTAATTTGCATATACCTATTTTACATATCTCAGATTGTATTTAAAAATCGTCAACCAATTCTTCTAACTTTTGGCGAAATGGTGTTTTATTAATTTATCATTTGATATTATTAGGGCTCTTTCCTGGTATTCAAAAAGGAAAAATACGTATCGTTCAGTTATATATTTCAATTTATCAAACAATTTGGCCTCTGAATCTCTGATTCTGGTAGAGCACCATCTAACGAATAAAGTTGTAACTAAAATCAATTTCGAATTTTTCATTATTTGCCATAAAAAATCCCATTGCATCCTGAACACAATGGTGTTTACCGCATTGCTCTAGCGCAAATATTCGCGGAGTTATTAATTTTTAAAGTTGTGCGGGACTTTTGGATCACCCTGTATATTAGTAAATAATATTTTCTGCTGATTTTGATTATCTTGAGGATTATGCTATGGAATTATTTGCTGGTTATTTTTAGTACTAAATGGTATTTTTAATGCAGTCGTGGCAAAAATAATGAAAGTATAATAATAAAAATAGTTTTGATCAGTAATTGCTTTAATTGAGCTAAAGAATTACATAAAAAAAACATAATTTGATAAAAGCACTGCCTGGCTTAAGGCGTAAGAAAAAAAAAACTTATTTACATAATTTACAAAAGGTTTGAGCCGGCCAACGAGAAACAACAACAATAGGCTATATAAAGGGAAGTCGCGACATCTGGTGGTATACTTAACAGAATAATTGAATCTATGAAATCTAATTTTAAATAAAAGAATATTATATATATATATATATTAGATAATAACAAAGGCATATATTGGATTTTAAAAAGGTTTAAATCCAATATATGCCTTTTTATTATCTAATGATTCAAATATGGATTGCTCTATTTTCAAAACAATATATATATATATATATATGTAATATTGTTGCAGATGTGGACGTATGGATAAGCTGGCAGTCGTGTACGTGAGGCGAGTGTTGATGTTCTTCCCACACGCGGACAACAAGAAGTAGAGGCAGGGCTAGATGTTAGCACATAGAGTGATCGGGGACAGCCCACGGGACAGAGGTAGAGGCCATGACACCAACTTGGATGCTTATCACCGAGACATGGAGAGAGAGAGAGTGTGTGAGAGAGCAGCCGTCTGTCGATAGACACCTCCTAGAACCATCTGCTGACCCCCTGCCAAAACTTGTCCTGAACAGGGGGGGTTGTCTATAATAATGTCCCTCGGGACCAAACATGGGCTTTGGCATTTTCCTCCCCTCTCCCGAGCTGTCCCAAGCTGACCGCTCTTTGTATTTTTATTTTGACGCAAACATTTTTAGTGTTACATACAAATAGGGATTTACAGGTATTATTAATAAAGATATAGCATATATACAAAATATGGGGGTGGTAGCAAATAGAAACGGTGTACATTTTGAAAGAAGGGTAGAATCTTTTAAGGTATCGGCTCTAATTTGAAGATATGTGACATATACTAAAAGTGTCATACAGTTTAAAATATACGATATATGTGGTACCTCAATATCTTAGGTTTAGAATATCTCGCGAAAGAATCTCGGTGAGAACAAAATGAAGACGTCAATTTATTTCTGAAGCCACATATAACAACAGTAAAGTATGATGAATGATACTCCAGTAAATATTTAACTTTGGGCTCAGACAACCTAATTGGATTATATCGCGCATCACTCCAATACTTCCTGTGTATGCTAGCCACCGTCTTTTGTATATCTGGCGTATTCTATCTATTGTTAAACATATACACAAAGATGGAAAATCAAAATTCGGGAGAGTTTATAAATAGTTGAATAACACAATCTCACAAGTACATTTCCAAGCAATATATTGTTGTTGCTTATTCCTCATGTCGTTCAAACGATCTCCATTAGGTTCCATTGTCTCAACTTTTCTATTATAGTTCTTGTCCCAGAGGTCTTTTTCCAAGCAGTATATTTCACTACTATAATTATTTGGGACGCAGGGTTGTTATTAACGTCTATAATGCAATATATTTTCGTTAAATGTATTTGAAATTTTAAATGATTCTCCGCGATCTTTATTTCTTCATTTAAATCTGTATAATTAGATATATATATGTCACATTCTGCTTATAAATTATTAGTAGATGTAAATTTTTACGCTGTTAGGAATTATGTAAATATTTGTAACTATATAAAAGGCGCGTGATTGAAATAAATTTTAGTCAGACGGTTGATTGTTCTCTCTTTCTTTACGCAAAACAATATCCTCTGCATATTGGCGTGTTACATATATTTATTTTGTTAATTCATAAAATTGTATATTTTATTTTGATTCGTGAGCATATTTATTTGTGTTGATTTTAAATTTCAAAGCTCATGTGAACACGTAGCTTTAGGTTTTATATATATAAACGTAATATATAGATAACGTATATTTCCATAATATATGGAATAACTATTAAAATAAAGGTCGCCTCTTCAGTCAAAATAGACACTAAAACTAAGTGTCATCTATTGATCGTCTCCGCAAACTAGTGAACTCGAGTTGGTGACAAAGTCACAACATCAGATTTTTTTTTTTGACAAATTAAAACCCATTCTCAGTTTCCCAAAGCTGGGGTTTGTCACCAACCCGAGTCCTCTAGTTTGTGGAAACGGTTAATAGATGGCGCTTCGTTTTAGCGTCTATTTTGACGGGAGAGGCGATCTTTATTTTTTAGATAAATCTCCTGGCGGCAAAAATGTCATATTGAAGAACATTACGAGGGTGCCACACGTCATTTGCTTTTTGTTTTCTGGACAAGTATATGACGTGCTAAAAGCTGATCTATAATTTTTGTTCCATGATAATAATGGTTGGTAGCAGTTGATGACTGCTTATACTGTAAGTGCACCAAATATCTGCGACATGATATGCGAAACCACACATGCGAAAAGCAGGCAGTTCGATTTTGCACTTAGAAGTGTGACAGAGCCTTATTTGATTACTTGCACTAGCTGGTTAGGGTTGGGATTTAGCAAGAAGTGGGGGCCATTGGAAAAAGTGTCCGATGCGGGATTCAATCCCGGGTCGTAGCAGCGGAAACCAACGGCTTTTATCACTCGTTCCACCAACCATCGGTATAAGATTAGGAAGTAAAAGATAAAATAGTTTTCAACCATAATGGGTATTTAGATTATGAACACAAGTAAAGGAAGGTAAAGGACATTTGAAGAGGACAAGTGGACAGTTCCTATATGATTAGGTGAAGCTGGACTTGTGGATGTACAAATCTTTCTGAACAAAACCTGTTGCAATTTCCAGATAAATTATCAACTGAACAACAAATTTGACTCGAAACACATAGGGAAAAAGTTGAATTAGAAATCATTATGAACATCAAATTAGTTATTTTAAATAACTTTCACTTTAATTTTTAATTCTCTCTGAATTTTGCGTTTCTCTACCTGCTTCTCTTTCTATGAATCAACATCATTTATAAACTCGTTATATTTTATTCATTGATAAAACGATAAATATAGAAATTAGATATAAAATAAGCTTAGAAAAAGCTCAAAAACCGGATTTTTAAACGCATTCGTTTAATTAACGATGGTTACTTTGTATTCACGTAAATAAGAATTGATTGAATATAATTCTATTATCGTCACTCAGTGAATATTATCGAATTAGGTTAGGGAGAGAATCGGCTGCCGCCTCCTTCAGTGATCTGCCTAGCAGCCACTTCTGTCTCCAGCGGCCTGATCAATATTCCAGAGGCAAGTTGCTAAAATATGCGCCGGCAGCCCCCACCCCGATATATTGTGGGGTGTGATTCGCCCTTCCTTTGATTTCCAATCCGTCAATACTCGGCCTTAATTCTTTTATTCTTATTCCTCTACAGACAACCTCAGCTTTGTGCCATTTCATTTGAGAACTTTCTTAATTCTTCCTCTTTAATTGCATCCTCGCTTATTGCGATTCAGAGCCTCGGGGTTTGACTGCCTTTATGAGAACGACAACCTGCCAGGACCATTTCGACCTAACAGAACATTCAATATTTTACCTGGTTATAATACAAATCTTAATTTTAAATTTTCATTTGGCTTGAATGGTTTCGTATATTTTTCTCGTTCGAATTTTTATTTAATATATGGAGAGAGATTTCATTTTAATGGAGATTTTATCTAACGTTGACAGAAATCATCTTCTGATTGGAAATACAGTAGAACTTGGATAATTCGAACTTCTTTAATTCGAAAACCTCTTTAATTCGAATATTTATATTGGTCCCTAGAAGCCTTAAGCCTTTATTCAAAACATCTTTAATTCGAATTTTTGGATAATTCGAATTTTTTTATGGTCCCTTGGGGTTCGAATTATCCAAGTTCGACTGTATATCCAATTTTAGCCGTCCGTTTATCATCATTACAAGTTATTCATACAAACATTTTGCTGTAATGATAAAGATTGAAATGGAAAAGAAGGATTCATCGGTATTGAATCTTTCCAGCGGTTCAACCAGTTCTACCAGCAAGGCGGCTATACTATTAGATACATTTTCTTTTACCATACGAAACGAACATATATACATATAATCATAGATGAAACTTAAGTAAATATAAAGTATTTTATTTCGCCGGTCGTCTGTATTTTTGAAGGCAATTTTGCTCATATCTGGTTATCTCTCGTGTATCTTCAATAACGGTCACTGTGTGTATCAAATATCTTTAAGAGATATTGTCTGAATCCTGATATACATGCTAAAAGGTACAACTTCTTAATGTTTTGCTCATGAGTCTATTTGATGTAAACACTTTAACACTTCTTCGTATTCTTTTTTAATACTTTAATTTTTTCTTCCATATATTTCTAGGCATTATTAGCTAGTGGCACCATTCCGAACACGTCGTCAGTGTGCGTGCATTAATTTTATCGACAGCCTTCCGAATGTGAAGTCCGTTGGTGGAATGCTAAATGCTCTTGTCTCCCAGTAACACGTTATTTCTCCATTCTATCTAAAATACTATTCTTGAAAGCCACAACGAGAGTATAATTGGATAAGTACAATCATGGAGAGGACTTAAGAAATGAAAATAAATGTCGCAACCGTCTGGTTTTTTAAAGAAGAAGAAGAAGAAGATAGAACCAATTTTGTAAAGACTTGATTATCTCGTGTGTCTTCAATAAAGGTCATTGTAATATCTTTCAGAATTATTGTCTGAATCCAGATATACATGCTAAAAGGTACAACTACCTTAGGTTTTGTCCATTAGTGTATTTAAGGCATAACTTTTATTATAATGAAAGGTTAGCCAGAAAACAATACAATTTCTGAAATATTAAACAGCACCTTAGATGAAAAAAATACAAAAGTGATATTGTAATGGTATATGGAGGATAAATTATGAGGAAAGAGTCTCTTCTAATCGTCCAACTTTTAGCTGTTGATGACAACTTTTAGTGTGTTTCACTACCAGAAGAATATTTTTTCTTTAAATTATTTTTCGTGATAAAAAATGGATGTTATTTGGCCTGCACTCATACACTCATGGACGATACTTAAGTAAATGGAAGGTATTTGATGTCTTCGGACGTCTGTTCTTTTTGAAAGAGACAGAGGCAATTTTGTCAACACTTGGTTATCTCGTGTGTCATTAATAAAGCACTGTGTACCAAATAAATTCCAGAGTTATTGTCTGAATTCCTGATATACATGCTAAAAGGTACAACTTTCTTATATTTCGTCCAAGTATTTAGAAGTAGAAGGACACCTTGGCTAGATAAAATTCTTGATTTACCCAACGTTTCGGTAGCGAACGCCGTGGAATATATCATCAGTGGTCAAGGTGATTTTCTACTACTGAATTCTTAGGTAAGGAAGGGAGATTGAAACTGTCTAGTTCTGACAGTGACTGTATAAATTGAAGTACTCGGAGGCTGCTTTCGTGTGATATTTTGAAATATTATACATACAAAACACAACCATCCTATGTTACACAAAGTATATCATAGTGACAAGAATATACTATACAAATAAAGATATATTGTAAGACTATAGTATAGACGTGATGCTATAGTCCAAATCACATACACAATGGCTCAAAATTAAGATCAGAACCCCCAAACTACTGCCTACAGGTGAGGTCCTATTAAAAAATTAGTATCTACAAATAGGTTATCTCAGAGTGTTAAAATTTTGTATAAGAAAATACAATGATTTGAATTTTTCCTATATTTACAATAATGCCAAAATTTGTTTAGGCCCAGGAATTTAATATTCATGATAGAACAAAAAAGAACATTATAAAAAAAAACGATTTCAAAGTTTATATATATTGTTAAGCTTTACACACAATATTTTTTATAGAAAGGGTATATTTCTAATATAGAGAATTCTAAATGAAATATATAACGATATTGGATGAATTGTGAATATGAGAGAAATGTTTGAACACTGTGGGTTATACCAGCTGCTAGTACTAAACACGGGAACTAAGGGTGCAGACTGAAGTCAGGGAGTTTTCTGCCTCCAATCTTGGACAGAGCAATTAGCCGAAGATCATTAGTGCCCCGGCACCGAGGGCCAAGAAACACAGATTAGACTTAAGCAGAACGTAATTAGCTATAGATTGTGTAGGTTTTATAATTGGAGGCTGTGTTTACGAGGTTTTGAAATGTTTTTGATGGCCCCGCGTTGTTAAAGAAATTCTGTGATGATTGGCACTGTCTCGTCAATGTTTTGACCAAAGTTAGTTTTAGCAACAAATCAGGTGTAGAAGATTTGGATTCAAAGTACAAGAGAAGGAATCGCCAGACATCATCTTGAAGAAGGAATCAAAGTTTACGGCGACATGTTTTTTCATTTTTCTCAAAATTAATTCGTTTACATAAATAAAAAGAAAAATATTTTTGTACAATAATCATTCATTTCATAAAGAAAATTTCTAATTATGTAAATATTTACTTGTATATATATTATCTTCCAGTTTCTTGGAAAGTTGCCTGTTGAAGGACGTCAAAGTCCGAAATCTTGTCGATTATACAGCACAAATAAAACCGTAAACTTTGATTCCTTCTTCAAAATAAGGTGTATTTTCGCTTATCCCTTATAATATATTCGTTAAACTTACAAATAATATTTATTTCATGGTCTACATCGGGATTATAAGGTTGAAATTGCCTAAGCTAAGCTTGAAAAGCCTAGGCTTAAGGAAACTAATGGCGTAAGATAGTTTTAAAATATATAAGGAATAAAATAGCCATTGTACCCTAGAACAATGGCGAAGAAGAAACTAAGGAGAAAAAGAGGGGTAAAAGGAATAAATTAACCTATTTCTTCTAGAATCTGTTAACCTATTTTTGACATTGAATGTGCTTTTAAATCTTCTATTGATGTTTTTATTTACTCTGTGTCAACACACTGTGTAATATTTGAACTCGAAAGTCATATCATGGCTCTTTCTTCGACTAAGAAAATCTCAGAAATTTTTGAAGAAAATTTATTTCATAGTCTACATCGGGATTATAAGGTTGAAATTGCCTAAGCTAAGCTTGAAATGTCTAGGCTTAAGGAAACTAACGGCGTAAGATAGTTTTTTAAAATAAGGAATAAAACAGCCATTGTACCTTAGAACAATGGCGAAGAAGAAGCTAATGAGAAAAAGAGTGGTGTAATTTTATACCGAGGGTCTATTATCTGAAATATATTAAAAACCACCTTGTATTCAATTACATAGGGATATTCAATCTTCTTTCAAAACGGTAGCTATTTGATCCTACGCATCTTTTCACCGTAGAAGAAAGAGAGAAGGGAGAAAAACAAGCGTGGGAGGATTTGTTTTTTAATTAAAAAAAATATTTATAAACAGATTGAAATCTAGATGTATATTCTAACATCTTTATAATATCTATCGTATAAATTTAAGACATGTTTGCCTGGAGAGACTTCAAGGTTTTACTTTGATTTTGAACCCAGTTTGGGACATATTGGCTGGTAAAGTATGGAACCTTTTGTCATTATAAAAAGCAAAAAAGCCATTGACATTTAAAATTATTAAACTTTGAACATTGGACATTTTTTGTAAATAAATACATGTACGGGGGGGGGGGGGGGTTCAGAGTATTAATTAAATTGATTCAAATATAATTATCAGGGATATTTAGTTTTATGTTAAAATTAAATGTGTTATAAAATATATTTCTATCTCTCTATTAAAATATAGAATGTTTTGATTCATTTTGGAATACGGTCTCTCTCTTCTCTTTCTTCTCTTCTCTTCTCTATCTCTCTTTCTCTCTCTTGCGAATGCTGAAAAAGAGTGGTTACAGATATCCTTATTCTCCCATTACCTAGTTGAAGGAATGGATCTGAAAACTTTTCGTCAAACAAAAAGAAAGCCCTTATTGGTCGACAATATTATTTATTTTATGTGTTTAGACGAATATAGCCGATTCAATACGTGTCTTCTAATTCTTATCTCCACTTTATCATATTAAGGTATCAAGCCTGTAGAGCTTGTTGATGGTGTCTACTGGGGAAGAGTATGGCTCATCAATGGATGAGCCAATTCAGTAAATAATGTGGTATCCAATACGTTTAAATATCGTGATTCACTAGTTTGACATCAGGGACAAATCGAAAAGGAATCAGACCTTGGAAATATTAAAATGCGATTTAAACACGCTTGATTTTGTACTTCGACATTCTGTCATGCTACTTCACAGATCAGCAGGGAACTGGAAACTCCAGGCTCTGTATTTCTTTGTTAGATGTAGGCAAGCATGTGCATTCAATTCACATTCTATAGAAGGTAAAATATGTTTAATAATTAATAATATTCATTTATTCTAATGAGAAAGAACATGTTAAAGTACTAAAAATTAAGGCAATTTGAAGATTTTCGAATTAAAACAATTAAATCTCTACTGTCCTTAATGCATTGAGAAAATATTGAGAGAGCCTGGATCATCAGTGGTGAACCCTATTATCTACGTAGATGGAACTATAAGAATCCATAATATGATCTAAGTGGAATGTTGCCACAATATAATTTTCATCGTAGTAAGGACAGTAGAAGTTTGATTTATTTGTGAAGATAAACATTCGCGTCTTAAAGTTTTCATTTGTTATACATAATATGACCCAAGTAGAATGTTGCCATCAAGCACATATTTGAGATAGAAAATATACGAAGTGTATGTCTGTGAAACTATAAGAATATATTTATTTATATATATATATTTTTGTTCCGTTCATAATTACCCTTCACAAATCATCCTTTCATACCTTCATCCCTAAGGATAGGAATAGTCGTTATTATTCCTTAAATAATGAAAATGACGATTTTTCGTTCTGTAAAAAGAAACATTTTCGGTAAAACTTGTTAAACGTTGTTATATAAGCATAGCTGTATTATATTGTATTATAAGAATATATTTCCCAAGTGTTGCCATTAAGCACATATATGAGATAGGGAATAAGAAATGTGCATGCGTGAAACTATAAGAATATATGATATTTTCCAAGTGTTGCCATTAAGCACATATATGAGATAGGGAATAAGATATGTGCATGCGTAAAACTATAAGAATATATGATATTTTCCAAGTGTTGCCATTAAGCACATATATGAGATAGGGAATAAGAAATGTGCATGCGTGAAACTATAAGAATATATGATATTTTCCAAGTGTTGCCATTAAGCACATATATGAGATAGGGAATAAGAAATGTGCATGCGTAAAACTATAAGAATATATGATATTTCCCAAGTGTTGCCATTAAGCACATATATGAGATAGGGAATAAGAAATGTGCATGCGTGAAACTATAAGAATATATGATATTTTCCAAGTGTTGCCATTAAGCACATATATGAGATAGGGAATAAGAAATGTGCATGCGTAAAACTATAAGAATATATGATATTTCCCAAGTGTTGCCATTAAGCACATATATGAGATAAGGAATAAGAAATGTGCTTGTGTGAAACTATAAGAATATATGATATTTCCCAAGTCCCAGCACATATATATAAAAAGATAGAAATAGTTGGAACTATGTTTCCCAGCACCACACAAATCACCCAGCCCGGATATGAAATGGAAGTTTACCGAGGCCCAGTCCAAACATTTGCCTAATGTACGTGTCTTTTGAATGCCAAGGAATAGAATTTCAGAAAGCTTCCATTGTTCGGAACATCTTGCTATAATGTGTGTTCTTTATTTCCCTTATGTTATTTATTTTCTCTTCTCTAAAAAATTCCTATAAACTTATAATAGGCTAAATGAATTAATTCAATGTAAATATATTGTAAGATTTAAACTAATATATTGCTGTAGATATTATTTAAACGCTTTATATTCTGCCATTCTGTCAAAATTTCAATGCGTCTTTGGTTTTGGGTTGTTAAATGGTATAAACTTGTTAAACATATATGCAAATTGTACTTAACCCCAATATGTTTTCTAATCCGCTATATGAATTACATATATAATTGTGTCATTTAGGAATATGAATAAACATCAACTGTTTCATAAACACTTTAGAAAAATTTCCTGATATAAAGAAATAAGCTTTTTACGTATTTCCAATGTGTCTCGGCGATAGATAATCCATCTGTTGAAGAACTTCCTATTTTCAAATTTATTGTATTGTCAGATCTCAATCTCGACTTAGAATTCTCACAGTGACTATGATATAGAAGTTCGACTGAATATTCATATATTATATATAGTAAAAAGCCTATATTGGATTATATAGGCATATACACTTATGGACAAAACATAAGGAAGTGTAACGTTTTTGATGTCGCCGGTGCTCTGTTTTTTTTTTTTTTTTTTTTAAGGAGACAGAGGTTGTTTACACTTGGTCATCTCGTGTGTCCTCAATAAAGGTATAACTGTGTATAAAATATCTTTCAGAGTTATTGTCTGAATCCCGATATATATTCTATCTATAAATTCAAAAAACTGTTTTATGTATTTCCAATGTGTCTCGGCGATCCATCTTCATCTTGTTAATGGAGTTCCTATTTTCAATTTTATTGTCAGATCACAATTTAGACTTGGAGTTCCCAGTGAAGAAAGTATATCAGGTCGCAACTATAAATATTTATATTAGATGATAAAAAGACATATATGGAGGGCACACATTTTTTACCCTTTTATTATCCAATGATCAAGTATGAATTCTCTTTTTTCAAAAATAAATAATTTATATTCCCATTTATGTACCCATCGCATCTCTTCCAATAGAGATACTCTTTAAAGCCATATTGTCTAAAAATTAAATTATTTATATTCACAATTATTTATATTTTAGACAACGTGGCTTCAAATGAGTATCCCTATTTGAAGAGATAGAATGGGAATACTCAAAGTCCTCTATGAGAGGAGATTTAGATAGCACAATGCTAAACATAAACCAATAGCCCGCCATCTATATATAACAAATAAAGAACCAAGATAGTGGATATTGCTGCTGCTGTGATAGAGATGCATGGAGACATCTGAAGCTCTTTATTGGACACGACAACAGCAACAAAGAACGAATGTTTTTTTTCTAAATTAAAGTTTCCAAGTGATGAGCCAAGCCCTCCCTATATATTTTTCATCGAAGTAAGGACAGTAGTAAGACTGTTTTATTTAGATAAAAGAAACATTCGTGTGCTTTATGTTTTTATTTTTCCATATTAACACAATATACAATATATGTATTCACTACATTGGTAATAATAAAAAATAGTTTTAAAAGTAGATATTGGAAAATACTTTATCTCTTATGAAAATAATGAAATGTTTATTGGAGCTGGTGAAATTAATAAGTGATTCAGGCGAATACCAATTGGCAATTGCACAAACAGGTAAAGGTAATACAGAAGCGATGTCGAGGAATGGGATAAAGACTCCACTCTTCTACATTCAACATTCTTCAATGTATTTGCATAGAGAGGATCCTTTAAGAATTACTATAGATGACAGACTTTAGTGTTGAGTAAAATTAATCAGGCCACCAGGGAAAAGTGTCTTTTCATTTCTTGTATTGACACAAGGGATTATTCTATTGAATAGACTTTATCGTGTTGAAGAGATTTAAGATTAAGGAAGAGACTAGATTTAGATTGAAATTTTGAAATTCGTGGTTCAGAGAATAACAGGTTTTGACATGGACAAAATAATAAAGTGTATTCGATATTATTTGCATATTTGAAAAATACCATAAGGTTTATCTTTACTTCTAATTTTCTAAAACGACAAGTGACGTCCAAGAAAAGAAAGAGGTGATCATTAAAACTCCACTTGGTCTGCAGGTAAATTCGGCACCAATTAGTGGAGAGCTAACATACAACTCGAGGGTACTTGGAACAATGTGCTTGCTTCGATTTTATTTTCTGGATGATCGGCTCAATACGTTCGATGCTTCCTTTGTTTGTTAACCACACTTCACCTAGCTTCAACCAACCATTGAGATTACAATCATCTTTGGGTGTATATCTCTATCTGAAAATAGTAATTATTTGAGGTGTGTGTATATATTTGTGTTGTTGCTTATTTCTTAAGTCGTTTAAACGATATCTATTAGGAAAATCATGGAGAAGGAAAGAGGGGTGCACCTGCTGTTGGTCTGAAGACCTGGAAGTACCAATCAGTGTGACTTTACTTCTTTTAGTTGGCCACTCCAATTATATTTATAGATATGTATATATTTGTAGTAACAATATGTCCATATAGACTATGCAACATAATTTAAAATAGTGTAACAGTCCGTAGTAAGCTTCAACACGCCAGCTTACTATCATGTATTTACAAATAAGTCATTAAAAGTTTCATTGAGAGTCAGTCCAGACACAGCGAAGTCTAGTTCATCGAAATTACCTCATTTTCTCCCATGGAACCTCTAAAAGTCATCTGTGAGTTTTACGACCAGCAGCGGACAACAACAGATCATCTTCGCTACTTGTACAAATCACATACATTCTCCTAGACTTTGCAGAGTCTCCTTAAAAAAGACGAGCCGCGACATAAAAGACATTTCAATAAGTTTTGTCCATGATTGTATATCTCTTTAAAACATAAATATGTCCAGTCTTATATGTAATGTCACAATAATTATCTTCTTTTGAATTTTCAAGATGCTCTTCCTATAACTCCAACAGTTTAACTTCTTATTTAAACTAAACTTCCTTGAAGCAGGTTCCATTCAACCCTCACAAACTTCTTTCCAATTTTATAAATTGTATTAATTTCTGAAGGTCCTATAAATTAAAATGGTGACAAGTTAATGTACTACGATATAATACGATAGCCTTCTTGAATGACACCGCTTCTTTTAGAAAGAATTTTAAAACGTGATATTTTTCCAAATTTCTATACGTAAAACGCATAGATAGATTTACTGGCGACCTTTGTTCGAATTTGTAAAAGGTGCTATTGTGACTTATTTGTCTAGTTTAGGTTGAGCACTTTAGTTAGAGAAGAACACGATAAAATACACTCATGGACAACACTTGAGAAAGTGGAAAGTCTTTTATGTCGCCGGTTTTCTGTTTTTTAAGGAGACAGAGACAATTTTGTTCACACTTGTTTATCGAATATATTTTCAATAAAGGTCATTGTGTATCAAATATCTACACTCATGGAAAAACTTGAGAAGTGGAAAGTCTTTGATGTCGCAGTCGTCTGTTTTTTATTTTTGTAGAAGAAGAAGAAGGAGAAGACAGAATCAATTTTGTTCCCACTTGGTTATCTCGTGTGTCTTCAATAAAGGTCACTGTAATATCTTTCATAGTTATTGTCTGAATCCCGAAATACAGGTTAAAAGGTACAACTTCCTTACGTTTTATCCATGAGTGTAAATTATATCATTGTAAATTGAAAGAAAGTGGTTTCTGGTATCATATATTGTGCATGTACCAAATATAATATCTTCAGATGAAGAAAGAGAAAAAAAATATATATATATATTTTGTTACAAAAAAATTATATCGAAAGCCTTTTATTGTCTTTTGAATTTCAGGATTATTCTCATATTAAGAGCTCTGTTTGAAATTATATTTATTGAAAATGAATAGAAATTTTAGAGTTTTAGTTTTTAGTATTTATATATATATATATTTTAATCCAAGACGTACACAAAGTCATATGTAATAGAAGATCTAGGTGTATGTTCCACACGTCAGTAAAACGTATCATATCGTGGTAGATCTCGGTGAAGGTGGGAGCAGGTTTGGGGTAGAAATTCCATCAGCAGGTTAATGTAAACAGTTTCTTTAATCCCTGAGATCGATATTGGCATTTCTAGCGGATGATTACTTCACCACGGGGCCGAGATTGGCCGGTTGATATCCAGTCCAGAGAGATTTTTGTCGCTAAGTTCTATCATAGCATCTCTCTCATCAGCTGAATACAGGCACACTACACACCTAAATAACATATATAAAATGATAAATTTGTTTATGTAACATTCTATTTAGAATAAAAAACGGTACAAGATCAACCGAGTAACGGCCACTAATCAGCGAAGTAAGCAATGAAGTGTTCCCAATGAGAGTGATTATCTACAGGTCACGTGGTAATCCCATCTCAGATGGCCCAATATCACTGGTGACATTCGAGATAAGAAAGATTTGATATCAAAATGTTCCCATCAGATTGGTAGGCTTGTCGGCCATAATATATCTTGCTATATCTCTCCTAAGAGTATTTCCATAACCAAATAAATAGTAAATTAAAGCAATATTACCTTTCAATACAGCTGAATGTTTATTTATAATACTCTCCAAGACATCATTCAAATTAATTAAGATGTGTGGAAGTGTATATATTTGTCACTATACACTCTTCCAATTTACACAGCTTTGAACTTTAGCTCAAGGAAAATATTTGAGCTATAGTTAAAGGTGGTGTAAATTGGTAGCGGTGACGAATATGTAAATAATTAATAATTATATTAGCGAAAATATAATTTCAAATTAACCAATTGAATTAACTAATTATATTTTCGCTAATGTCTTTATTAATTATATACATATTCGTCACCAATTTACACCGCCTTCAACTTTAGCTCAAGTTTTGTCTTCAAGCTAAAGTGTTAAAAGCAGTGTAAATTGGAGGTTAGAAATATAAATATTTAATCCAAATATTATTGAAAATATATAATTTTATATTAGGAGAATAACTGGACAGAATAATATATTCTAGAACTTATTGAATGGAATATGCGCATTGAAACATGTGTCAATATATATTGTAGCTTTCGTTTAGGGGCTATGAAGATAGATATTCTTTCACTAAAATGAAAAATGTATTGAAAAAATATATTTATTGAATAGAATATTTAAATCTTTGCGCCAGACACATAGATGTGCTGTTGTTGTTTCTATTCTCTGAGAGGGAAAGGAGGGTGATCTGGGGACATGGAAATACAACTGGGTAGCAATAGGACTTTGCTTCTGGTTTGGAAACAATGCCCTTAACATGAAGTACAGTTGTAGTCGCTCCTCTGGAGAATAAACAATTTGTATTTTCCTGTCGGTACTATAGTACAGGGTGGCCACGATAAAATTTATAATAAGATTTTGGGAGAAAACACATAGATTCATAGACAAAACTTAAGGAAGTTGTACATTTCAGCATGTATATCGGGATTCAGACAATAATTCTGAAATATATTACAGTGACCTTTATTGAAGACACACGAGATAACCAAGTGTGAACAGCCTCTAACTCCTTCAAAGAAATATATGACGACTGGCAACATCAAATTCTTTCCACTTCAATAAGTTTTCTCCATGAGTGTATACACAATTACCCAGTCCCACACTGGATACTGTTTCCAGAAATCACAAGTCCTAATGTTATCAATAAATCGCGATTATAAAGTTTCTAACCGAAGAAATATAACATTAGTAATTTATATGAATGAATAAATTATACTTTTACTTATACTTTTGTATTTATATACTGTATATTTTATATATTTAAGAGAGAGAGAAAACATTAAAAATAAACAATTTAGATAGAAATAAAAATTTGAAATGAAAATATTATTTTATTTGAAACCTTAAACAAATGACCTGGCGCTTCTGTCTGGAAACAATGGATTTGCCAAAACGAAGTATTTCTATAGATTCAAAATAAGTGAGAGGTCCTCTCAATGAACATATATTAAATACTCACTTCCCTTACTCTTAATATTCGTCTGTTTAAATATAGAAGTTAACTATTATTAATACCAAAAGGTTTATATTAATTAGTAGTGTTAGGAGAATAATAGTATGTAAATTTGAAACTATTATTGACGCCTATGATTATTTTGAAAATAAAACAAGTTGTACTGCCCTTACTGCAATGGAAAAATTAATGGGAGGGCCTGGCTCATCAGTGATGAACCCTCCCAGCGATTTCGCCAACTTAATCTACCATACCGCTGTTATATAGCATTTTTTCGATTTTCCTTTAATAGTTTTTCCATTGCAGTAATGGCAGTAGAAATTGTTTAATTTTCAAAAAAATCATACGCGTCTAAAATAGTTTCGAATTTTCATAACAGATGGCGCGCTAATGCATCATATGGATAAGTCGTGTACGTGAGGCGAGCGTTGATGTTCTTCCCTCGCGGACAACAAGAAGCAGAGGCAGGGCTAGATGTTAGCACCGAGAGTTATCGGGGACAGCCCGCGGGACAGAGGTAGAAGCCATGATACAAACTTGGATGCCTATCACCGAGACATGGAGAGAGAGACGGAAGCGGTCTTCCGAAGGACCCACTCTAGAACATCTGCTGCTGACCCTCTGCTCAAACCTGTCCTGTTTACCAGGTTCGTCTATATAAAGCCCCTGGAGGGGTCCCCGTCTGGGCTGGGCGTTGACTTTTTCCTCCCCTCTGGCCCGCAGCTGTCCCAGCTGATCGCTCTTTGGATCTTTATTTTGACTTCACCATTTTCAGTTTAAATACAAATAGGGGGTTTAAATACAAATAATTTATATACAAAATATGGGGTAGTAGTAAATAGAAAGTGTACATTTTAATAGAAGGGTAGGATCTTATAAGGTATCGGCTCTAACTAATTGGAAGATATGTGACATATACTAAAAGTGTCATTATGATACAGTTTAAAATATACGAGATATATATGTCATAATATATATTCTTCCAGGGATAATAAAGCAAACCTACAGACAACCCAGAGAGAGACGGGAGGGTAAAGTCCGGTCACTTGAGACACCAGCGACTTTCCAAGGAGCGACCACTGGGGTCCGTCAGTTAACAGCTCGGGACTTTTAAGACAGTTGGGGATTGTGTGCGACACGAACGGTCGCCCGGCTGTGCCGGTCCCGTTTCTCTCTCTCTCTGGTTGCCTGGGTTCCTTCTCTTCCAACTTCTGGTGTGGCTCTTCCCACCTTATATTGTCACATTTATATATGAATTTAAGATAAAAGAGATAATATTGGTATATAATATTATCATAGGAATATCTCTCTCCAACCCTCCCAAAGGTTTCATAAGGATTGATCAAATAGTGCTCGGCAGTATATTGTAATGAACAAACAAGATGCCAACAACGTGCTCGTAGTGAGCTAATATGTAAAATTTATTCAAGGGGTAAATTGGTATTGTATTGTAGCCGTTTTTGATGGTATTCAGGGAAGCTAAATGTTGTTACTTAGTTGTAAATAACAGTATATTAGAGAGCTTTTGAAAATATTTAGTATTTTATATGATACACTCTTATGGCCAAAACATAAAGAAGTGGGAAGTCTTTGATGTCGTCGGTCGTCTCTCTTTTTATTTTTGAAGGAATCAAAGGCTATTTTGTTCACAAATGGTTATCTCGTGTGTCTTCAATAAAGGTCACTGTAATATCTTTTAGAGTTATTGTCTCATTCCTGATATACATGCTAAAAGGTACAACTTCCTTTAGTTTTGTCTATGAGTGTAGTTGGGAAGCAATATAAAATTTGCTAAATATAACAGTGAAAAATTAATTTTAAAACCAAAATCTTATTATCAAAAATAATCAAATCATATAAAGGTGAACCAAAAAATTTAATTAATTTTTTACATGTTTGATTAAAATTTTCAATTTGAAATATATAGATATACATATATATAAAATAATACCTTATTTTAAAATAAAAAACATTAAGAACATTTATTTAAAAGAACAATACATCTCTAAACTAATTGACATTCTGCCCAGGAGAGAGTCCAACCGAGTGTTGCAGAGGGAGTTCCACAACCTCATTTTTTACACATTTATTTATTCATTTAAAATGATTCCCGGGTGGTGAATACTTTACATTTTCTACATTTTATTTCCTGACATTGTTTTCTATTTCCTGAGTGCGCTTTGCCGAGATGGAAACTTTTTATATCATAGAGAGTTAGGCTCACTTCACGACACTATCTTCATGCGTATATAGTTATGAAAATCAGAAACTATTTTAGACGCGTAAGATTCTTTTTAAAATTAAACAATTTCTACTGCCCTTACTGCAATAAACATTAATGGGAGGGCTTGGCTCATCAGTGGTGAACCCTCCCAGCGGTTTCGCCAGTTAAATTTTTTCATTGCAGTAAGGGCAGTAGAAATTGTTAATTTCAAAAAGAATCTTACGCGTTTAACATAGTTTCTAATTTTCATAATAGATGGCGCCCTAGTGCATCAGTATATAGTTATGTACTAAACATGGCATATCCTGACCATGTTCACATGAGCATCTCTTGATGGCAGAGCGTCATCTAGTGGAACAAAACTAAACGTTTATTTAACTTGTTCCATGGTATTTGGCCAACCCAATTTCTTGATAAATCAAGAAAGGTCAACCACGTATGCGTTTCGGGATGTTGGCTGTCAGAGTGGTGCAGATTGTACCTCTATGGCCAAATATTTGGTCTCATAGACTTCCTCCGAAATTTTGTGGCATATACAATTATAGATTTCAAGAAAAGTGCAGGAAGTACTTACAGAAATAGCACTAACTTTGGTCCCCATCTCTAAGTTCACAATAGTACTTTCCAATTCCACAAAGGTCCTCAACAAGTTAAGAAGAAAGAACCAAATAACACTGAAAAACAAAGAATTCTGGAATAATTAAAATCAACAATTAGTTGGTATTTATTCTGCCAGATGGTGCAAAGCCAACAGAAACTGTCCATAGTTGCATTAAATTTCATCATGATTTCCCTTTTATTGTCGGCTATATAGACAAAATCACCAAAACAATATCAAAGCGATATGGTAGATTGAAATGATAAAACCGCTGGAAAGATTCAACACTGATGAGCCATGCCTTTCAAAATATCTTATCATTGAAGTAAGGTAAGAAATATTTATTTGAAAAAAAATATATATATATATATATGCGCATAAATAGTTTAAATATTTGAAAAAATATATAGCAATATATAAATATATCTATTCTGAATATATTAAATTAAATATATGTTTCTTACACAGCATAATTTACGCCACTAATGAAGGATTACACCAATAATTGGTCAATATTACTTGTACCGGGATCAGGTGGATATATCAAAAATCTCCTGATCATGTAACTAAAAGTTGCTTGCTCCATCTGTCGGAATAAATATCAACTAATCTCAGATGAACCAGCTCGAACATTGTTAGTTTTCTTTTTTGATTAATCAAGAAAAGGACAATTCTGGAATAATTAAAAATCAACGAATAGTTGAGATTTATTCCGACAGATGACATCAGCAAATTTTATTTGCCCGATCAGGAGATACCCTTTTCTTAATGTTTATAGCAAACACTCATAGCTGGTACATTTCGTACCCGAGAGCTAGAGATTTATGAATTAAAATGTTTTAAAAGAAACTTATCCCCGTATATAAACCTGATATTTTCACATTGCTATTGAAACAAGGGGGATTATATATCTTATATTTAAGAATGAGAGATTTCTGTTGTATTTTAGAATTGTTGAGGTTATCTTGATTTTGGTTATCTTGAGGATTAAGCTATGGTGGTGCAGTCGTGGTCGAATAATAATCTTGAAAATATAAAGCCTTGATCAGAGATTTCTTTATTGAGCTGAGGAATACATATGAAAAACATAATTTGGATAAAAGTACCGCCTGGCTTAAGGCGAGTAGAATAAGGAAAACAAAATATTATTTACATAATGTACAAAGTTTTGAGCCGACCAACGAGAAACAACAACAACGGGTTATATAAAGAAAAAAGCGCGACCTCTAGCGGTCGATTTAACAGAGTATTTGTATATATGAAATATAATTTTAAATAAAATTATATTTTTATATAACATATATGTATGTGAAATTCTGTCGACTCTTGTCGAATCCTGTCGTTGTGGAATCCAGTCGACTTAAACTGTGATGAGGTATCCTGTCGACTTAATCTTTGGTGTGCGATCCTGTCGACTCTCGCTGCGGTGTGGAATCCGAGAGGGGCCAACATGTAGTAACTGAGAGGGACAGTCAGGGCGTGGGGAGTTTTCCAGTACCTCTCTGCACCTTGGAAGACCTTTAACAGTTCTCATAGAGTACAGGCAGTCGTGGTCGAGGCAGAGAGGAAAGCTTGGGAATGTCCACACAAAAAACGAAGAGTTGTAATAGGAAAGTTCCGTGAACAGATAAAGAGTCGAGCTAGGGGCGAAAGATGGATATAGAAGAGTTCTTACTGTTCTACATGGTCGATGAGGTGGACCTTGGACACAACCGACAAGGGCTCCCGCTGTGGTGAAGTTACTATTTATTTCTGGCCCTGTTGGGGGCTTATATATCTTTGCCGAGAGGAAGTATTGGGTTTCAGCGGATGCAACAAGGGCGTGGATCGGAAGAAGTGTCATTGTATACTGGCAACGCCCTGACATCTTCTAGGCCTCGTTGGGCTTCTATCTCAATCTCTTGCTTTAGCTCAACTCTTAATTTATTACAGAGTTTTATTTTGTTATTCTCAGTTTGTACAAAGTACATTACATATGATGATGTAAGGACACATGTCAATTATGTTATAATTATTTACAGAAGTGTTTATTATACAACATGAAAATCTTGTTATATTATATATAATATGAGGTTGTTGGTTTAAATTACCATATATATATATATATACTTTTATTGAAAATACTAACTCAGTATTTTAAGTTGAAGAAAATTGTATATATGCGTCGTATGTGCGACGTGTGTGTTCGATTCTCTAGGAAATAATAAGAATTCAATTTGTCGCCACAACAACCGCACGTTGGGTTTATACAAGGGATTAACTTGTCAGCATAATCTCTTTCAAATCTGTCAAGGGATTTGTGGGAGTCTACTCTCTGGTAACCTTATTAAATTCTCCAATGGAACGGTATGGAACGTAAACACAAACTTTGTTTTCAATTTTCATAATTCCTTTTGAATATTAATTATTGGAAATACTAATAAAATTGATATTTGTATATGGACTTTTATCATTTTTGGCGTTTTAACATATACACTCTTTAAAATAACTTAAAGAAATGGAAAGTCTTTGATTTCGCCGGTCGTTTTTTTTTTTTTTTTTTTTTTAAGGAAACAGAGGCATTTTTGATAAAACCTGGTTATATCGTGTTTTTTTAATAAAGGTCACTTTGTATAAAATATTTTTCAAAGTTAGTGTCTCTCTCTCTGAATCCAGATATACATATTAAAAGGTACAATCTTATTGAATTTTGTCCATGAATGCAAGCTTATTTTATAAAACCCATAATACAACTCGTACATTGATACACATTGACCTTTAGTGATGACAAACGAGATAACCAAGTGTGAACAAAATAGCTCTGTTTTCTTCTTCTTAAAAAAACAGACGACTGGCGACATCAAAGGCTTTCCGCTTCCTTAAGGTTTATCATGAGTACGAGGGTGAGTAGAAAAGTAAGGTCGCCTATTTTTTTTTTTTTCATAGAAAAACACATTTAATCACAACCTTTTATACATCATTGGAAAGGTTGGACACTTTGCTATTTTTCTACATAGTCGCCTTGATGCTCAATTACTTTTTTCATCCTGTCAACCAACTTTGTAATTCCGGTGTTGTACCACTCTCCCGCCGCCTCTTTGAGCCACTTGTCGACCCACCTGGCGGACACCTTTCTGTAGCCGAGGGTCTCAGACACAATCTTGTGCACGGAGAAGTGGCTGCAATCTTCATTCAGGCCATCCTCGATCTCTTCAAGGGGTATCCGCCGGTTTACGGTTGATTCCGGCAAACTCGGCCGCCCAGACCGCTGTTCATCGTGGACGTTTATCCGCCCCTCGTTAAACTCGCGGCACCATTTCCGCACGTTTTTGATGTCCATGCACTTCTCACCATACACTTCCACTAACTGACGGTGAATTTCGACCAGAGAATTATTTTTCGCATTTAAAAAGCGTATAACTGAGCGCAACTCGCACTTGGCGGGAGAGCTATGGGGAAGCTCCATCGCGAACGGTTTCCAGACAGCGACTGAGCGTCCCAAGATCACCGGGAAGGTTCTAGACGGTAGAGGGGGAACCAAGGAAGGCAGCGGTGTTGTCGGATTTCACCTAGCAACGCGCGTTCGGAAATTATCTCGTAGAAGACCTTAGTGTCCGCCAGGTGGGTCGACAAGTGGCTCAAAGAGGCGGCGGGAGAGTGGTACAACACCGGAATTACAAAGTTGGTTGACAGGATGAAAAAATGATTGAGCATCAAGGTGACTATGTAGAAAAATAGCAAAGTGTCCAACCTTTCCAATGATGTATAAAAAGTTGTGATTAAATGTGTTTTTCTATGAAAAAAAAAAAAAAAAAATAGGCGACCTTACTTTTCTACACACCCTCGTATATATCGCTATTGAAAAAAAAAATTAAACTGGCGAAACCGCTGGGAGGGTTCACAATTAATGAGCCAGGCCCTCCCATTAATTTTTCCATTGCAGTAAGGGCAGTAGAAATTGTTTATTTTTGAAATGAATCATACGTGTCTATAATAGTTTCGAATTTTGATAACAGATGGCGCGCTAATGTATCTTTATATATTTGTTTGAATTCTCATGACGACACACCCGGCAAGAGAGACCACCACCATCTCGAGATAATAACCTTGAGTTTAAAGACTCCATTGTTTGTTTTTCAATATCGATATAAACCTACTGTAGAAATCTTCTTTAAGTCCGAAAGGTAGAGATAATATACATATAAATCCTGAAAGAAACTTATAACCCTGGACGGTTTAATTTCAATGAGATATAAGTGACTAACTTATTGAAATTAAAATATACACTCATGGACAAAACTTACGGAAGTGGAAAGTATTTGATGTCATCGGTCGTCTTTTTTTTTTTTTTTTTAATATAAAATAAGGCAATTTTGTTCACATTTGGTTATTATGATGTACTAACGCACCATCTGTTATGAAAATTAGAAACTATTATAGACGTGCAAGTTTCTTTTTGAAATTAAATAATTTCTACTGCCGTTACTGCAATGGAAAAATTAATGAGAGGACATGGCTTATCAGTAGTGAACCCTCCCAGCGGTTTCGCCAGTTTAATCTACCATCTGTGGTGAACCCTCCCATGGTTATCTCGCATGTCTCCAATAAAAGTCACTGCAATATCTTTCCGAGTTTTTGTCTGAATTCAGATATACATGCTAAAAGGTACAAATTTATTAAGTTTTCTCTATGAGTGTATATATATACCCCGATAAACTCAGTACTACAAAGGTTTTCGTTGTCTCAGGCAGGACTCTACAGTTAATAAAACCAGCATGGAGGAATCCTAAACAGCCGAGAGCTATGTGAATTGGAAAACCAATTTTAAAACGGCTTTCTAAAACAATTAGTGCTACCTTTTACATGATTGCTTTGCTAACAATTTCTCAACCTTCGTATTTTCAAAACGCAATAAATTATTATTTTTCTGAACAAAAACTTAAAATTGATTTTCTTTTTTCTTTCGTTCTATTTGCCTTTCAATTTTATATTTTCTCCATTTATCGTTTAATTCGATTTTTAATAATTTCATTCCTCAACTCTGAAATTCAAGCGGGGGATCTATAAAGATATTTTTATTTCCGAGAAACAGAGTAATTTTATTTCTCTCTTGAATTATCTTTTGGATTAAATAAAAGAGTGCAATATGGTTTTATTTTGTTCCTTCGATTAAATATATAAATATACTTTACCAAATTAAGAAACAAAATTTAATTATATACCTTTTTAATGTTATATATACACTTTTGAATATATTCATAACAACAACAAAAATAATTACAGTGCTGCCAAAACCAAACATTCAAAAATAAATTAATTAAACAGAGTATATTGTAATATTATTATAAGGTATATTACAATTTTGAATTTATATTCGAATTATTTATAGAATCTTATCAATTTAGCATTTTTATAACTCAAAATTGATGATATATACATTTTAACACAATACTTTCTAATTATTCGCTTCTAAATTCCGTTTTTTATTTGCTTCTTTCAACCTTCTTGGTTTTCTTTTGATTCTTTGAATCGATTAGTTCAACTCAAAATCAATTAGTGATGATATTTCCTACAACAGGAGATAGTTGTCAACAAAATAGGCTAGCAAACATCCCTTCTTTTAAAACCAAGATTACATAGCTTTTTAAATTAAAGATACTTCGACCAGTAAATCTTTTTATTATCTCGACGTTTCGACAAAAATCTTTTGTTCTCGTCAGGAGCAAATAAAATTATAGCATTTGGCAAGGCGTTAAGATTTTTTTAAATTTAAATTTTAACGCCTTAATAAATTATAAAAAAAGGCATCTCCTTATCGTGCAACTGAAAGTTTCTAACAACAAAAAGATTTACTGGCTGAAGTATCTTTAATTTGAAGAACTATGAATGCCGGCCAGGCAGCCTTTATCTTCACGCACAAGTCAAAGTTAGTTTTATCATTTATCTACAACATATATATTGGGAGAATAGATAAAATGATGATTTTGTAATGTAGAAAATTAGGAAAGACAAAATTCAGGATGACACGGCAATTTATTTTCAGACAAGAATAATGATACAATTCCAAGGCAAGATACTATTCCTTTAACTTCCAATTACCGAGGGAACCAATTAATATTGATTTTATTCAACTTATCGAGTATTTTTCAAGGGACCGGGAAAAATGTTCACTTTATCGAGAGATTCAAATTTACGAGTTTCAAATTATAAAAAATATATATTTATAGAGAATTGTTTTAACAAATGTTCGTTAGACAAACCTTTACTCGGGTAAAAACCGGGCGAAGCCGGGTACATCCGCTAGTATACTCGTATATATATATGTGTGTGTGTTAGTGTGTGAATTTCTTCAGTGACAATTTTATATGAAAAACAGTCAAATACAATATTAGAGTGTTGTGGTAGTTTAAACTGGCGAAACCGCTGGGAGGGTTCACCGTTGATAAGCCAGGCCCTTCCGAATTTTGATTATTATAGTAAGGAAATAGTTTAGTTTCTAAAGACGAATAATTGACCATGAATATATGATAAATTTGAATATAGTTCAATAATGTAATATAAGTTAAAACATCTGTAGGGAATTCACAATAGCCATTCAATACTCCCATTGTTGTTATAATTTATTAAATCATTCGTAACGCATATTTCTAGCAGTACCGTGTTCAAATATACTTGTTATTTATTATCATAAGAAGCGTAACTAGTATTATCTCCAATCTTGATTAAAATTGGTGACTAGAAAAAGAAATGTAGCTAAAAATCGAAGGTTAAAAATCAATACACTTTTTTTCCCATCTAATATTAAAAATCCAGTATATTGATAATTTTGTCTTTCACTGATATTCACACACATGCGCCAACTAATTACAATTTCTTTCGTTATTTAAACTTTTTTGACCAAAGACCTTCTGTGTTTATATTTTACTTCAAATATTAGCAGAAGGTTTTGACAAAATTGGTGTTTGCCCCCGGCGTCGTGGATTCTTACATTTTTAATTAGGAGTCTATTTTACCTTTTTTTCTCCACTTTTTTTTCACACGTTTGCTCTTTATGTGGAAAAGAAAATTTATTGAAAGTTTAGAAATTTCTTTCGAAAATTGTAATAACGATATTCTATATTAAAATGTAGTGTATTTCTATAATTTAACATGATGACTTAGTACGCCATCTGTTATAAAAAATTAGAACTATTTTGACGTGTACCTTTTTTTTTACTGAAACATTTTTCTACTACCTTTATTTCAGTGATAAAATAATGGGAGGGCCTGGCTCATCATTGGATAAAATAAAGCAATATCTACCGCCCTTACTACAATGATAAAATCATAGGAGCCAGGCCCTACCATTATTTTATTTTAAAAAGAAACGTTCACGTCAAAAATAGTTTGAGAATTTCTATAATTTAGTAATTGTTCATATATCTCTTATGCTTAGTTTCAAATCTGAATAAAACTATTAAGGTTGGTATTCTTCGTAGTGATTTTTTTTATCTATCTATCTTCTGATTGAAATAATTATTTACAATTTTTAAATTGAATTGATATGTTTGATTTAGTTCTATTTCTCGGCATAATATAATTGCATATTGGCAAAATTACGAATTTGAATTGAATGGATTTTATTGGAAATAAATTGTTGTTGTTGTTTCTTACGTCCTTGTGGAAAGATTACACAAAATTCATGAATCCATGATCCTCGAGCTGTTTGATGATAAGTTGCAGCCTCTCCCAAAGGTCCTATTTGTGTATCTAATGCAAGCCAAAATGTGTTCTGGAGCTGCAGGCACCATTGAAATAAATCAGTAATATCCGTGATATGAACGTTTACTAAATGTTTATGTACGGCATATGTATTGAAAATGGAAAATAAATCGGATTGGATAAATATTAAGAGAAATGGATTGATTAGGAATGCTCTGGAGAGTTTTTTTTTATCCCTAGTACACATGGTACAGGGCATGATAATCATGGTAGGTTGTTAAAGACTGCTTTTACTGTAAGTGTACCACATGTCTACACATGTGAAAAGCAGTTCGATTTTTTCACTTAAAAATATGACAGAAGCCCTTTGGTTACTTGCACTCGCTGATGAGGTTGGACTTTTGCAAGACTCGGGTGCCATTGGAGCATTTTTTCAATAATAAAAAATGCCCAATGCGGGATTCGATCCCGGGGTCGTAGCGGTCGAAAACCAACGGTTTAGACCACCCTTCCACCGACCCCTTGTTCTGGAAAGTTATATCCGTTACAGATTCTAATCTATGGCGGGATTCCAGAACATATGTTCTTGGGATCTTTATATTTACTAAATGGAATTTAGAAAGTTTGCATTATGTTCAGACGTACCTCCAAGTAACTCGGACACAAAATATAGAAGGAAACCTTCCAACATATCTCGATGAACTATTTTTGTTTACAATTGAACAAATTTTATCTAATTTATTCCAATTACTAGAAATATTCTTGATTGTGATAAGGCACAATTTGGATTATAGATTATAAACACAAGGTAATAAGACCAAATCCAAATAAATTAATAGTGTGTGACGTTTCGGTAACAGCGTTGTTACCATCTTCAGACAAAAGTACTGAATGAGAAAATTTTATCACAGCATGTTTTTAAATAGTTTCTGTTATCAAGTGTGTAAACAAGATAACAGATAAGAAGAAGATATTTATCTGATAAACAGATGAGATAAACACATGATGAATATTATTCTTAGAATTAAAAGTTTTTCAAATATAATTAAAAGCATATCTATAAATATCATTTATATTTCCTCTTTCTTCTATTCTGTTAATTGTAGCACATTTCTTTTGAATGAAAAATGCATCTTTAAATTGTCTCTTAAAATAATATTTTTCATAATCTAGTATCTTTGTTTCTTTTAGGTTAAAATTATTATGTCCTGTGATTTTTCTATGTTCCAAAAGTGCAGAATTCTCAATTTTATCCCATTTCAGAGCATATTCATGGTTTTTCATTATTTCTTTTAAAGTTCTGGATGTTTGTCCTACATAACATTGGTCACAATTTTCACATTTCACTTCATAAATTAAACCTGCTCTATTTGGTATGTGAGTGTTCTTATGGTTGTTGATATATTGAGAGATAGGGTTACATGGTTTCCATGCAATGTTTATTTTTTCATACTTTTTGAATATATTAGTAAAATTTCTTGCAAACTTTTGGTTTATAAATAGCAATGTAATAAATTTGGCTTCTTTGTTTTTGCACTTTAGATTTTGAATTAAAGTATTATTCTCATATTTTTGGTTCATGTCTTCTATCATTCTATCTATCAATTTGATGGGAAAATCTTCATTGATTAGTTCTTTTTTGATGTTGTTAATTTCTATATTTCTTTTAGTTGTATCATTAACGAGTGTAAAAGCTCTATATATAAGAGCTTTTACTAATCCTACTTTTTGGCCGAAATGGTGCTGTGAGCTATAGTTCCAATAAGTTCCTGTATGTGTTGGTTTTTTGTATATAGAGGTTGTTATATTGTTATTACTGTATGCTAAGTTCATGTCCAGGAAATTTATTGATTTGTTGTTATCTACTTCCATAGAGTAATTGATATCAGGTAATAGATTGTTGAAAGTATCCAAAATATTTTGTTCACTTCCCTCATTAATAAATAAAATGGAGTCATCCACATATCTTTTAAAATAATAAACATCATTTTAAAGTGAATTTAGAGCTTTTATTTCTAATTGGCCTATAGTAATACAAGCTGCGTTTGGTGATATTGGACTACCCATTGTTGCACCTTTCATTTGGAGATATATTTGATCATCGTAAATAAAGTATGTTGTTTTAAAAAAAAACAAAATTCTATTCCAATTAAAATATATATATTTATATTTATTTATAGATATGATTTTAATTATATTTGAAAAAACTTTTAATTCTAAGAATAAAATTAATCATGTGTTTATTTTATCCGTTTATCCGATAAATATCTTCTTATCTGTTATCTTGTTTACACACTTGATAACAGAAACTATTTAAAAACATGCTGTGATAAAATTTTCTCATTCAGTACTTTTGTCTAAAGATGGTAACAACGCTGTTACCGAAACGTCACACACTATTTATTTATTTGGATTTGGTCTTATTACCTTGTGTTTAGAAATATTCTATAATAATTTATATTTCTAACCTAACTAGAGCTTTCAGAAATCCCCTCTAGAAAACAAAATGATCAAACTGACTATAAACCTTTCTTTAATAATCGAGAATATCGTGTTCCTTGATAAAGATATTAATTTGCCCTTTGTAAATTTTGCAATGTCAAAAGTAAAAGGTCTTAGATTCATTATTATTGTAGAAATTGATTCCGACGCACACCTTCCTCGGTGGAAATCTTTATTGTCTTCGAGACTTTGAAAGGCTTAATAAAAGGTTATTGTCCTACTTGAAGATATGTAGAATTTATATTTATATTAATATAAAATAATATAAGATGATATATGGTGAGTTAATTTACAAACTGACGTTACCATTCCAATTATGTATACTACTTCAATACTGTTGCAGTAATACCTTTATACCATCACCACCATACAGAAGCAGGAGAGAAACAAATAAACAAAATAAAAGAAAATCCATCCAAATATTTGCTAGGAAAATATTTACATACTCATTAATATGGAAGAGAGCTAACTGAATATGCAAATTTGATGGAAGGCAGGAATCAAAGAGAGAGTTTTCTGGCAAAGGGCAGATAACCTTGTTAAAGGCAAATTAGGCAATCTTGAGGAATAACTCCGCCATTAATTAGTTAATGGCCAGAGCGGCGACCATCAGGCCCAGTGTAGCAGGAATGGCTCAATTACTCCGTTGTTTGCTGAGGTATTGTTTTTGTTTCATTTAGCAGTCGACCTGTGGGGTGTTTACCTTTGCTCCAGTACGTGTACCTTCATTAACAGATCTCATGGCGGGTCGGTTGAAGGATGGTCTAAACCATTGGTGTTCGACCGCTACGACTCGAATCCCGCATTGGGCACTTTTTTCCTAATTTAAAAAATGCTCCAATGGCCCCCGATTCTTTCAAAAGTCCAACCCCACCAGCGAGTACAAGTAATCAAACGGGGCTCTGGCACATTTGTAAGTGCAAAGTCGAACTGCTTTTCACATGTGTAGACATGTGGTGCGCTTACAGTAAAAGCAGTCGCTAATTACCCACCATGATTATCATGGTCTGTACCACGTGTACAAGGAAAAAAAAAAAAATAAATGAAAAAGATATCAAATCCACCTTTCCGAGTACAATTTCACATTTGTACTATTTATTTTCACATTGTTTCGCGTTCTCACGTACTTCTGGCCTTAACTACTCATTTCATGATTTTTCAGGATGCCTAAATGACCAGTTTTTTTTTTTTATTGTTAAGGTACAGCTTACACCACGCTGACGAGGGCCAACAGCCCGAAACGCGTACATGGTTAGCTTTCCTTGATTAATCAAGAATGGGTATTTGAGCAATTCTGGAATAATTAAAAATCAAGGAATAGTTGATATTTATTCCGACAGATGACGCAAAATATCAGAAACTTTAAGTTGTACGATAAGGAGGTGCCTTTTTTTTCATTTACAGAATCATTGGAAATCAAACATTTAAAAATATCCAATCAATTATCCAGTTTCAGTTCAACATTTATCAGGAGCCGCTCAACAAGAACAACATAGATCATACATGTACAATCAATAGTTATTATGTATATACAGGGATTTATATCATAGATCAATACATTAACCAATATTTACAATCACCTTTTTGTGAATCCGGTTTGTACCATCTGCCGCATGTTTCAATCAGTAGTGTTATGGAATTATCTGGCTAGATTAATGATTTGACTTTGTTTCATTATTTTTCTTGTATTTATATATAACTTGGGTTAATTCTTTGTTTTTTCTGTTTAAAAAAAAACTATATTTTTTGGTTGAGGGTTTGTTTAAAAAGGTTATAGCTGTATCCACCGCTTTTCCCGAAGAGGTTGAAGTCACCAAAACTTCGGAAATTAAATAATTTAGAAACAGTATTGAAATTGATATAGGTACACAAACACCCAAAGCCTTTATTAAGACACCAGTTTTATACAGATTATCCTCTCTCATTGCAATAAACATACAGTTTATATATATATTTATTTTGAAAAGAAAAATATATTTTATGTATATTACTTCTTAATATAAAATAACAATTGAAAAATATATATAAGTTTCAATAAATGCGTATGTAAATTATACATAAAAACGTTATATGTATATACACTGCGTGACATTGAAAATGGAACACCTAGAAATAGTGGCCAGAAAGTGATGAAACTCGGCAGACAGAGAGAGACACGGACGAACAATAAGTGATCTTTATTTCAAAATGATAGTCATAATACAGAGCGAGAACGGCGTCGGCTTAGTAGCAAGTAGGACCACCGCGGACGGCTATGCACGCAGCAACACGTCTAGGTAGAGAGTCGATCAGAGTACGGATGGCGTCCTGAGGGATGGCTCTCCATTCCCTCTCAACCATTTGCCACAGTTCGTCTTTTGAACGCGGCTGTGGCAAGGCATGCAAACGGCGTCCAATAATGTCCCAGACGTGTTCGATTGGTGAGAGATCAGGAGAGTATGGTGGCCAGGGAAGCATCTGTACATCTTGCAGAGCTTGTTGGCTAATGCGAGCAGTGTGCGGTCGGGCGTTATCCTGCTGATAAAGGGCATTGGGTACCCCCTGAAGGTAGGGGAGTGTCACCGGTCGCAGCACATCATCAACGTATCGTTGGGCCGTCATAGTGCCCTGAATACGAAGTAAAGGTGACCTGGAATCATACGCGATTGCGCCCCAAACCATGATTCCACGTTGTCGCACGGTGGGGCGTTCCACAATTGCTGCCGGATTGGACCTTTCTCCACGTCGACGCCACACGCGTACACGGCGACTATCACTGGACAAGCAGAAACGCGACTCATCTGAGAACACGACCCTGTGCCATTCCGTCATCCACGTCGATCTAGCCCGGCACCATTCCAAACGTTGGCGCCTATTCGGTGGGGTCAATGGCAGTCTTCTTAGCGGACGGCATGAGTGCAAGCCATTAGCAACCAATCGACGGGAAATGGTTCTGGTCGAGATGGAATGATCTAGGGTGTCTTGCACATGTTGCAGGATGGCGGTACAAGTGGCTTGTGGGGCCGCCACTGCTTGTCGAAGGATAAGCCGATCCACACGTGCTGACGTCACTCTGGTTGCACCGACATTCCTATAAATTGCCACATTTCCTTGTTCCAACCATCTTCTCCACAGTCGGTGCACCGTGGACGCACCAAGGTGTGTATCAGCTGCGATTTGACGTATGGACCAACCTGCCCTTTTCAGTCCGATCACCATGCCCCTCGTAAAAGCGTCTGTCTGCTTGAACTGCCTCCGTTTACGATGACCTGGCATTCTCTGTTATAACACGTGTCTTTTGACACAAGAACAAAATTTCTACAATGATTTTCCTTGAAGAAATAACGACACGAATACTGTCCTTTCTGCAAGTTCCTTCCCTTATATATTACTCCATGTGCGCACGAGAGCTGCGCATTTTACATCATTTGCATAACTCGGTTAGGCGCGTCTACCCTGAAATTTGCATAATTTTCTGGCCACTATTTCTTGGTGTTCCATTTTCAATGTCACGCAGTGTATTTGGTCTCATATAAGCTTATATTATAATTTTTAAAAGAATATATAATGAATTGAAATAAACCTTTGCAAGCCAGTTAAATAATAATGGAGTAAAAAATAAATAAAATGAGTTGAAGGAAGTTTATATCTTTATTTTCAAGGTGAATATTCTGAATATATCAATAAACATTTAGAATATTTAATGGCAATATTTAACAACGGAAAAAAATATAAATCGGCTTTTACACGTCATACACTTGTCTAATAAATATATGCATTTATATATATATATTATATATTCTAAAATGCAAATATTTTATTTTTTTAAACATATATTTTATTTTCATCATTGAATGTTCTACATTTTTGACCATAGATTAGAATATTCTTCTTTGAATATTGTCGTAAATATGTATAGTTATCCTACCTTTTTTAATTCACGAATATAGGATTCATTTTTTAAATTCTATATTACTGTGAAAAATAATTTTATGTGTAATTTTCTTCAAGTAATTCAAAATAAAAAAAAAACTACTTTATAAGTAAATAAATATCTTTCCTATTTTCACGACTGCACCTCCAATTCTATATTTTTAAACAACAAAACAAAATAATCATAACATATATATATATATATATTATGAATATAATGTTTTGTTATTGGATTGATAAATGATTGGAGGTGAAGTCGTGATAATAGGAAAGTAGAAAAAATAATTATTTACTTATCAAGTAGTTTTTTTTCAATTACTTGAAGCGAATTATACATTAAATATTTATCATAGTTATATATATAGAACTTATAAAATGAATCCTATATTAGTGAATTAAAAAAGGAAAACTTTAACTATACATATTTACAACAATATTCAAAGTGGTATATTCCAAAACTATGGTAAAAAATGTAGAACAGTCAATGAATGGATATAAAATATATGTTTTTCAAAAATAAAATATTCGCATTTTAAATTATATAATATATATATATATACTTGTATATATATGTTATGAATAATTTGTTTGTTGTAAGATAAAGGGTTGATAAGACAAAGGATCGATAAGCTAAAGGGTGCAGTCGTGATAAAAAAAAGATAATTATTTACTATCAAGTAGTTTTCATTTTCAATTACTTGAGGAAATATTACACATTAGTTATTTTTACAATATATAGAATTCATAAAGTTATTCCTATATTAGTGATTCAAAAAGATAGATATGTTAACTATGCATATTTACAACAAAACTGAAAGTCATTCTAAAAACGATGATAACAAAAGTAGAATTATCAATGAATAAAAATGAAATATATATATATTTTAAAATATGGAAATATTTGAGTTTTTAGATTATATGATACTAGACGGGTGACCCGGGCTTCGCCCCGGGATTGACCCGTGTGCATATCTACCCGAGTGATATACAAGGTATGTCCCATAAGTTCCCGGACTGGGTCCATAAAAAAAAATAAATAAATGAAGGATGTAAATTAATTTGACTGTTTATTATAGAAAAAATATCTGGCTACACGGTGGTACCAATATCGAGGCGGTACTTGCGCGCGCGCCAAGGTAATTCTAATTTATTTAAAGGTCACACCTAGCGCTGCGGCGATTTTACGATGGAACAAAAATTGAAGCAGAGGATTTGCATAGAATTTTGTGTGAAACTTCAAATATCAGCAACCGAAACTTTTGAAATGCTTTTTTTTATTTATTTATCAAATCAGACGCGATATCCCTACAAGGGATGCTTGCGTCAATAACAACACTAAATTCAGATACTATATTACAAAAAAAAAAAAAAATTAAAATAATTACAAGATTTGAAAAGGTAAGAAAGAGAACATTAAAATCATTCTTGATTTTACATCACAAACAACAAAATAAACAAACCAAAAATATACAAATAGGTAATAATTAAGGTTTTTTTAACCAAGAGAGAAAATCATAAATGTATTTACAGAATTTTCTAAATTTAAAATACGAGTCCTTACTATTTACAAACATAAAAAGATCAAGAACATTGAAATGCTTAATAAAGTATTCCCCAATGACGCCCCAAAGAGAACAACTGTTTTTGAATGGCATTCTAGATTTAAAGCTGGCAGAATTTCCATTGAAGATGTTTCCTCGTCAAGGACGCCCAAAATTTCAAAGGACTGATGAAAATGTGCAAATAATCACCGATTTGATAAAAGAAAATCCTCGAACCACTTTTCTTGGAGCTAGAGCAAGACACAGGCATCTCTAAAACAACGATTGGAAGGATCGTAACCGAAGATTTGAAGCTCAAAAAGACTCCTGCAAAATTCATCCCAAGATTCCTCACCAATGAGAAAAAACTGTGTCGGCGTGCAACCTGTGAGGACATGATGGAAATTACAAGAACGGATCCACAATGGAAAGACAAGATAATCACAGGCGACGAGACATGGATCTATGGCTATGACCCTGAAACCAAACCTCAATCTGCCGAGTGGAGAGGTTAGGGTGAGCCTAGACCCAAAAAATCCAGAAACAAGGTGTTGCTGGTCGCTTTTTCGGATAACAAGGGCATTGTTCATCACGAGTATCTTCCTGCAGGCCAAACAGTTATTAAGGAAATGTATTTGGGCATTCTTCGCCGTCTAAGGGAAGCGATTCGAAAAAAAAGGCCAGAAAAATGGACTAATGGTGGCTGGATCCTACACCATGACAATGCTCGCCCTCACACAGCGCACTTGATGACTAGCTTTTTGTCGAAAAACGGGACACAAATCCTACTTCAACCACCCTATTTCCCAGACATCGCCCCAAATGACTTTTTCCTGTTCCCCAAACTTAAAGCAGTTCTAAAAGGAAGACATTTTGACACCAGGGATGACATAATAGAAAAATCGCCGTTAGCATTGAAGAGCATTCCAAAAGAGGCTTATAAAAACTGTTTCGACAATTGGGAGAAACGATGGCGCTGGTGCGTTGAAGCAAGGGGGGATTACTTTGAAAAGTTTTAATAAAAAAATTTTGAAAAAATCTTACCTTTTTTTTATGGACCCAGTCCGGGAACTTATGGGACATACCTTGTATATTTAGATAAGATTTTTTTTATAATTGTTTGTTATTAGCATTATCTATTTGTTTGCATCAGCATAATTTAATCTAATCTTTGATAGAGGGCGCTGTTCGTGAGCTAAGTAGAATAATTTGAATATATAGTTTTAATAATTGATTTATATATTTTTTAAAATAGCCTATCGTCTTCCCCGTATTTTTTACCTATGTATGGAAATTTTAGTTTGAATTAGTGAACTACTGCGAATTTATATACCGGACATACAAACAAACATACAAACATTGGTTTTTATATATATAGATATATGACAAATTGTACTAATTTCCTATGACTATTCCATTCAACACTCAGCAGTACAATTCGAGCTATACAACTTACAGATTTGCATGGCTCCAGCACACAGATAAATTCAAGCCATATTACTGAATCATTAAATGGATGATTAAAATAAACTATAAAAATAAATAATTTGATAAATTTATATTAAAACATATTTTTATTTCTAATTTTTTATCTCCAACACGGGGGCAGAAAGAATTTGATGTTGCGCAGATGGTTCCTCTTGATTTGAAATTCAAATTTACAAATTTAATCCTGGCGCGTGTCCCTTAATAAAGTCAAATTCTATTAAAATAAAGAATCTCTAGAAATAGAATAATTTCATTTCTCCGACTGAAGGGGGAGGGAGCATTTTAAATGAATTTATTGAAAACAAACACTCGGGGAATTGTCACGCCATTCATTGATCTAAACAACATCATTACCTTGGCATCCACCTCGGTATAGTCGGCTCTAATACAGCGGGATGGTTTGTTAATTCACCTCTTTATTCTATTTAGATTCGCCCTAAAACGGTAAATATACCATCGAATTTGTCCAATATCTACAAAATTGAGCCACCTTTAAAAAATCAGAAAATACATTAATTTCCGAATAGAAAAAAGTGCAGACTGATAAGAGATTATATTTCATCTGAAAAGATATATAGTCAGAATATTTAAAAAATTCTATTAAAGTGATATACACTCATAGACAAAACTTAAGATAATAGAAAGTCAGTGATATCGCCGGTCATCTGTTTTTTTTTTTTTTTTTGAAGGAGACGGAATCAATTTTGTTCACACTTGGTTATCTCGTATGTCTTCAATTAAGGTCACTGTAATATCTTTCAGAGTTATTGTCTGAATCCTGATATACATACTTAGAAGGAAAAACTTCCTTAGGGTTTGTCCATGAGTATATACGTATGTACCAATCGAAGAAATATACGTTAAAATGAAATTAAACTATGTATTTTTAAGGGGAGAGGTGCTTTTTTTTGGTACATGAATGCCATCTTCCCCCAACTTTGTGATACATATACCATTGAACGGGTTTTCCCTATGTGGAATATTTTACCTGAATGATATAGAATGGCAAGCCTTTTTTTAAAATGAATTATGTTGAATTTAGAATAAATTGTATTAAGAAAAAAATATATATATGAATAGGAATCATAATTTAATATCTGTCTTAAAATAGGCACCGCCTCTAAAAATGGAAACGAAATTTCAATTTAATTTGTTTCCAGAATTTTACCTTTTTGAATTTCATATCAGTTTTATGTTATTTCACTTATGTAGGTTTCACATGACTCTTAGATTTAGTTTGATCAAGATGTTTCTTCATTTTGGTTAAATGAGTATTGTACTTTGGTGTTTCTTACTCAACCAGCTTTATTCATTACTCCTGATGAATAGATTACTTTGTTCTTCACAGGCGATTACCCTTTTTAAGTTTTCTCTTTGACTTGAGAGTTATAAATGATCCAACATGTGAATGCTGTCTAGATGTTGAAACACCATCTTTTGTTGGCTTGCCTTCTGACTAACCAAATTGTACTTGCTTACTTTGACATAATGCCATCTTTCTGTATATACTCCATCTTATGAAAACTTTGGCAAGTTTAGAGCTATTTGTACACAGATTTATAAATCATTACTAATTAATCGTGTAAATAATTAAATACTTGTATATGTAAATAATTCTAATATAGCACAATAGTCTGATAGACTTTGTGCTTATGTAATATATTATAATATAAAATAAAATAAATCTTCAAAAATATCATTCAGATAATCCAATATTGTAGAAAAGTCCAGGCGATATTTTTAGACTTATACGTGGAGCTCTGATATTTTCTAAAACCTTTCAATAATATTACGAATATAGATATAACAACAGAAGAGAAAAGTACTTTGTAATAAGGTAAATTTCTAACGTCATCTTCTCGAATTTATAAAAAAAGAAATTAGTTAAAAAACCTAGAAAACGGAAACTATATAGCTGGACAGCAATTATTGAGAAGGTCTGAACTCACCAACTGCACAGATAATTCACGCTGCACATGACAGGTGAGAATTGAAGTGAAGAGACGACAACACTGCAAGGTGATATATTAATAGAAGAATATATAAAAAGGAGGAAACGAGAAATTGGGAAAGAAATATTTCATTGTAGAATACTTGTCTCCTTGGCATCAATAGAGATGGATTGGTTAGAATTCTTAGCTAAAAATTGAATAAGATAAAATTTGGGATTTTCAATATGTTGAAGATATTTCCCATAAATTTCTCTGCTAGATAATACCAAAATCTATATTCACATAATTTGTTTACACCTTGACATTAAAAGTTTGGCAATCTCCTATAATGGGGTTGGGGAATGACTTCCACAACCTAATATTGAATTTTTGATTAAGGCGAGTCGGCAGTTTCTAATGGCTTGTACGCTTTTGGAAACCATTTTGAACGCCTCATCAAACTATACCGCAATAGCTCTTCCTTCGCGAACTTTAATTTCAACCCTCGTTTTTTTAATATCCCTGCCTCATATGACGCTCTGAAGTCTAGTTGAAGTAGGTTGAAATATCCCTATACACCCATGGACAAAACTTGAGGACGTAGAAAGCATTTGATGTTGCCTGTCGACAATTTCTTATAAGGAGTCAGAGGCAATTTTTGATCATACTTAGTTATCTCGTGTGTCCTCAATAATGGTCACTTTAATATATTTCAGAGTTATTGTATGAATCCCGATATACATGCTAAAAGGAACAACTTTCTAAAGTTTTGTCCATGTGTGTATTCTATTTCAAAGGATCAGCCCAACATGGCTGGTGTGCCTTCTCAACCAGTCTCTTCCATGAAATTCAAGTCATGGTCTGGTGGTAAAATGTTATCTTTGTCTATTTGGTTTATTCATTGGGGTTTTCGTGGGAAAGCTAATGCAGTGGTTTTACTCGTTGTTTCGCAGATCCATATGCTTTTGATCTAGTATGTTTATCTGTCTTTTTAAGTAATCTCCAATATTAAGTAAGTGGCGTTCTTCATGTTGGAATGGTGTTAGAGAATTATCCAGATCACGACCTCCTTCTGACTTATCTCCTCTAGGGTGTTGTCTACCCTCTGCCACGTTGAATTCTAAACTCAAAACTCTTCAAATATCGCTTAAACTTTCACCAGAGTAGAGTTAGAGGTTGATTTTGTCAGGGAGGCGTTGATCTTGAAAAGAAAGGCTAACTTTCCCGTCATTTAGCTAAGTAAAATTTGCGTATAGTATGAATTGAGATTTGTTACTCTATTAGACGGTGATATGTTTTATAAGTTAATCCACTGATCTATAAGGAAATCAAAGCTCGAAATCCTGAGAGCAATGGTATTAAAATTTCTACAAAGAAAACTTATCACTGATGGATCTAAATTCCATCTAAATCTTCATTAATACACTCATAGACTAAACTTAAGAAGTTGTACCTATTAGCATGTATATCGGGATTCAGACAATAACTCTGAAAGATATTACCTTGACCTTTATTGAAGACATTCAAAATAACCGAAATGTGAACAAGATTGCCTCTGTCTCCTTTAAAAATAAAACAGAAGACCGGTGATATAAAAGACTTTCCAGGCATTTTGTTCATGTGTATTTATTATCTTCACACTTCTAATATATGATTGTGTGAACTTCAAAAATAACTTGTTATAAATATACAAAATAATCAGAAGGCTTAACATGTTTTTATAGAGAGCTCTTATATCAATAAACTGTGTCAAAGATAAGAGAAAGTATGGAAAATAAGAAGTAGCCAAGTTATGAAACCACTAACACAATCTCCATGATTCCACAGAGTTGGGAATAGAAGTGGATGTTTAAAGAAGGGATTTATAAGAGGAAACCATCGTTGCGCTGACACATCGAGTTCTCTTTTTGTTGTAAAAACAATCAATCCAGAAATGGTGATAAGATTTGAGGGATTGCCCCAAATCTAATAAAACAAAATGAAATGGGTCACAAATAGGTTAAATCGAATTTTCGCCTTGGGTTACCGGGCTGCCCCTTACACGGTTTTACGTTGTTCCCGTTTACACGGTTCCACGTTTATCTACCTGCACGGTTCTATGTTGTTCCCGCTTACACGGTTCCACGTTGTTTCTACCTGCACGGTTCTATATTGTTCCCGCTTACACGGTTCCACGTCGTTCCTGTTTACACGCTTCCACGTTGTTTCCACCTAAACGATACTACTTTGTTTCCACATACATGGCTACTACTTTTTCCACCAAAATGATTTCTACTTTATTTCACCTACACGGTTCTACTTTATTTCACCTACACGGTTCTATCTTATTACATACACATACCTACACGGTTCTACTTTATTTCACCTACACGGTTCTATCTTATTACATACACATACCTACACGGTTCTACTTTATTTAACCTACACGGTTCTACTTTATTTCACCTACACGGTTATATCTTATTACATACACATACCTACACGGTTCTACTTTATTTCACCTACACGGTTCTATCTTATTACATACACATACCTACACGGTTCTACTCTATTTCACCTACACGGTTCTACTTTATTTCACCTACACGGTTCTATCTTATTACATACACATACCTACACGGTTCTACTTTATTTCACCTACACGGTTCTATCTTATTACATACACACACCTACACGGTTCTTCTTTATTTCACCTACACGGTTCTACTTTATTTTACCTACACGGTTCTACTTTGTTTTACCTACACGGTTCTATCTTATTACATATACACACCTACACGGTTCTACTTTATTTCATCTACATAATTCTACTTTGTTTCCACATAAACGCTTCTACTTTGTTTATTAATACACGGCTACTAATTTTTCCACCTACACAGTTTCTACTTTATTTGAAACAAACATACACGGTATATATAAATTTAATATATAAAAATATATAAACAATAAAACCCAATGAACTTCTATACACCATGCAAGTGTAACAAATAAGTATGCCTACGTATATAGCTGATAAGAAGCCATTTTGTTTAGAAATACACTCGTGGATAAAATTTAGGGAAGCTTAGTATTTTGATATCACCGGTGGTCTGTAGCAGTAGCCTCGGTAATACACTTAGCTTCCTCTCTCTTCTCCCCAAACCACCTTGTTGTTTTGGGAATTCGTAATTACAAAGGGCTTTCAATGAATACCTATATATGTATATGTATTTAAAAAGTCACATGTCCCCTGAATGTCCTAGTAACCGAGTGTAATGCTTGGAACCACAAAGTCTGTGTGCAAGCTCACTCTATTTTAAATCTGAGGAACAACAATATTCACAGAGATAAAGAGGAGTGAAATCCAAATCTGAGGTAGAAACCTCATCTATGTGTCTCGATATTCCATTCTAATCAAATTTACTGGAGAATTCTTACAGCACTGGAGGCAAGGAGATGCCTGCGAGCAGAGAAACTGAGGAAGAAATATCAAATTAATCAGATTTAATTCTACTCTGATGTCTAGCGATATTTCCAGGAATCTATTTCATTAAAGCCTTTTCCTGATTTATTGTAACACTCGTCCAATCTTACAACAATGTTAAACAAATTATATCAAGTATTAATTCGAACCGTCAATGCAAGTAGTCAATATTGTTATCAGATTCAACAATATTTTAATGTTCTATAGGACTATTGTTAAATTTACTCATGGACCAAAAATTTAAGGAAGTGTAAAGTGTTTTCGCCAGTCTTCTGTTTCTTTTTTAATTAAACAGAGGCAATTTTGTTCACACTTGGTTATCTTGTGTATCTTCAATAAAGGCCACTGTGTATCAAATATATTTTAGAGTTATTGTCTGAATCCCTATATATATGCTAAAAGGTAAAACTTCCTTAAGTTTTGTCCATAAGTGTAGTTTTTGTGATTACAATTTTATTCTGAACTAGTTATTACAAATTCATTGATGGGAATAATCATCGTGAGCACTCTTTATATAGCTTATATAAACATATCTTAGATAATAAAAAGGCATATATTGAATTTAATAAAATATTTATTTTGCCAATATTTCGATTGGCCTAACGCCAAACCTTTATCAAGGCATTTTTGTATACAAAAATGTGATGCCTTGATAAAGGTTTGGCGTTCAGCCAACCGAAATATTGGCAAAATAAATATTTTATTAAATCCAATATATGCCTTTTTATTATCTATGGAATTAAATATGGATGGTTCTATGTTCAAAATAAACATATCTAGGGGAGGGGAACATTCACATACACACATTTGGAGGAGGGGGGTACATAGGTGTACATATTTCACCCAAGCTAAATAAGGCTGGTACATATTATTGCTGTAATAAAAGAAACAAACAAATTCCTCTTGTCTATGAATGTACTTTTAAGAATCAAGATTTACCCTAGATTTGTTGGTGAGGCTCCAGTTAGGGCATGTCGTTAATTCCTAATTCAAAATGAAAATTTCCACGAAAGTCTGCTGTCCAAGTTTATTTGTTTTAAAACACAAAGTAAACAATCTCTCCAGCTCAATTAGAGGTAGCTCATGTCTTAGATGCCGATGATAGATTTGTGAGGCGTAAGATATTCCTAAAAAAGTGTTCCAAGTTTGGAGGGCCGAATAAATTACAGGGGCGTGTAGGCAAACGAGGAGTATTCCTTAAAATCAATCACTTTACTCCAGGGGGAGTTTATTGATTGACCTGGGTTTCTCGGTGAATTAACTCCGAGGTATATGTCACACATCTTCTTTATCTTTATGTTCCTTCTATCAACACTGTGTGCTCATCATTGGAAGTTCTTCATAATGGTGTTGGAGTATTATAATGATAGTTATTATATCATAGATAAATACGTGTGGCTGTAAGATTTTATATACAGTTAAACCTGTCTATAGCGCCCCCTCTAAATAGCGTCTTCCTCTCTATATACTCCGATTTTAAATAGGTAGTACGATGCGATTTACATTAAAGGTGACCTGTCTATGGCACCCCCACTCTATAGCATCCTATTTTGGTGAGTTCCCAAGAAGGGACGCTATAGACAGGTTTAACTGTATAAGGAAATATAGCACATGTCATCTGTACATGAGAATTAAATTGTTTCGCCTCGAAATCTTCAATACACAAATAGAATAACTATTATTTCGGCGATGAAATAAACATTATTAGTGACCGCCGAAAGGGTCCAACATTGTTGAGCTAGGCCCTCCCAATAATTTCACATCGCAAAAAGGATAGTTGGAATTCATTTTTGAAAAGAGAAATACCTTAGACGTGCATACTAAGATATTTATGCATATAAAAATAAAGATAGCCTCTCCCGTCAAAATAGGCGATAAAGTCTTAGTTAAGCGCCATTTTGACGGGTGAAGTGACCTGTTATTTCAAAGATCAATTCCCCTCCGTCAAAATTCTCATCTTTATGAATATGTACCAGCTCTCTAAACAGATAAAAGAATGCTGATTTATATTTATGCATTGTTGTGTTATGTGTTAACGAATTTATAAAACATGTTTTTATATTTAGTTATATTGTAACAAAGTATTTATTTGTTCTAATACATACAAGTATTACTTACACAAGTAATACATACTTGTATTCTGATATTTATAGTCTTCTACTATGTAACCATCTTTTATTGCTTCCTTTATTTTATAATTTGGATTGTATTTGCATTATATAAATTGCCGTGTCATCCTAAAGTTTGCCTTTACTAATTCTTTCAACGTGACAATATTATAATTCGGTTTTCAATTTTTATAAATTTAATATAGAGTTTGATCCATTTTATAAATACTGCGCTGACTGTGACCTAAGCTTTACATTTAAATTTCATAAAGCTGCAAGTGATATTCGAAGTAATGAATCTGATGGCTTCTAATGAACAACTGTGTGAATGAACTAATTAATTAATCATAAATATTGAGGCTGCCTGGCCGGCATTCATATTCCTTGAAAATAAAGATACTTCGGTCAGTAAATCTTTTTATTATCTCGACGTTTCGACAAAAATCTTTTGTTCTCGTCAGGAGCGAACAAAAATTAAACATTTAGCAAGGCGTTAAAAATCTTTCTAAAGTTCCAAGGGCGTTCTCACGCGAATAATTAATTAATATTTTATATCCTGCCTTTAGATCTACCCTTGATCCATCCATGTATAAACCTGTATAGATGTCTGGAAATTATGTATAATATATTGTTGTAGATTCCTTTTTCACTTGTACTAATCTAAATGTCTGTCAATACTACTAATTATAGTACAATATAATACGGCTTGTGATTGTAAAACGACATTTTAAAACTATCCCGCATGTGTTTCTTTACAACGCGAAAAATCAAATTTTATTTCAAGGAGAAATAACAATTATTTCCAACCTTTGGGATGAGGTATGAAATGATGAATTGTGAAGAGTAATGATAAATGGAAAAATAAAAGTGTCCAGGGATGGGAATCGAACCCACAGTATTTTACAACTACTAATTATTTTTCTTTAAGAAAAGGAACTGCTTGTTCTCGGTTGCTTTGCATATAGGTTTATACCAAGCTCTTTTTTTCTTCTTTACCCCTATTTGATACATTGTAAATAACATTGTTAATTACTGTTATTTTCGTCTGTATATATCCTCGTCTACTCAGAGAATCTGTATAAAGCTTTCTGTTGTTGTTGCTTGAGTTTGGTCCATTTTTAAATGATTTTTCAGGATTCTAGATGATTCGCAAACATAAATCACTTCTATATAAAGCCTTCTATATTTCTTATTATATCTAGTACACGTGGTACAGGCCATGATAATCATGGTGGGTAGAAGTTGGCGACTGCTTTCATTGTAAATGAACCACATGTCTACACATGTGAAAAGAAGTTCGACTTCTGCACTTACCAATGTGCCAGAGCCACGTTTTGGTTACTTGCACTCGCTAATAGTGTTGGAATTTTACAAGAATCGGGGGCCATTGGAGCATTTTTTTAAAAAGTAGAAACAAGTGCCCAATGCGGGATTCGTCCCTGGGTCGTAGCGGTCGAAAACCAACGGTTTAAACCATCCTTCCACTGACCCACCTTTCTATAAAAATAAAGTGTTTGAGAAATAAATAAGAATTATATTATGTGAAGCGGAAAAATTAATTCGCTTTCTGAGCAATTGGTTATTTAGAGTTTTTCCATTCTTTTGTTGCTGCTATATAAAAACTTTCAATGCATTATCTCTTATATTAATATGCAATTATGATAATATGCAATAGCTCTTTACTTTTCTAAAATTGTATAATTCCAAGAAGTGAATAGAAATGTAAATGGTTAAATTAAGTTAATTTATGGAGTTAATTTCCTTTTCTTAATATCATTTAGCATTCATTTGACTTTAAAGCTCTTTTTTAATTGAATAAATTATACGATTATGTTTTAAATATGTAAATTATATTCACAAAAGATGTAAAACATATTAACTTTATAATTACTATAATTAATTTTAAAATGAGATTTTATAAAAAGGCCTCTTTTTGTAGGTTCAGACAATATGAATAATAATTTTACCGTTAATTAAGTTAACAATGAATTTAATTTAAAATTTATTTAAATGCAAGTTTTACTCTCTAAAACTAATCTAAAAATTATTCAACTTTTTCTTTCTTTTTCACAATTTTTATAATATTCGAAAGAAATTCTCAAAAACCCAACTCTCAATCTTCGTTTTTTCAAATAGAAAAAAAAATTCCCTCAAGATTTTACACCTAGATATCCGACAGAAAAATAGGAAACACCAAACCTGCCTTTTGTCAAAAAATCGCCAATATCTACTATTGTTGACTTTATTTTTTTGCAATATATTTTTTTCAGTCGTTTTACAAAGCGGGCACGTTTTTACCAGTTGCTATTTATTTTTGAAATATTTTACATCGTAGGAATTTAAAAGTGCGAGTAAAAAATTAGATTATTCAATATATATCAGTTTAATATATGCAAAATATCATGTTATTTTATTCCCTAGGTAATAGAAAATATCTGCATTAAAAACAAAGGTTATTTCTACATTTTTAACTGAATAAAATATATATATGTATATATATATTTATTATATATTTTAAAAAAATTGCACATTAAAGAGATGCCTTTTTATTAATATATATACTTTTTTCAGTTTTATATATTTTTTCCTTTGAAAATTTCTATTATTTTTATAATATTATTCATTTATTTTATAATTTATGATAATATTCTATTTATTTTTAAATATTATAATGTTTAAGATGATTATACAATACACCAAAATTGAAAAATATACTACTCTCAGATGAATACAATTTTAACGGATATTTAAATGTATATTTCGAAATAAATGGCCTATTTTTTATATATTTCAAAATTTATATTTTTATTTGAAAATTATACATTTTTATATGCTATTTAATAAAATATATGCATTTTAAAGGTTAGTTTGATTTAAAGATATATGTTTTTAAAATATTTAAAGTTCAGTCATAAGTTCATTTATATTCCAACAGATATATTTTGCCATTTCGCCATGTCTTCTGTTGCATGGTCAGGAAACTTTGTATTAATAAAAGCCATTTTATGCCAATAAAACTATTTATATAACACGATTTGATAAACTCATCAAATGTCGAGTGGTAGAAATAAATCACAAACACGTAATTTTCATTCTGTGCTTAATCCGGATTCCTGGAGCATTCGAAAGTCGCCAACTGTCTGAAAAAAAACAATAAAATTAATTTTATTAATACCTATACTAAAATTGACAGCGTATGCATTTTTTAATTTCGTAAACTATACAGAATTGTTTTTAAAAATAATAAGTCAGCGCCAGTGCGTTCATTATATATTGGTATTTATTTATTTGTATATATTCTATTTTAAATGTGAAATTGCATTTGACATGTTCCATATTAAAATAAATTTGAAATTGAAAGGATTTAAAAGGCTTAGGTTGCACATTATTATTGTTATTTGAATAAATATAATATATTAAAAAAACAACGTATTTTTGACTCTAATAGAAACAAAAAAAGAAAATAAGGCTCAATATTTATATTATAAACTAAATTGTCATGATTTTAAAAATATATTTCATATGGAAAAGATTTATTCATATTATTTAAATTATATTTGCCGACACACATACATTGTAAATTAAATTATGTTTGCTGAATACATGCCAAAAATGAAATAGGAAGAAATTGCAAATATACATTGTCTGGATATATTTGCCATTTTGTTTTCCAGACGAGCAGTGATCAATCTAGAATTTGAATAATTCTGAAATTTTAGATAGATAGAATTCCTGACGATATAGAGAATAATATTTTCTTTAAAGTTATCATATAAAATATGAAGTGGAATTGATACTTTGCAAAGTGAAAGAATATGTATTATAGAGAGAGAATTACATATATTTTATTCCGAAATATATTTTACTTTATTTTTCTCTCCATTGAATATAACAAAATATTTTTTAAAACTTAATTCTGTTGACGTTATGTGGCGCTGACTTTGAAATGAAAAAACAATAGAAAAAATTAAAAGATAATTGGTCAGGTGTTGATATTAAAAATAAAGAATTAATATAAATAAGAATAAAATAAAGAGACTTTAAAATGTTATAATACCTTGATAAAGTTTGGCGTTCAGCCAACTGAAATATTAGTAAAATAAATGATATTTTGATCCAATATATGCCTTTTTAATTAAAAAATTACTTTATATATTCTATATAATCGCTTTTAAATAAAAAAAATACGAAATATATATTTTCGAACAAATTATATTTAATAATATTCTCAGAATATTTTAAAAAATTAATAAACATATTCAAAGAGGCAATATCTATCTATATATATAAAAATGAATGTTTGTATGTTTGTCTGTTGGTTGGTTGGTTGGTTGGTTTGTATGTCCGGTATACAAATTCGCAGTAGTTCACTAATTCAAACCAAAATTTCAATACATAGGTAAAAAATAACGAGGATGACGATAGGCTATTTAAAAAAATATATAAATCAATTATTAAAACTATATATTCAAATTATTCTAAATAGCTCATCTAGAACGCGGTGGAATCTGATGGCGGGGCGCGCCCATTGGACGCCTGCGACACGTGGCTTCCCTGTGCGCGCGCATGCGCCAGGAAGGCACTCGCACGCCGGCAGCCGACGGGAGCAGTCGCTTGCTCGCCGGGAGTCAACGGTTATAGCTGTATCCACCGCTTTTCCCGAAGAGGTTGAAGTCACCAAAACTTCGGAAATTAAATAATTTAGAAACAGTATTGAAATTGATATAGGTACACAAACACCCAAAGCCTTTATTAAGACACCAGTTTTATACAGATTATCCTCTCTCATTGCAATAAACATACAGTTTATATATATATTTATTTTGAAAAGAAAAATATATTTTATGTATATTACTTCTTAATATAAAATAACAATTGAAAAATATATATAAGTTTCAATAAATGCGTATGTAAATTATACATAAAAACGTTATATGTATATACACTGCGTGACATTGAAAATGGAACACCTAGAAATAGTGGCCAGAAAGTGATGAAACTCGGCAGACAGAGAGAGACACGGACGAACAATAAGTGATCTTTATTTCAAAATGATAGTCATAATACAGAGCGAGAACGGCGTCGGCTTAGTAGCAAGTAGGACCACCGCGGACGGCTATGCACGCAGCAACACGTCTAGGTAGAGAGTCGATCAGAGTACGGATGGCGTCCTGAGGGATGGCTCTCCATTCCCTCTCAACCATTTGCCACAGTTCGTCTTTTGAACGCGGCTGTGGCAAGGCATGCAAACGGCGTCCAATAATGTCCCAGACGTGTTCGATTGGTGAGAGATCAGGAGAGTATGGTGGCCAGGGAAGCATCTGTACATCTTGCAGAGCTTGTTGGCTAATGCGAGCAGTGTGCGGTCGGGCGTTATCCTGCTGATAAAGGGCATTGGGTACCCCCTGAAGGTAGGGGAGTGTCACCGGTCGCAGCACATCATCAACGTATCGTTGGGCCGTCATAGTGCCCTGAATACGAAGTAAAGGTGACCTGGAATCATACGCGATTGCGCCCCAAACCATGATTCCACGTTGTCGCACGGTGGGGCGTTCCACAATTGCTGCCGGATTGGACCTTTCTCCACGTCGACGCCACACGCGTACACGGCGACTATCACTGGACAAGCAGAAACGCGACTCATCTGAGAACACGACCCTGTGCCATTCCGTCATCCACGTCGATCTAGCCCGGCACCATTCCAAACGTTGGCGCCTATTCGGTGGGGTCAATGGCAGTCTTCTTAGCGGACGGCATGAGTGCAAGCCATTAGCAACCAATCGACGGGAAATGGTTCTGGTCGAGATGGAATGATCTAGGGTGTCTTGCACATGTTGCAGGATGGCGGTACAAGTGGCTTGTGGGGCCGCCACTGCTTGTCGAAGGATAAGCCGATCCACACGTGCTGACGTCACTCTGGTTGCACCGACATTCCTATAAATTGCCACATTTCCTTGTTCCAACCATCTTCTCCACAGTCGGTGCACCGTGGACGCACCAAGGTGTGTATCAGCTGCGATTTGACGTATGGACCAACCTGCCCTTTTCAGTCCGATCACCATGCCCCTCGTAAAAGCGTCTGTCTGCTTGAACTGCCTCCGTTTACGATGACCTGGCATTCTCTGTTATAACACGTGTCTTTTGACACAAGAACAAAATTTCTACAATGATTTTCCTTGAAGAAATAACGACACGAATACTGTCCTTTCTGCAAGTTCCTTCCCTTATATATTACTCCATGTGCGCACGAGAGCTGCGCATTTTACATCATTTGCATAACTCGGTTAGGCGCGTCTACCCTGAAATTTGCATAATTTTCTGGCCACTATTTCTTGGTGTTCCATTTTCAATGTCACGCAGTGTATTTGGTCTCATATAAGCTTATATTATAATTTTTAAAAGAATATATAATGAATTGAAATAAACCTTTGCAAGCCAGTTAAATAATAATGGAGTAAAAAATAAATAAAATGAGTTGAAGGAAGTTTATATCTTTATTTTCAAGGTGAATATTCTGAATATATCAATAAACATTTAGAATATTTAATGGCAATATTTAACAACGGAAAAAAATATAAATCGGCTTTTACACGTCATACACTTGTCTAATAAATATATGCATTTATATATATATATTATATATTCTAAAATGCAAATATTTTATTTTTTTAAACATATATTTTATTTTCATCATTGAATGTTCTACATTTTTGACCATAGATTAGAATATTCTTCTTTGAATATTGTCGTAAATATGTATAGTTATCCTACCTTTTTTAATTCACGAATATAGGATTCATTTTTTAAATTCTATATTACTGTGAAAAATAATTTTATGTGTAATTTTCTTCAAGTAATTCAAAATAAAAAAAAAACTACTTTATAAGTAAATAAATATCTTTCCTATTTTCACGACTGCACCTCCAATTCTATATTTTTAAACAACAAAACAAAATAATCATAACATATATATATATATATATTATGAATATAATGTTTTGTTATTGGATTGATAAATGATTGGAGGTGAAGTCGTGATAATAGGAAAGTAGAAAAAATAATTATTTACTTATCAAGTAGTTTTTTTTCAATTACTTGAAGCGAATTATACATTAAATATTTATCATAGTTATATATATAGAACTTATAAAATGAATCCTATATTAGTGAATTAAAAAAGGAAAACTTTAACTATACATATTTACAACAATATTCAAAGTGGTATATTCCAAAACTATGGTAAAAAATGTAGAACAGTCAATGAATGGATATAAAATATATGTTTTTCAAAAATAAAATATTCGCATTTTAAATTATATAATATATATATATATACTTGTATATATATGTTATGAATAATTTGTTTGTTGTAAGATAAAGGGTTGATAAGACAAAGGATCGATAAGCTAAAGGGTGCAGTCGTGATAAAAAAAAGATAATTATTTACTATCAAGTAGTTTTCATTTTCAATTACTTGAGGAAATATTACACATTAGTTATTTTTACAATATATAGAATTCATAAAGTTATTCCTATATTAGTGATTCAAAAAGATAGATATGTTAACTATGCATATTTACAACAAAACTGAAAGTCATTCTAAAAACGATGATAACAAAAGTAGAATTATCAATGAATAAAAATGAAATATATATATATTTTAAAATATGGAAATATTTGAGTTTTTAGATTATATGATACTAGACGGGTGACCCGGGCTTCGCCCCGGGATTGACCCGTGTGCATATCTACCCGAGTGATATACAAGGTATGTCCCATAAGTTCCCGGACTGGGTCCATAAAAAAAAATAAATAAATGAAGGATGTAAATTAATTTGACTGTTTATTATAGAAAAAATATCTGGCTACACGGTGGTACCAATATCGAGGCGGTACTTGCGCGCGCGCCAAGGTAATTCTAATTTATTTAAAGGTCACACCTAGCGCTGCGGCGATTTTACGATGGAACAAAAATTGAAGCAGAGGATTTGCATAGAATTTTGTGTGAAACTTCAAATATCAGCAACCGAAACTTTTGAAATGCTTTTTTTTATTTATTTATCAAATCAGACGCGATATCCCTACAAGGGATGCTTGCGTCAATAACAACACTAAATTCAGATACTATATTACAAAAAAAAAAAAAAATTAAAATAATTACAAGATTTGAAAAGGTAAGAAAGAGAACATTAAAATCATTCTTGATTTTACATCACAAACAACAAAATAAACAAACCAAAAATATACAAATAGGTAATAATTAAGGTTTTTTTAACCAAGAGAGAAAATCATAAATGTATTTACAGAATTTTCTAAATTTAAAATACGAGTCCTTACTATTTACAAACATAAAAAGATCAAGAACATTGAAATGCTTAATAAAGTATTCCCCAATGACGCCCCAAAGAGAACAACTGTTTTTGAATGGCATTCTAGATTTAAAGCTGGCAGAATTTCCATTGAAGATGTTTCCTCGTCAAGGACGCCCAAAATTTCAAAGGACTGATGAAAATGTGCAAATAATCACCGATTTGATAAAAGAAAATCCTCGAACCACTTTTCTTGGAGCTAGAGCAAGACACAGGCATCTCTAAAACAACGATTGGAAGGATCGTAACCGAAGATTTGAAGCTCAAAAAGACTCCTGCAAAATTCATCCCAAGATTCCTCACCAATGAGAAAAAACTGTGTCGGCGTGCAACCTGTGAGGACATGATGGAAATTACAAGAACGGATCCACAATGGAAAGACAAGATAATCACAGGCGACGAGACATGGATCTATGGCTATGACCCTGAAACCAAACCTCAATCTGCCGAGTGGAGAGGTTAGGGTGAGCCTAGACCCAAAAAATCCAGAAACAAGGTGTTGCTGGTCGCTTTTTCGGATAACAAGGGCATTGTTCATCACGAGTATCTTCCTGCAGGCCAAACAGTTATTAAGGAAATGTATTTGGGCATTCTTCGCCGTCTAAGGGAAGCGATTCGAAAAAAAAGGCCAGAAAAATGGACTAATGGTGGCTGGATCCTACACCATGACAATGCTCGCCCTCACACAGCGCACTTGATGACTAGCTTTTTGTCGAAAAACGGGACACAAATCCTACTTCAACCACCCTATTTCCCAGACATCGCCCCAAATGACTTTTTCCTGTTCCCCAAACTTAAAGCAGTTCTAAAAGGAAGACATTTTGACACCAGGGATGACATAATAGAAAAATCGCCGTTAGCATTGAAGAGCATTCCAAAAGAGGCTTATAAAAACTGTTTCGACAATTGGGAGAAACGATGGCGCTGGTGCGTTGAAGCAAGGGGGGATTACTTTGAAAAGTTTTAATAAAAAAATTTTGAAAAAATCTTACCTTTTTTTTATGGACCCAGTCCGGGAACTTATGGGACATACCTTGTATATTTAGATAAGATTTTTTTTATAATTGTTTGTTATTAGCATTATCTATTTGTTTGCATCAGCATAATTTAATCTAATCTTTGATAGAGGGCGCTGTTCGTGAGCTAAGTAGAATAATTTGAATATATAGTTTTAATAATTGATTTATATATTTTTTAAAATAGCCTATCGTCTTCCCCGTATTTTTTACCTATGTATGGAAATTTTAGTTTGAATTAGTGAACTACTGCGAATTTATATACCGGACATACAAACAAACATACAAACATTGGTTTTTATATATATAGATATATGACAAATTGTACTAATTTCCTATGACTATTCCATTCAACACTCAGCAGTACAATTCGAGCTATACAACTTACAGATTTGCATGGCTCCAGCACACAGATAAATTCAAGCCATATTACTGAATCATTAAATGGATGATTAAAATAAACTATAAAAATAAATAATTTGATAAATTTATATTAAAACATATTTTTATTTCTAATTTTTTATCTCCAACACGGGGGCAGAAAGAATTTGATGTTGCGCAGATGGTTCCTCTTGATTTGAAATTCAAATTTACAAATTTAATCCTGGCGCGTGTCCCTTAATAAAGTCAAATTCTATTAAAATAAAGAATCTCTAGAAATAGAATAATTTCATTTCTCCGACTGAAGGGGGAGGGAGCATTTTAAATGAATTTATTGAAAACAAACACTCGGGGAATTGTCACGCCATTCATTGATCTAAACAACATCATTACCTTGGCATCCACCTCGGTATAGTCGGCTCTAATACAGCGGGATGGTTTGTTAATTCACCTCTTTATTCTATTTAGATTCGCCCTAAAACGGTAAATATACCATCGAATTTGTCCAATATCTACAAAATTGAGCCACCTTTAAAAAATCAGAAAATACATTAATTTCCGAATAGAAAAAAGTGCAGACTGATAAGAGATTATATTTCATCTGAAAAGATATATAGTCAGAATATTTAAAAAATTCTATTAAAGTGATATACACTCATAGACAAAACTTAAGATAATAGAAAGTCAGTGATATCGCCGGTCATCTGTTTTTTTTTTTTTTTTTGAAGGAGACGGAATCAATTTTGTTCACACTTGGTTATCTCGTATGTCTTCAATTAAGGTCACTGTAATATCTTTCAGAGTTATTGTCTGAATCCTGATATACATACTTAGAAGGAAAAACTTCCTTAGGGTTTGTCCATGAGTATATACGTATGTACCAATCGAAGAAATATACGTTAAAATGAAATTAAACTATGTATTTTTAAGGGGAGAGGTGCTTTTTTTTGGTACATGAATGCCATCTTCCCCCAACTTTGTGATACATATACCATTGAACGGGTTTTCCCTATGTGGAATATTTTACCTGAATGATATAGAATGGCAAGCCTTTTTTTAAAATGAATTATGTTGAATTTAGAATAAATTGTATTAAGAAAAAAATATATATATGAATAGGAATCATAATTTAATATCTGTCTTAAAATAGGCACCGCCTCTAAAAATGGAAACGAAATTTCAATTTAATTTGTTTCCAGAATTTTACCTTTTTGAATTTCATATCAGTTTTATGTTATTTCACTTATGTAGGTTTCACATGACTCTTAGATTTAGTTTGATCAAGATGTTTCTTCATTTTGGTTAAATGAGTATTGTACTTTGGTGTTTCTTACTCAACCAGCTTTATTCATTACTCCTGATGAATAGATTACTTTGTTCTTCACAGGCGATTACCCTTTTTAAGTTTTCTCTTTGACTTGAGAGTTATAAATGATCCAACATGTGAATGCTGTCTAGATGTTGAAACACCATCTTTTGTTGGCTTGCCTTCTGACTAACCAAATTGTACTTGCTTACTTTGACATAATGCCATCTTTCTGTATATACTCCATCTTATGAAAACTTTGGCAAGTTTAGAGCTATTTGTACACAGATTTATAAATCATTACTAATTAATCGTGTAAATAATTAAATACTTGTATATGTAAATAATTCTAATATAGCACAATAGTCTGATAGACTTTGTGCTTATGTAATATATTATAATATAAAATAAAATAAATCTTCAAAAATATCATTCAGATAATCCAATATTGTAGAAAAGTCCAGGCGATATTTTTAGACTTATACGTGGAGCTCTGATATTTTCTAAAACCTTTCAATAATATTACGAATATAGATATAACAACAGAAGAGAAAAGTACTTTGTAATAAGGTAAATTTCTAACGTCATCTTCTCGAATTTATAAAAAAAGAAATTAGTTAAAAAACCTAGAAAACGGAAACTATATAGCTGGACAGCAATTATTGAGAAGGTCTGAACTCACCAACTGCACAGATAATTCACGCTGCACATGACAGGTGAGAATTGAAGTGAAGAGACGACAACACTGCAAGGTGATATATTAATAGAAGAATATATAAAAAGGAGGAAACGAGAAATTGGGAAAGAAATATTTCATTGTAGAATACTTGTCTCCTTGGCATCAATAGAGATGGATTGGTTAGAATTCTTAGCTAAAAATTGAATAAGATAAAATTTGGGATTTTCAATATGTTGAAGATATTTCCCATAAATTTCTCTGCTAGATAATACCAAAATCTATATTCACATAATTTGTTTACACCTTGACATTAAAAGTTTGGCAATCTCCTATAATGGGGTTGGGGAATGACTTCCACAACCTAATATTGAATTTTTGATTAAGGCGAGTCGGCAGTTTCTAATGGCTTGTACGCTTTTGGAAACCATTTTGAACGCCTCATCAAACTATACCGCAATAGCTCTTCCTTCGCGAACTTTAATTTCAACCCTCGTTTTTTTAATATCCCTGCCTCATATGACGCTCTGAAGTCTAGTTGAAGTAGGTTGAAATATCCCTATACACCCATGGACAAAACTTGAGGACGTAGAAAGCATTTGATGTTGCCTGTCGACAATTTCTTATAAGGAGTCAGAGGCAATTTTTGATCATACTTAGTTATCTCGTGTGTCCTCAATAATGGTCACTTTAATATATTTCAGAGTTATTGTATGAATCCCGATATACATGCTAAAAGGAACAACTTTCTAAAGTTTTGTCCATGTGTGTATTCTATTTCAAAGGATCAGCCCAACATGGCTGGTGTGCCTTCTCAACCAGTCTCTTCCATGAAATTCAAGTCATGGTCTGGTGGTAAAATGTTATCTTTGTCTATTTGGTTTATTCATTGGGGTTTTCGTGGGAAAGCTAATGCAGTGGTTTTACTCGTTGTTTCGCAGATCCATATGCTTTTGATCTAGTATGTTTATCTGTCTTTTTAAGTAATCTCCAATATTAAGTAAGTGGCGTTCTTCATGTTGGAATGGTGTTAGAGAATTATCCAGATCACGACCTCCTTCTGACTTATCTCCTCTAGGGTGTTGTCTACCCTCTGCCACGTTGAATTCTAAACTCAAAACTCTTCAAATATCGCTTAAACTTTCACCAGAGTAGAGTTAGAGGTTGATTTTGTCAGGGAGGCGTTGATCTTGAAAAGAAAGGCTAACTTTCCCGTCATTTAGCTAAGTAAAATTTGCGTATAGTATGAATTGAGATTTGTTACTCTATTAGACGGTGATATGTTTTATAAGTTAATCCACTGATCTATAAGGAAATCAAAGCTCGAAATCCTGAGAGCAATGGTATTAAAATTTCTACAAAGAAAACTTATCACTGATGGATCTAAATTCCATCTAAATCTTCATTAATACACTCATAGACTAAACTTAAGAAGTTGTACCTATTAGCATGTATATCGGGATTCAGACAATAACTCTGAAAGATATTACCTTGACCTTTATTGAAGACATTCAAAATAACCGAAATGTGAACAAGATTGCCTCTGTCTCCTTTAAAAATAAAACAGAAGACCGGTGATATAAAAGACTTTCCAGGCATTTTGTTCATGTGTATTTATTATCTTCACACTTCTAATATATGATTGTGTGAACTTCAAAAATAACTTGTTATAAATATACAAAATAATCAGAAGGCTTAACATGTTTTTATAGAGAGCTCTTATATCAATAAACTGTGTCAAAGATAAGAGAAAGTATGGAAAATAAGAAGTAGCCAAGTTATGAAACCACTAACACAATCTCCATGATTCCACAGAGTTGGGAATAGAAGTGGATGTTTAAAGAAGGGATTTATAAGAGGAAACCATCGTTGCGCTGACACATCGAGTTCTCTTTTTGTTGTAAAAACAATCAATCCAGAAATGGTGATAAGATTTGAGGGATTGCCCCAAATCTAATAAAACAAAATGAAATGGGTCACAAATAGGTTAAATCGAATTTTCGCCTTGGGTTACCGGGCTGCCCCTTACACGGTTTTACGTTGTTCCCGTTTACACGGTTCCACGTTTATCTACCTGCACGGTTCTATGTTGTTCCCGCTTACACGGTTCCACGTTGTTTCTACCTGCACGGTTCTATATTGTTCCCGCTTACACGGTTCCACGTCGTTCCTGTTTACACGCTTCCACGTTGTTTCCACCTAAACGATACTACTTTGTTTCCACATACATGGCTACTACTTTTTCCACCAAAATGATTTCTACTTTATTTCACCTACACGGTTCTACTTTATTTCACCTACACGGTTCTATCTTATTACATACACATACCTACACGGTTCTACTTTATTTCACCTACACGGTTCTATCTTATTACATACACATACCTACACGGTTCTACTTTATTTAACCTACACGGTTCTACTTTATTTCACCTACACGGTTATATCTTATTACATACACATACCTACACGGTTCTACTTTATTTCACCTACACGGTTCTATCTTATTACATACACATACCTACACGGTTCTACTCTATTTCACCTACACGGTTCTACTTTATTTCACCTACACGGTTCTATCTTATTACATACACATACCTACACGGTTCTACTTTATTTCACCTACACGGTTCTATCTTATTACATACACACACCTACACGGTTCTTCTTTATTTCACCTACACGGTTCTACTTTATTTTACCTACACGGTTCTACTTTGTTTTACCTACACGGTTCTATCTTATTACATATACACACCTACACGGTTCTACTTTATTTCATCTACATAATTCTACTTTGTTTCCACATAAACGCTTCTACTTTGTTTATTAATACACGGCTACTAATTTTTCCACCTACACAGTTTCTACTTTATTTGAAACAAACATACACGGTATATATAAATTTAATATATAAAAATATATAAACAATAAAACCCAATGAACTTCTATACACCATGCAAGTGTAACAAATAAGTATGCCTACGTATATAGCTGATAAGAAGCCATTTTGTTTAGAAATACACTCGTGGATAAAATTTAGGGAAGCTTAGTATTTTGATATCACCGGTGGTCTGTAGCAGTAGCCTCGGTAATACACTTAGCTTCCTCTCTCTTCTCCCCAAACCACCTTGTTGTTTTGGGAATTCGTAATTACAAAGGGCTTTCAATGAATACCTATATATGTATATGTATTTAAAAAGTCACATGTCCCCTGAATGTCCTAGTAACCGAGTGTAATGCTTGGAACCACAAAGTCTGTGTGCAAGCTCACTCTATTTTAAATCTGAGGAACAACAATATTCACAGAGATAAAGAGGAGTGAAATCCAAATCTGAGGTAGAAACCTCATCTATGTGTCTCGATATTCCATTCTAATCAAATTTACTGGAGAATTCTTACAGCACTGGAGGCAAGGAGATGCCTGCGAGCAGAGAAACTGAGGAAGAAATATCAAATTAATCAGATTTAATTCTACTCTGATGTCTAGCGATATTTCCAGGAATCTATTTCATTAAAGCCTTTTCCTGATTTATTGTAACACTCGTCCAATCTTACAACAATGTTAAACAAATTATATCAAGTATTAATTCGAACCGTCAATGCAAGTAGTCAATATTGTTATCAGATTCAACAATATTTTAATGTTCTATAGGACTATTGTTAAATTTACTCATGGACCAAAAATTTAAGGAAGTGTAAAGTGTTTTCGCCAGTCTTCTGTTTCTTTTTTAATTAAACAGAGGCAATTTTGTTCACACTTGGTTATCTTGTGTATCTTCAATAAAGGCCACTGTGTATCAAATATATTTTAGAGTTATTGTCTGAATCCCTATATATATGCTAAAAGGTAAAACTTCCTTAAGTTTTGTCCATAAGTGTAGTTTTTGTGATTACAATTTTATTCTGAACTAGTTATTACAAATTCATTGATGGGAATAATCATCGTGAGCACTCTTTATATAGCTTATATAAACATATCTTAGATAATAAAAAGGCATATATTGAATTTAATAAAATATTTATTTTGCCAATATTTCGATTGGCCTAACGCCAAACCTTTATCAAGGCATTTTTGTATACAAAAATGTGATGCCTTGATAAAGGTTTGGCGTTCAGCCAACCGAAATATTGGCAAAATAAATATTTTATTAAATCCAATATATGCCTTTTTATTATCTATGGAATTAAATATGGATGGTTCTATGTTCAAAATAAACATATCTAGGGGAGGGGAACATTCACATACACACATTTGGAGGAGGGGGGTACATAGGTGTACATATTTCACCCAAGCTAAATAAGGCTGGTACATATTATTGCTGTAATAAAAGAAACAAACAAATTCCTCTTGTCTATGAATGTACTTTTAAGAATCAAGATTTACCCTAGATTTGTTGGTGAGGCTCCAGTTAGGGCATGTCGTTAATTCCTAATTCAAAATGAAAATTTCCACGAAAGTCTGCTGTCCAAGTTTATTTGTTTTAAAACACAAAGTAAACAATCTCTCCAGCTCAATTAGAGGTAGCTCATGTCTTAGATGCCGATGATAGATTTGTGAGGCGTAAGATATTCCTAAAAAAGTGTTCCAAGTTTGGAGGGCCGAATAAATTACAGGGGCGTGTAGGCAAACGAGGAGTATTCCTTAAAATCAATCACTTTACTCCAGGGGGAGTTTATTGATTGACCTGGGTTTCTCGGTGAATTAACTCCGAGGTATATGTCACACATCTTCTTTATCTTTATGTTCCTTCTATCAACACTGTGTGCTCATCATTGGAAGTTCTTCATAATGGTGTTGGAGTATTATAATGATAGTTATTATATCATAGATAAATACGTGTGGCTGTAAGATTTTATATACAGTTAAACCTGTCTATAGCGCCCCCTCTAAATAGCGTCTTCCTCTCTATATACTCCGATTTTAAATAGGTAGTACGATGCGATTTACATTAAAGGTGACCTGTCTATGGCACCCCCACTCTATAGCATCCTATTTTGGTGAGTTCCCAAGAAGGGACGCTATAGACAGGTTTAACTGTATAAGGAAATATAGCACATGTCATCTGTACATGAGAATTAAATTGTTTCGCCTCGAAATCTTCAATACACAAATAGAATAACTATTATTTCGGCGATGAAATAAACATTATTAGTGACCGCCGAAAGGGTCCAACATTGTTGAGCTAGGCCCTCCCAATAATTTCACATCGCAAAAAGGATAGTTGGAATTCATTTTTGAAAAGAGAAATACCTTAGACGTGCATACTAAGATATTTATGCATATAAAAATAAAGATAGCCTCTCCCGTCAAAATAGGCGATAAAGTCTTAGTTAAGCGCCATTTTGACGGGTGAAGTGACCTGTTATTTCAAAGATCAATTCCCCTCCGTCAAAATTCTCATCTTTATGAATATGTACCAGCTCTCTAAACAGATAAAAGAATGCTGATTTATATTTATGCATTGTTGTGTTATGTGTTAACGAATTTATAAAACATGTTTTTATATTTAGTTATATTGTAACAAAGTATTTATTTGTTCTAATACATACAAGTATTACTTACACAAGTAATACATACTTGTATTCTGATATTTATAGTCTTCTACTATGTAACCATCTTTTATTGCTTCCTTTATTTTATAATTTGGATTGTATTTGCATTATATAAATTGCCGTGTCATCCTAAAGTTTGCCTTTACTAATTCTTTCAACGTGACAATATTATAATTCGGTTTTCAATTTTTATAAATTTAATATAGAGTTTGATCCATTTTATAAATACTGCGCTGACTGTGACCTAAGCTTTACATTTAAATTTCATAAAGCTGCAAGTGATATTCGAAGTAATGAATCTGATGGCTTCTAATGAACAACTGTGTGAATGAACTAATTAATTAATCATAAATATTGAGGCTGCCTGGCCGGCATTCATATTCCTTGAAAATAAAGATACTTCGGTCAGTAAATCTTTTTATTATCTCGACGTTTCGACAAAAATCTTTTGTTCTCGTCAGGAGCGAACAAAAATTAAACATTTAGCAAGGCGTTAAAAATCTTTCTAAAGTTCCAAGGGCGTTCTCACGCGAATAATTAATTAATATTTTATATCCTGCCTTTAGATCTACCCTTGATCCATCCATGTATAAACCTGTATAGATGTCTGGAAATTATGTATAATATATTGTTGTAGATTCCTTTTTCACTTGTACTAATCTAAATGTCTGTCAATACTACTAATTATAGTACAATATAATACGGCTTGTGATTGTAAAACGACATTTTAAAACTATCCCGCATGTGTTTCTTTACAACGCGAAAAATCAAATTTTATTTCAAGGAGAAATAACAATTATTTCCAACCTTTGGGATGAGGTATGAAATGATGAATTGTGAAGAGTAATGATAAATGGAAAAATAAAAGTGTCCAGGGATGGGAATCGAACCCACAGTATTTTACAACTACTAATTATTTTTCTTTAAGAAAAGGAACTGCTTGTTCTCGGTTGCTTTGCATATAGGTTTATACCAAGCTCTTTTTTTCTTCTTTACCCCTATTTGATACATTGTAAATAACATTGTTAATTACTGTTATTTTCGTCTGTATATATCCTCGTCTACTCAGAGAATCTGTATAAAGCTTTCTGTTGTTGTTGCTTGAGTTTGGTCCATTTTTAAATGATTTTTCAGGATTCTAGATGATTCGCAAACATAAATCACTTCTATATAAAGCCTTCTATATTTCTTATTATATCTAGTACACGTGGTACAGGCCATGATAATCATGGTGGGTAGAAGTTGGCGACTGCTTTCATTGTAAATGAACCACATGTCTACACATGTGAAAAGAAGTTCGACTTCTGCACTTACCAATGTGCCAGAGCCACGTTTTGGTTACTTGCACTCGCTAATAGTGTTGGAATTTTACAAGAATCGGGGGCCATTGGAGCATTTTTTTAAAAAGTAGAAACAAGTGCCCAATGCGGGATTCGTCCCTGGGTCGTAGCGGTCGAAAACCAACGGTTTAAACCATCCTTCCACTGACCCACCTTTCTATAAAAATAAAGTGTTTGAGAAATAAATAAGAATTATATTATGTGAAGCGGAAAAATTAATTCGCTTTCTGAGCAATTGGTTATTTAGAGTTTTTCCATTCTTTTGTTGCTGCTATATAAAAACTTTCAATGCATTATCTCTTATATTAATATGCAATTATGATAATATGCAATAGCTCTTTACTTTTCTAAAATTGTATAATTCCAAGAAGTGAATAGAAATGTAAATGGTTAAATTAAGTTAATTTATGGAGTTAATTTCCTTTTCTTAATATCATTTAGCATTCATTTGACTTTAAAGCTCTTTTTTAATTGAATAAATTATACGATTATGTTTTAAATATGTAAATTATATTCACAAAAGATGTAAAACATATTAACTTTATAATTACTATAATTAATTTTAAAATGAGATTTTATAAAAAGGCCTCTTTTTGTAGGTTCAGACAATATGAATAATAATTTTACCGTTAATTAAGTTAACAATGAATTTAATTTAAAATTTATTTAAATGCAAGTTTTACTCTCTAAAACTAATCTAAAAATTATTCAACTTTTTCTTTCTTTTTCACAATTTTTATAATATTCGAAAGAAATTCTCAAAAACCCAACTCTCAATCTTCGTTTTTTCAAATAGAAAAAAAAATTCCCTCAAGATTTTACACCTAGATATCCGACAGAAAAATAGGAAACACCAAACCTGCCTTTTGTCAAAAAATCGCCAATATCTACTATTGTTGACTTTATTTTTTTGCAATATATTTTTTTCAGTCGTTTTACAAAGCGGGCACGTTTTTACCAGTTGCTATTTATTTTTGAAATATTTTACATCGTAGGAATTTAAAAGTGCGAGTAAAAAATTAGATTATTCAATATATATCAGTTTAATATATGCAAAATATCATGTTATTTTATTCCCTAGGTAATAGAAAATATCTGCATTAAAAACAAAGGTTATTTCTACATTTTTAACTGAATAAAATATATATATGTATATATATATTTATTATATATTTTAAAAAAATTGCACATTAAAGAGATGCCTTTTTATTAATATATATACTTTTTTCAGTTTTATATATTTTTTCCTTTGAAAATTTCTATTATTTTTATAATATTATTCATTTATTTTATAATTTATGATAATATTCTATTTATTTTTAAATATTATAATGTTTAAGATGATTATACAATACACCAAAATTGAAAAATATACTACTCTCAGATGAATACAATTTTAACGGATATTTAAATGTATATTTCGAAATAAATGGCCTATTTTTTATATATTTCAAAATTTATATTTTTATTTGAAAATTATACATTTTTATATGCTATTTAATAAAATATATGCATTTTAAAGGTTAGTTTGATTTAAAGATATATGTTTTTAAAATATTTAAAGTTCAGTCATAAGTTCATTTATATTCCAACAGATATATTTTGCCATTTCGCCATGTCTTCTGTTGCATGGTCAGGAAACTTTGTATTAATAAAAGCCATTTTATGCCAATAAAACTATTTATATAACACGATTTGATAAACTCATCAAATGTCGAGTGGTAGAAATAAATCACAAACACGTAATTTTCATTCTGTGCTTAATCCGGATTCCTGGAGCATTCGAAAGTCGCCAACTGTCTGAAAAAAAACAATAAAATTAATTTTATTAATACCTATACTAAAATTGACAGCGTATGCATTTTTTAATTTCGTAAACTATACAGAATTGTTTTTAAAAATAATAAGTCAGCGCCAGTGCGTTCATTATATATTGGTATTTATTTATTTGTATATATTCTATTTTAAATGTGAAATTGCATTTGACATGTTCCATATTAAAATAAATTTGAAATTGAAAGGATTTAAAAGGCTTAGGTTGCACATTATTATTGTTATTTGAATAAATATAATATATTAAAAAAACAACGTATTTTTGACTCTAATAGAAACAAAAAAAGAAAATAAGGCTCAATATTTATATTATAAACTAAATTGTCATGATTTTAAAAATATATTTCATATGGAAAAGATTTATTCATATTATTTAAATTATATTTGCCGACACACATACATTGTAAATTAAATTATGTTTGCTGAATACATGCCAAAAATGAAATAGGAAGAAATTGCAAATATACATTGTCTGGATATATTTGCCATTTTGTTTTCCAGACGAGCAGTGATCAATCTAGAATTTGAATAATTCTGAAATTTTAGATAGATAGAATTCCTGACGATATAGAGAATAATATTTTCTTTAAAGTTATCATATAAAATATGAAGTGGAATTGATACTTTGCAAAGTGAAAGAATATGTATTATAGAGAGAGAATTACATATATTTTATTCCGAAATATATTTTACTTTATTTTTCTCTCCATTGAATATAACAAAATATTTTTTAAAACTTAATTCTGTTGACGTTATGTGGCGCTGACTTTGAAATGAAAAAACAATAGAAAAAATTAAAAGATAATTGGTCAGGTGTTGATATTAAAAATAAAGAATTAATATAAATAAGAATAAAATAAAGAGACTTTAAAATGTTATAATACCTTGATAAAGTTTGGCGTTCAGCCAACTGAAATATTAGTAAAATAAATGATATTTTGATCCAATATATGCCTTTTTAATTAAAAAATTACTTTATATATTCTATATAATCGCTTTTAAATAAAAAAAATACGAAATATATATTTTCGAACAAATTATATTTAATAATATTCTCAGAATATTTTAAAAAATTAATAAACATATTCAAAGAGGCAATATCTATCTATATATATAAAAATGAATGTTTGTATGTTTGTCTGTTGGTTGGTTGGTTGGTTGGTTTGTATGTCCGGTATACAAATTCGCAGTAGTTCACTAATTCAAACCAAAATTTCAATACATAGGTAAAAAATAACGAGGATGACGATAGGCTATTTAAAAAAATATATAAATCAATTATTAAAACTATATATTCAAATTATTCTAAATAGCTCATCTAGAACGCGGTGGAATCTGATGGCGGGGCGCGCCCATTGGACGCCTGCGACACGTGGCTTCCCTGTGCGCGCGCATGCGCCAGGAAGGCACTCGCACGCCGGCAGCCGACGGGAGCAGTCGCTTGCTCGCCGGGAGTCAACGGGCGCGCGCATGAGCCGGGAAGCCCCTCGCCCGCCGGCAGCCGACGGGAGCGGTCGCTTGCTCGCCGGGAGTCAACGGGCGCCGACATTTACTCGCTGGCAGCCAACGGGCACATGTTTAATGTGTTTGAATAATACATTTAATCATGTAAACCCAACCCGGGCGTTGCCGGGCAACCCTAGGAAGCAAGATGTATACAAGGTGTAGACAAGATGAAGACAAGATTAAAACGTTTTTAAAATATATTCGCACTCGGGTAAAACCCGGGCGCTGCCCGGGCCATTCGTCTAGTATATTATATTTAGAAAAATGATGATATATTATATTTAAGAATGAGAGATTTCTGTTTTATTTTGATTGTTATTTAGAATTATTATTTGTTGCTTGATTTTGGTATACATGAGTATTTTACGATATTTTCTGCAGTCGTGGGAATTATAAAATAGTTTTGATCAGAGATTTCTTTAATTGAGCTGAGGAATCTATATGAAAAACATAATTTTGTAAAAGTACCGCCTGGCTTAAGGCGAGTAGAACATGGAAAACAAAATATTATTTACATAATGTACAAAGATTTGAGCCGGCCATCGGGAAAGAACAACAACGAGTTTTTATATGCAAATCGTGACCTCTGGCGGTCGATTTAACAGCATATTTGAATCTATGATATATAATCTATATATATAAAAATGAATGTATGTGTGTCTGTTTGTCCTTTATGCCTGACCAAACCACTCATTGGAACGCCATGAAACTTTGGGAAGTTATTTAGTATAGTACTGGGAAGGTTTCTAGCAAATAAAATTTTTGAAATAACTTTTCGCTTTAAAATAATCAAGATAAATATTCTAATTTATCTGTTATAATTCAAAAATCTGCTCTAAATATTATCATGATGATACGATGATTTTGTAATGTAGAAAATTAGGAAAGACAAAATTCAGGATGACACGGCAATTTATTTGAGACAAGAATAATGATACAATTCCAAGGCAAGATACTATTCCTTTAACTTTCAATTACCGAGGGAACCAATTAATATTGATTTTATTCAACTTAATGAGTATTTTTCAAGGGACCGGGAAAAAATGTTCACTTTATTGAGAGATTCGTTAGACAAACCTTTACTCGGGTAAAACCCGGGCGAAGCCGGGTACGTCCGCTAGTAAAATATAAATGAAAATATTATCTTACTCCTAGATGAAGTTTCGATCCTCGTGGTCACTATTTTTGCCGCCTTGGGGCTTCGGGCTCTAGGTGTGCTTGGTGCGTCCTTGGTTCCTTCGCAGGCGGCGCGCTGTACCAGATTCGACGGGCTGTTTGCACGTGTCGTCTAGATGTCGTCCTGTGTCTTTTTATGTGCCTTAAAAAGCTTACCTGAAAGCTTGTAGAAGGCGGAATAATTGAAAATATTATCTTATCAAATATTTATTAGGCTTTTTATATAAAATACATACATATTACATTAATAATTGTAATGACAGAAAAAATAAGATGAAAGGCGAAAGTATAAAATAAGATTTTCTATAGAAAATTAAAAAATATATCCTTTTTAGAAAAATAAATTTTCGATATAAAATTTGTTGAGGTATTAATTAACAAAATTAATTTTATATTTAGTTCTCAAAATATATCAATGGCATAATTCGAATTAAAATATTTGGAGCTAATGTTATTTGAAAAATAAAATAATGACACAGTTTTAAAAACACTTGAGGTGTGTGTAAATGAAATATTTTTAGGAATAAAGTTCTTCTTTAATATTGGCTATTAAAAAGAAAACTTATAATTATACCAAAATTAATTATTAATTATCCTTATTATTTATTTCCTTTGAAATTTTATTGAGAACATTTTTGATTTTAATAAGGGGAAAGATTTGATAGTTTTGCATATTGTTGTTTCTTATCCCCTTGTGCAAAAATTACACGAATTCTAAGAGTCCATGCTCCTTGAGCTGTTTGATAAGCAGCGGCCTCTCCCAAAGGTCCGGTTTAGTGCATCTAATGCAAGCCAAATGTTTTCTGGAACTGCAGGTGCCAAGGTACATTTTGGGCAAGTGGAGTAGATTTTGTTATTGTTTTCTATCTTCAATGGCTTGAGATGGCCTGTTCTAAATCTTGTTAGTGTTGTTCGGTGCTATTTCTGAGGTTCAGGGCTCCTCCTGGGTCTACTGTGCCTAGGTGGGATCCTCCAGTTCTTATTTGTTTTTTATTTGGCGACTGCCTCTATTTTTTATGTAAGATATTTTGGCATACATATAGCTATTGCGCTTTAGAAAACATTCTAAAGTATGATGCACTAGCGCGCCATCTGTTATCAAAATTCGAAACTATTTTAAACGCGTAACGTTGATAACAGAAGGCGCGCTAGTGCATCATATTATAAGTGTTCTAATAAAATAAATAATTTGATATTTGCAGAAGATCGATTTCTCGAAGCATATTATATATTTATAAATGTATGTAATTCTACTGTCTTCAAAGCTTATGTCCATAGTTAATCTAAAATACCCATTCCAAGAGTCTAGCATCAGTATCACTATAAAAGGAAGTTCCAAAAATGCAATATAACAGCGGTATGGTAGAATAAACTGGCGAAACCGCTGGGAGGGTTCATAACTGATGAGACAGGCCCTCCCATTAATTTTTCCATTGCAGTAAGGGCAGTAGAAATTGTTTAATTTCAAAAAGAATCTTACGCCTTTAAAAAAGTTTAGAATTTTGATTCTAAAGTATAATAACAAACTTTTCTATTTTTAACGATATTTTCATATTGACACTGATATAAATTTATAAAATTAGATTTTATATATAAAATCTAAAATTTTAGATATTATCTAATTTAAAATATATATATTATATTTCCATTTATTGATAATTATGAATTTTGACAATAAATTAAGAGGTTGCCATTCAATTTTGTTGTAAATATGTATAATTAATTGACCTATTTTTAATTCACTAATATAGCATTAATTTTATAAATTATATATAACTGTAAAAATATTCATTGCAATTTTTATTCAAGTAATTGAAAATAAACTAATTGATAGTAAATATTTATTTTTCATTCAATATTTTATATAACACGACTGCACCCTTTCAAATATTATCACAAAAATCACAACATGCATTTATATTAGTAAATTAAATTTTATTGCCAACTATCGTTAAAATTTTACACAAATAAATTTACTGGCAATGCGTTTCTTTTAAACATTATCAAATGTTTGTATATATCCCTACATATGTATGTATATATATATCCATACCTCATCCAAAAAGGTTAGAAATAGTCGATATTTTCCCTTGAAACAAAAATTTGATTTATCGTTAAAAGAAACTCATGCGGTGTAACTTCAAGTGTCGTTTTACAATCACAGGCAGCATTGCATTATATACATATATATTATTACATAAAACTAATTTACATTTAGCTTAAAGTGCTTTTATCCTAAATAAAGCAGTAATTATATTTGCTAAATTTAAACGAATTTTATATATGGTTTAATATTTATTAAAGAAATTCTTCAGAGAGGGTTTTAAAAATGTTACTATGCACATCGCGCGTTGCACACAATCGTCATCTGTTATAAATTGTCGTCATTTTTCTTCGTCTGTGAAATAAGCTTGTAGAAAATTTTGCTCTAAACTTAATTCAATTTAAATAAATTGAAACATATTTTTGTTAATTCTAATATTAATTTTTAAAAAACATTTAACGATATTATCTAAATGAATGTATAATTGTGTTCTCTAAATTAAATTACTGTTAAGAAATAAGTTCATTTGTAACGAATCCTATTCTAAAATTTATATTTTTAAGGCTGTTATTTTTAATGGCATTTCTATTATTATTTGAAAAAGTTCTAGCTACCTCGACAATTATTGTTCGAACGGCTAGTTCCATATAGAGTTGTTATTCTATTTGTTTTGCACCATTGTTACACAGCACCAAACTTGCTATAGAAAAGTCGTTTGTTTTTACAGGGTTGCGGCGTTGTGGGAATTGAGTTGAAAGAAGAAGATTGTTCTGGGACCAACTGGAATTTTGGACCAAACCCAACTTTCTTAGGTAAACTTTCTTTTATTTATAGCATATCTATTCACTGAACTGAATGATTATTTATATAATAACATATATGGTATATTAGAGAGCTACTTTATCATTATAGAACACTACATTTCTGTTGACTTTGTTTAGGATTTCTAATGAAAATGATTCCAAGAATATTAATTAAACATTATTTTTATTGTGAAAATATAGTACAATTGTGATATTGTACTGGGATAAGGTGCATTAATCAAGAATGGGTATTTGGCCAGAATAATTAAAAATCAACGATAATAGTTGATATTTATTCCGATAGATGGCGCAAGTCATCAGCAACTTTCAGTTGCACGATAAGAAGATGCCTTTTTCATAATTATTTTTATTGTTTGAGTCAAAAGGCGATCCATCAAATAAGTTTATATAAAAGGATGTACCTGTATCTGTAAAGAAAAAAAAAAACAATTTTTTCTCAAAATATTTCGAGAGATTGCTCCCTCTTTATCAATTTATTTGCAAATAAATTGTTAAAGAGGGAGCAATCTCTCGAAACATTTTGAGATTTTTCTTTCATTACAGATCCAGGTACGCCCTTTTATATGAAATTATATTTATTGATTTTCAAGAAAGAGAACAAAATATAAAAGAGAAACTAATATTAAACAAAGGAAATTTTTTTACGGTTAGCCCTTATTAACTTGCGGTCTTACAAACATACTCTGTGGGAACAAGTAATTAATAAATATATAGAACAATTTCGTTATTCATAGAAGCATAGGGCGCTTCTCCCGTCAAAATAAGCGTCAAAAACTGACGCCATCTATTGACCGTCGCCGCAAACTAGCGGCCTCGGGTCGGTGACAAAGCCACAACACCAGCTTTGGCAAATTGAGAAGCGTCCACCTTTTTTGACGCTTATTTTGACGGGAGAAGCGCCCTATGCTTCTATGGATCAATTTCCTCCCGGCAATTTTTCCATCTAATTTCGTTATTATTCAAAGATTTTATATTAATGATTCGTTGTTCAGAGAATATATATATCGTTGAAGAATCAATTCACATACATTTCTATATATTTGCGTTATAATATAACGTCCATATATATAGGTTTAAAACACGTTATTCCTTACAGCCCAGTATTTAGATTTGTTTATCCTCTCCTGGGATTCCAAGGAAAATGTTTTGGTTGAACTGGGAGATTTCTTTGAGCGACTACACAGAATACATTTTAAACTACAAATTCAGTACTTACAGTCTGAATATATATTTCTTATGTATAATATATAGTTATACTTTCTGTTTTCACATATCTATTTTAAGATTTTGTATTTTTAAAACTATGTATATGTACATCGTATATATAAATGATAGATGATTAAAATAAGTGTTAAATAGATACACTAATGGATACAATTTAAGGAAGTTGTTAGAGTTTATTTTATTATTTTTAATATTACTCTGTTTGTATTATATTTGACCAGGAGTGACTGGTCACGTGTGTGTAATTTATTGTATATATAGTGTGGTTGGAAAATAAAAGGTGTGTGTGAATAGTTTTCTTGGTCGTGCTTCGTTCTCTCTTTGGCTAAAGGTTGGATTCACCATTGGGGTGTCGCCTAGGTAGTTCAAGAACTGATACAGTCCTCTAAAGAACTGGCCATATTTCTGCTGAGGAAAGGGATTACTTAACATAAGTAGAAATTCTTTGATGTCGCTTGTCGTCTGATTTTATTTTAAGGAGGCAGAGGCAATTTTGTTCACACTTGGTTATCTGATGTGTTCTCAATAAAAGTCACTGTGTATCTTTCAGAGTTTTGTCTGAATACCGATATACATGCTAAAAGGTACAACCTCCTTCAATATTGCTCATAAGTGTATAGACATTATATTTACGTGGATATTTATTGATCATATATTTGTTCAATGTCAATTTTTTCATTTACATTGTTATTATTTTCTATGAATGATGAACCTTCTAAAAAGGGTTTGAATGCTTAAATATTATTTTGTAACCACCATTTTCAATTTGACAATTATAAATTGAAGTGGTGTTGGGTGGTGTCTTGTACATGGAACAGATCTGATCGGTCCGTGCACCTTGATTACAATACCGGCCAACTGAGGTGGTGGGATCTTGTCCATTGAACAGATCAGATCGGTCCATGCACCCTGATCACAATACCGGCCAACTGAGGTGGTGGGATCTTGTCTATTGAACAGATCAGATCGGTCCATGTACCCTGATCACAATACCAGCCAACTGAGGTGGTGGGATCTTGTCCATGAAGCAGATCAGATCGGTCCATGCACCCTGATCACAATACCGGCCAACTGAGGTGGTGGGATCTTGTCCATGGAGCAGATCAGATCGGTCCATGCACCCTGATCACAATACCGGCCAACTGAGGTGGTGGGATCTTGTCCACTGAACAGATCAGATCGGTCCATGCACCCTGATCACAATACCGGCCAACTGAGGTGGTGGGATCTTGTCCACTGAACAGATCAGATCTGTCCATGCACCCTGATCACAATACCAGCCAACTGAGGTGCCATATGGATGTCCTCTTCTGGATTGATGTCTGCCATATAGAGGGCTGCAAGGATGGCCGGGTATATATGGTCCGGAGTGAGTTGGGTGTTGTAACAGTTATTACAGTTCCTGTAAGATCTAGTCATGTCTGGGTTTATCTTCATAGCTTTAAAATGTCCTGTCTGATTCTTGAATTTGTTGTTGTTAATTCTATGTTAATTTTGAGGTTGCATATGGGCTGGGGTATTTTGGTTTATATATAGATTGAAGTAAATTGGGGAAAGTGTTTTGAGGGTTCTTCACCGATGATCCAGGTCTTTATCATTATCATTGCAGCATCAGTCTGGCTAGAGATAATCAAATATAAAAAGGTGTTGTAAATACAGTTTCAACAAATATTTTAGGAATCTTCTGTCATTTAAAGGATAAATATGAATATTATGAATGTATTTAAATAAAAATAATCCTGTATTGTAGGTGTAAGAAGTTTTTAGTATGTAGAATATATCAATAATCTATGGTATTACATAAAGATATATTGCGTGTATTTCTCCATTACATTTAATATCCCTCATGTTATATCAAGACACCTGGAGTTACACCTAGTAAACACAAATAATGTCTGGTATTATAACGAAATCTAGTGTTATACAAACTACCTGGCGTTACAACTGACAAACAACAATAATGTGGGATGTTACAACAAAATTGTGGGCTATTACACTGAAATACCTGGCCTTACTCCTAGTAAATAACTATAATAAAGGATTATATATATATTGTGTGTTATTACACCAACATATATGATGTTACACCACTCTACCTGACATTACGCTTGGTAAACACCAAATATGTGGGATTTTACAACAATATTCTGTGTTATTACACTAAGATATCTGATGTTAAACCAATACACCTGGTTTTACGTCATTTGAAAACCAACAATAAGGGATGTTACAACAATAATGTGTGTTATTACACCAACATATCTAATGTTACACCAATACACCTAGTGTTACGTCTTTTGAACACCAAATATGTGGGATGTTATAACAATACTCAGTGCTATTACACCCCCCAATACACTGATATTACATAAATAAACTGATATAACACAAATCAAATAGTATTACGTCAATACACTGGTAATACACCAATGCACTGGTAACACACCCAATATTAGGCGGTATTTAATCACAATATTGTGTGGTATTACCTCAATACACTGATATTACATATAAATAAACTGATATAACACAAATCCAATAGTATTACGTCAATACACTGGTAATACACCAATGCACTGGTAACACACCCAATATTAGGCGGTATTTAATCACAATATTGTGTGGTATTACCTCTCAATACAATGATATTACATATAAATAAACTGATATAACACAAATCAAATAGTATTACGTCAATACACTGGTAATACACCAATGCACTGGTAACACACCCAATATTAGGCGGTATTTAATCACAATATTGTGTGGTATTACCTCTCAATACAATGATATTACATAAATAAACTGATATAACACAAATCCAATAGTATTACACCAATACACTGGTAATACACCCCAATACACTGGTAATACACACCCAATATTAGGCGGTATTACATCACAATATTGTGTGGTATTACCTCAATACAATGATATTACATAAATAAACTGATATAACACAAATCCACTAGTATTACATCAATACACTGGTAATACACCAATACACTGGTAATACACACCAATATTAGGAGGTATTACATCACAATATTCTGTGGTATTACCTCAATACACCTGGGGTTTGAGTGCTGTTTGATGTGAGGCAATCTTTGACCGTTTATGGTCCAGTGTTCCCCAGGGTCTACCAACCAAGTTAGAACCTTTTAGATCGGAGAGAAGAATTGAGTTTTACAACTTATGTAGTGTATTAGAATTTTTATTTTAGAAAGAAGTATTATAAATCCAATTCAAGCGTATAATGGCCAAATAAATCAATTAAATATAAAATAATAAAACCGTATTATGATTTGAGGATAAAACCAACCGCGATATTGTTTAGAATTACAAATAAGCAATTTTATACTTCCGTCACTGCAATGAGAACAACATATGAATGAACAGCCTCTCTCCCAATGTTTTTATCTTTGCACACACACGGTCAAATAAAAATAAAGAATGATTTATGTTTTATATGTACAGTGAAATTTTCAGCAGATCGTTTCTCTTACTTTGTCTTGTATAGCGACAGTAGCTCATCTGCCCACGTTATTTAGTTTAAATCAAAGAAAACCTCGATAAAAAAAGGCGAATTGCCTCTTGAAATATTGGTATAAAATATTTTTACACACTTAAATTCAATATATATTGAATAAATATTAATATATATATATATGTTTTGATAATAAAGAAATCCATAAATATTTATTTAAATAAAAGTCATATATTGGATAAAAAATCATTTATTTTACCAATATTTCAGTTGGTTGAACGCCAACCTTTATCAAGGTATTATAACATATTAATGTGCGACATTAAAATGTTATAACACCTTGATAAAGATTGGCGTTCAGGCAACTGAAATATTGGTGAAATAAATGATATTTTGATCCAATATATGACTTTTATCTAAAATAAAATATATGTGTGTGTGTAAGTTTGATATATATGGAGGACGAAGACACGATATGTAAAATTTATTATTAGGGGAGAGATATTCTGTTAGATTTCACAAGAGGACTATAATTGATTATGGATTCGGCACAGATAACTCATATCATAAAAATATTTTTAAAAACACTTTTTAAATAGAAAATCTATTTTTATTTATATTCAGAACACACTTTAATGATAATGCCTTCATTTATATATATAATAAAGACATAAACAAAGAGTTTAGGGATTCAAACTACGCCAATTATCTAAATACATTGTAAAAGTTTGTACTTGGAATGACGGATGGATGTTTAGATGAGATGCCAATGGGACGAAATGTTGGCAACAAAACAAATTTGGGCATCCTCCCGTCTGTGACATCTTGGCAGTGTTCCCAGGCTTCTCTAACAGCCCCTCCGATTATTGCCTTTTTAAAAAATGACCGGTGAATTTGAATCACGCGGTAGAACATCTCACGAAAGTCATCTCAATATAGATAATCGGCCCTCATGGAGGTGGGCGTTCACAGGAGGATTGGAATTTAAACAAAGGTCATTTTTGATTTTTAAATAGAAAATCTATTTTTATTTATATTCAGCACACACTTTAATGATAATTCTTTCATTTTTATATATAATAAAGACATAAACAAATAGTTTAGGGATTCAAACTACGCCAATTACCACACCGCCAATTATCTAAATGTCTTCAAGGAATTGGTCTTTCAGGAAGATGTCGCTCACAGAAGGTGTTTTAGAGAAATCAAGTCAGTTGAAAGTTCCCTTATACTATATAGGTGATTCCCTAGCTTTTACAACTTGCGTTATCGTTAAAAGTTGAATAGATTCGTATATAGTAGCACATAATAGCAAATTTTGATATAAATTAAATTACACTATTCTCTTATTATAAAATAAATTATTGAAACGTATCTATAAATGTTATATAAAACTTAGCTACCCGGATGGTTAGTAGCAGCAGGTTGATGGTAGAGCTGTCAATTAGCTTCTTGGAAGCCATGGAATATGTCACTCGGAGTTCGACTACTGTCTCACTACACAGACATTCCTAGTAAGCCACATCCTAGAAGCAAATGGCCTCCCAAATGGTCCGTAAGCCGGCCTAGTAAGTCACAAAACGTATCGTCTTATGGGATGTTCGTCCACGGGTATTGCACTGGTAGAACGGCTATGATCCAAGCTGATGATAAATCCCGCCAATTTAACTCTGGCTAGAAATATCTGAACATCGCCTCTCTGCTCTTCTAAGAGAATGTCTTTCTGAAGAAATAGGAAATGCATTGACACATTCTTTACCATCGTATTTCTTCCAAATTTCAACCAATGTATGAGATGTGATAATATCGTGTTTCTCCTGTAAAAAGGCTTTCATGCCTAAGATTAGAGTTGACATTTCTTTAGAAGAAAGTTATCCCTGGGAGCCTGATGTTTTTAACTTAATATTGTTATAAAAAAAAACAAATATTTCATTTTTCAAAACGAGAGAGATAAAGAAATGTGTGTGGTGCTTAGAAATTTAATTTTAATATGAATCTTATTTCACAAATAAAGCCCTTTCTTTGCCTCATCGGGCAAACCTATAAATTTAAAATTTAATATTAGACTCCATGGCGACATATTATTTAAAATATAAGAATAATAGAATAAATATATATTTAAAATATCAATTTTAATTTATACATATAGAAAGTAAATATTTCTGTATTCCGAATTGAAGTTTAAAACAAAATATTTTGTGGGCGAGGGAAAGATGAAATTACTTTATGGATCCCCTATCAAATAGAAATTGCATTTAACGAAATGCTTTAAACCTATCTGGTCAGAAATAATGGGGAAATGTAATTGATAGAAATAGGAGCGGCAGATATTGGTAGTTAGAAAAACTTGGGGTAGGTATTGTTTTTATTCTTCTTCTGGCGACACACCATTATTTCTCTTTCTCTCTATACTGGGTTCTAATTGAATCTTAACTATCTATTCCTGGTTAGCGCGCTAACTAACTGAGAATAGATGAGAATTTTGCCCCCAAGCGTAGTAGATTGATGTGAAATTTGGGATAGAAGGGCTACTCTCTCTCTCTTCTCTTTAAGACATACGTGGAAACAATGCGCCACTATTAACCATCTCTTCAATCCTAGCAGGTCGGTGGAAAACACCAAGACGGTTAATAGACGGCACATAGCACCATCTACACTCATGAACAAAACTTAAAGAAGTGTAACGTCTTTAATGTCGACGGTCATCTTTTTTTTTATGAAGGAGACAGAGGCAATTTTGCTCCCACTTGGTTATCTCAAGTGTCTTCAATAATGGTCACTGTAATATATTTCAGAGTTATTGTCTCCTGAATCTCGATATAGATGCTAAAAGGTACAACCTCCTTAAGTTTTGTCCATGAGTGTATATTGGTTATCTCGTGTATCCTCAATAAATGTGTATCAAATATATTTCATAGTATTTTCTGAAATCCCTCTATACATGCTAAAAGGTACAACCTCCTTAAGTTTTGTCCATGAGTGTATATTGGTTATCTCGTGTGTCCTCAATAAATGTGTATCAAATATATTTCATAGTATTTTCTGAAATCCCTCTATACATGCTAAAAGGTACAACCTCCTTAAGTTTTGTCCATGAGTGTATATTGGTTATCTCGTGTGTCCTCAATAAATGTGTATCAAATATATTTCATAGTATTTTCTGAAATCCCTCTATACATGCTAAAAGGTACAACCTCCTTAAGTTTTGTCCATGAGTGTATATTGGTTATCTTGTGTGTCCTCAATAAATGTGTATCAAATATATTTCATAGTATTTTCTGAAATTCCTCTATACATGCTAAAAGGTACAACCTCCTTAAGTTTTGTCCATGAGTGTATATTGGTTATCTTGTGTGTCCTCAATAAATGTGTATCAAATATATTTCATAGTATTTTCTGAAATTCCTCTATACATGCTAAAAGGTACAACCTCCTTAAGTTTTGTCCATGAGTGTATATTGGTTATCTTGTGTGTCCTCAATAAATGTGTATCAAATATATTTCATAGTATTTTCTGAAATTCCTCTATACATGCTAAAAGGTACAACCTCTTTAAGTGTTGTCCATGAGTGTATATTGTTTACTAGTTTCTCAGGTTAGATTGTAAAGATGATTTCCCTAGTTCACAGTTATTGTATTCAGAGTACTTTATATTTTCAGGTATTGTTTATGCATATCTTTGGCCATTTTGCCGTTGGTTTTACTTTGCTTATGCATTGTTTTTCCCCATTGCTTATGTTAAGTATTTCTTTATTTCTCTGGTTTGATTTGAAGAAAGGGAACTATTAAGCATGAAATTTTCTTTTTAAAACAACAAAAACAAACTTCCTTAATAGGAAAGAGGAAATGGATCTAGATGATTCGTCTTCTAATTAAATATTGCATCCACTTAATATTATAAAGGTTAAGGAATAACTTAAACACACACCGAGATGATTTCTAATTAATAATCCAGAATTAATTATGCATAAAATATCCATACAAGAAGACACCGCTATATAAATTAAACAGTGCTGAAAGATAAGGGTTATCATTCAAGCTCGAACATGCAAATATCTTGGAGGATCCATTTATATCTAAACCCCATCTTAATATATCTTAATTCTTTGAAATGCTAAATCTTACTAAAGATCGGTGATGTTATAATAGTGTTTTACATAAAATATATTAAGATGTTTACATGTTTTTATATTTACCTTAGTAATTATTAATCTATATTTTAGGTGTTATTTATAGAAATATTTATGAGATGTACCTAATCAATATATTTGAAAAATATATATTTTTTCTAGAATATTATCAATTGAAGGTGTGTGATAGAATATATTGTTTTTTTTTTTAATTAGTCTTTATGTATATATATACACATTTTTAATTAAAAAGGCATATATTGGATCAGATATAAATATGCATGTATATGTGTGTATATATGTATGTATTTTAAATTTAATGATGCAACTGTAAATAAAATTCAAAGAATATCTCTATATGTAAATAAATATCATTTATTTTACCAATATTTCAGTTGGCTGAACGCCAACCTTTTTCAATGTATTATAACATATATTTAATAAAATATGTTTAATATGATATAATACCTTGATAAAGGTTGGCGTTCAGCCAACTGAAATATTGATAAAAATAAATGATATTTTGATCCAATATATGTCTTTTTAATTAAAGATTTATTTATGGATTTCTCTTTTCAAAAAGATTATACACATGTTCTCTCCTGTACATATTCATATATAATATATACCAGAAAATAGCAAAACAACCATAAATTAATTAAACTTACAAAAAAATACTGAGGAATATTTATTATTTAAAAACTTAATCTTTTAGATACTTTTTACTTTATTCTTTTTGATTGAAGAATATATTTTTCGTTCCCACAGTTGTTGTTGTTTGGACAAGCGTATGACAGGTAAAAGCCGATTTATAAACTTGGTGTACCGTTGTTGAATCTTGCCGTTGAACATTTTATTATTTATTGATGCATTCAGAATATTCACCTCAAAAATATAAACGTGCTTCTACCCCCACTTCGGTTTCTCTCTTTGTTATTTTCTATATATATCTTTGAAAGCAAAGTTAGCTACTCCCGTCAAAATAAACGTCAAAGCTAGTCTCCATCTAATGAGTTGATAAATCAATTTCCTCTCGGCAAAATTTCCATTTATAGATGGTATGAAAGATGGGGAAATGAACACACTACAAGTCGAAAGAGGAACCCAGGCAGAGAGAGAGAGAGAGACAGGACTGACACAGCCGGGCGACCGTTCGAGTCGCACAGTATCCCCAACTGTCTTAAAAGTCCCGAGGTGTTAACTAACGGGCCCCAGTGGACGCCCCTTGGAATGTCGCTGGTATCTAAAGTGTAGGAATTTACCTGCCCGTCTCTGTCTGTAGGTGGCTTTATTATCCCTGGAAGAATATATATTATGACACACACACACATATATATATACTCGTATATTTATATATATATATATGGTAACCGAGAGGGTCAATCCTGTAGTAACCGAGAGGAACAGTCAGTGTGTGGAGAGTTTTCCAGTACCTCTCTGCACCTTGGAAGACCTTTAGCAGTTCTCACAGAGTACAGGCAGAGTAGAATACTTGGGAATTTCACACAAAAAAACGAAGGTACACAGTTGTACTAGGAAGGTTCCCTAAACATATAGAGTCGAGCTAAGATCAAAAGATGGAGATGGTTAAGAAGAATTTCTTGCTAGTCTACGGCGGCATTCTGGAACCTTGAGGACCATTGACGAGGGCTTCCGCGGATGGTGAAGTGCCTGTATATTTTCGGTCCTGACGGGGGTTTAAATACTTTGCCGAGAGGAAGTACTGGGTATCAGCGGATGCAATAAGGGATCACGGAAGAGATGTCATTGTACATTCTTAACAACTTCCTGGCAACCTCCCACATCTTTTAAGCCTCGTTTTTAAACGTTAATGGACTTCTGAATCTCAATCTTTGCTATAGATCAACTCTTAATCTATTACAGAGTTTCATTTTATTATTCTCAGTTTGTACAAAGTACATTACATATGGTGATGTAATGACACATGTCAATCATGCGTATAATTATTTACAGAAGTATTTATTATACAACATGCCAATCTTGTTATACACCAATATGTGGTTGTTGGTTTAAATTACTATTTATATATATATGTGGATAAATAGTACAAAAGTGAAATATATAATATATAGTTACTACATTGAATATACAATAAAATTCTAAAAGGTTTAGCATTTTTATTCTATGAATGCTTGTAAATTATTCAGTAAAATGGCTGATCCAGCTTTTCAATAAATCTCTATTAATTCCCTGCTCTATGATCGCAAATTTATTTAAAATGAAATGTTTTCATCTTTTTTAATAAATTTGTGCAGAGCTCAGTCAATTCTTTGTTTAAGCAGCTTAGCTATGATCCTAACTTTATTTAATTTAACTCGAGAATTCTATTTTGTGTGTTTTAATCAATTCGAAGGGATTTCTAGAACTCCTTTTATTCCTTTTATCCAGCAAAAATAACAACCTATTTCGCGTGAAATTAATTTACTAAGATCTCAGTTGGCAAAAACTGGTTTTATTGCGAAATCTTTTATTCATCTATGTCAAAATTCATTTTAAAACAAAGAAATTAGGTTTTTACTTAACTAAAAATTCCTAAAAGGCAAAAATTAAACAAATTAAATTTGTTTGCTTAGAGAAAAGTTTTGTTAAGGTTTTTTATCTAGGATTGTGTGTGTCTCCTCTTTTAAATACTTTCTACAAATTCCTTTCAGAAACATAGTTTGGGAAAATATTTTTTTTTAGAGAGGTGGAAAATAATTCTTTATATACGTTGGGTAAATAAAGAGTGTATTTTAGAATTGTGTGTCGGCTTGAAAGAATTCTAATTCGAAACTTACAAATGGATTAGTAGGGTGATGTTTCATTTGTTCTGCGGAATCAAATCGACCGTTCTGTTTGATATAGCTAGAATTTATAACAACTACAGCGATAGAGAGAGCCGTGATCAATAGATATCTAGAACTTGAGAGATTGTGGCATCGTAGTAAAGACACATAGCGATATAGTCGTTTTAAAATCTCGTATTTCAATTATATTTGTCTACATTCTTTATATTCATAAAGCAATAACGCATCATCTTTATATCTATAGGATATGAAAGCATCTCTATGCACGAATTTTCTTTCATACATAAAACAAACTTCTAATGTCCTTACTACGATGAAACAATTTTGAGATTCCATTCTTCAGTGAAGCATATATAAAGAGATTCATACAATACAGTATTAGAAGTCTAAGAAGCGGTCTGGTAGATTAAATTGGCGAAACCGAAGGGTTCACCACTGATGAGCCAATCCCTCCTTATTGTTAGAAGAAATTTTGTTTACCAATGATTATATATTGTGACGAAGAAATATAATTTATATTTATTATTTAATTTAATTATTCAATGAAAATATTTGAAACAGATTTATTATTTTATATTTGTAAATCATTTAGTTGCCTAGCTTGCTTGCTCAATATTCTCTAGCTGTAGATAGTTGGGAGTTAATTTGTTAATATTTAGCGACTGGTCGTGGTGACGTCATCAATAAATACTTTCACACCTTCAGATATACAAAGACTCGATTTTTACGCTACAATATTTATTCTAGATAATATTTTAGACGAAAAAGATATCATTTAAAATGCATATATAAACATTTACTTACGTTCTCTATATATAAAACCTCTTTAAATGATAGGTAAGGAAGCGAAAAGGAAGAATGGAGTTTATCAAGATTTACGTATTTTAGGGAGCGGGGTAATTGACCCGGACATGGATCAAAGAAGGAGAATAGTCCTGTAACGACAGTAGAACTAAAGTCAGGACGTCCTCAAACTGGAAGTCACATCACAATTACCTTCAGAATGCTCCACGATAGAAATTTGCTGCAAGACGTGTATGTCATAATTTGTATATAATTGTATGCACCCCCGACCCACTATGCATGTAAAATGTATGATTTTCAAAGATTTAATAAAGAATAAGGTAACTGGAGGAAAGAAAGTGGCAACAAGACATAGGAAGCAGGCTAAAAGCGGGCACAAGTATAAATAACTTGTACAGTCAATACTTCCTGGCAAGCCCGGACGTATCTGGTATCCGCAGAAGTTATATTAGTAGAGAGACGCCCAATATTTCCGGACAGGACCGGACGTATTTGATAACGCGGAAGTAAATAGAGTCGAACACACCCGATACTTCCTGACCAGGCCGGGCGGAACTAACACCAAAGAAAGCCGCCGGTCCAATTAGAAAGCCTCCCCTAAATAGGTCAACCAATAGAAAAACGGGCACGTTCCATCCTTCGACCAATGGGAAGGAAGACAACTCGTGGTGTTAAATCGCAAAGCAAGAATAGTCAGTAGTGATTTCGCTTCCAACAAGGTGACATCGGCTCTGGACCTCTCTCCCTCTGCTCATCCCGTAGCTAAGTACAATCACCACCATGTGATCAGATAATTAACAATCAAAATCGCTCCGCTCTTCTCAAGCTTTCTTTCCTTCAACCCAGTTGCCTTTTATTTTCAAACCCCATCACGTGTCCTGATTATTCCTAACTGTATGCTTCAACTTCCACTCAAACGACTGCGTTTCAACCAAATCTCACCATTCTCATCGAACAACAAGAAATTCCGCAACGATATTGTCACAGAACGGTTAAGTCGACAGGATAAAGATATTATGGAGCTTAATCAGGATCCCATAGGCGTAAAGTCGGACGGCCCGACGGAAACAACGGAAAGAAGGCAAGAAGTAAGAGAGACGGGCGAGACAACTGCGCCCCTAGCGGACGCCGTCACCCAGCTATCGGCGCTCCTGACCCGAGTAAAGATTTCTGAAGGAGCTGAGGCGACAATCCCGCCTTTCGATGGCACATACAACGCGATCCAGTTTTTCCAGACGTTCGACCGAAAAATGGAAGGCGCCTCCATGGGAGAACAAGAGAAATTACTCCGCCTGCCAAACTATCTGGTGCGACAACCCCTGGAGCTCTTCAGGAAACTTCGGATGGCCGACCGGAGCTATTTCCAGGTGAGGCAAACCCTCCTAGATCTCTATCCTGAGTCAAGCGAAGCGTCCTTTGCGAAATATTTCGCCATGAAGCTTACTGGGCAAGCCAACCTAGAGACCTACTACCGGGAGAAAACCGCCATGGGATTGCAACTAGGACTTCCACAGGAGGTGATTCTCGAGACGCTGACAGAAGGACTGCCATTCAACGACCAGCGCCTAGTCCGCGTAGTGCCTCCCGAGAACCTAGGAGAGTGGTTCCGACTGGTACAGCGGATCCACGGGCCCAGTGTACCGACAACGCGACTCAGAGAAGATCAACCACCCACAATGTCGGGTCCGTATCACAGCACACCCCGACGCCCAGGTGCATGGAATGCACCTCTTCCGCCGTCCAACTGCAAGTTCTGCGGCGCGAGGCACTGGCACAGCGAATGCCAACATCGAGCAGTCCCGAGCCCCAAGCCAACCAACTCAAGCCAAGACGTCCCAGCCGAGCAGCCCTTTCGAGACTAAGGTAGGCACCCCCCCTATGGCGTCAAGAATTGACTTTGAACTCTTATCTAACCCTACCTACCCCTTTAACCATGTATCTAAACATGTACCAAATGAATGCAAGCACGGGCTAGACCAAAACCTGTCCCAAAGGGCTCGTACAGCACACAAAGCTTTCACACATGGAAACCCTTGCCTGCATTCATTGCCCAAACCCCAAATATTTACATGCCACCATTCTAATCTCACACCACGCAACTTTTCATGCCCACAACATATAAAGCCACCACGACTTCAACCTACAATTCCAATAATGCCCAAAAAAGTGTCCGTACACCGAAACAGCTCACCCACTTACCACACAAAATCCACACATGACCATACGTCGCCACGCCATAATCACGCAAATGTACCTCACAACATACACGCACGCCAAAAGACGACAACAACAAACAAACGCAACACGCGCGCCAACACACGACAACGACAAACAAGCGCATGCACAACCGTTAAGAATAATACAATCATCCCGTCTACACAAAACATAGAAAAAATTCACGCCACCAAACAACCACACAATCGAAAAACATTGCGATCTTTCCTAAAAGCTGTGAACGCCTATAAAGAGTTCTTTCCGGACCACGCCCGCTTGCGGACGCCACTTGTCAACCTTCTAAAAAAGGATGTCATGTGGGTCTGGAGTGACGAATGCCAGAAAGCGTTCACTAACCTGAAAGAAAGCCTTACCACACACCCCACATTATACCTTTACCAAGAAGGTCTGCCATGCCAGGTGCACTGTAACACCTCAACATTCGGCATTGCAGGCATTCTTAAACAAGTCTACCCTGATGGGAAGACATACCCAGTTCAACATTTCAGCCGCTCTCTGCGTGGTCACGAGCGAAATTATTCAGACTTGGAACTACAATGCCTAGCCATTGTGGAAAGTGTGGATAACTTCCGCGCCTGTCTAATGGGCAGAAAGTTTACAATACTTTCTGACCATCCTGCATTGCAGTGGTTGAAAGAGATCAAAGCCCCGTCAGGCAGATTGTTTCGATGGAGGTTAAGACTGTCAAGATACGAATATGAGGTCCGTAGCATAAATGGAGTACAACAATATGAAACGGGCGTTGTAACTCGTATCCCATTTTGTGGCTTTCTAGATGCGCCACTCATAAAGAGCCAACAGTCTTCTCCACCGGGAAAATCTCGCGTGACTATGGATCACAATAAACTGCGCACCGTCTCCCGAAAAGGAGTACTTAAAACTATAGTCCCAAGTTCACTTACAGCCAGACTTCTTAAGTCCGTACACACACAACACCACCATCCAAACATCTCCAAGATGACGAGACTCATCTCGTCACAATATTATTGGCAGAACATGACACAAGACATCGCAAAACAGGTAAAAACCTGCCCCACCTGCCGATTCGCTAGAAGAATCGATGAATCCGACCAACCTTCACGTAAAAATACCGACACAGGCCCCAAAACAAAACAAAATTCGTACATAAAGCACAGCGTACACACAACACAAACAATGCCAAAATTACACCACCCACGTCAGAGAAACGATCACACATCTCAACTTAAATCAATTACCGCCGACATATCGCTAATATAACCATTAACGATCAAACAAGAGAACTGCGAACCTACCAATCATTTAAATTCTACAATTAATAAGGTTCAAACAAATATTTCAGAGTCCCCATTTACAAAAATATGGAAGAACATGGGGCAATACCCTATCTTTCATCTAATTTTCATCCTTTGTTTGTTAGTTCTACCATACAAATGTATCCCAATTTTATTTCTTAGTTATTTGTCCATTTTTATCATGGCCCCTCACAAAATTTTCGAACTACAAGAGGCAGTTTTTAATTTTGGACAAGCATTTATAAAACTTCTCATAATTTTAGGAAACATTTTTGCAGAAAATCTAAATAGATTCCGAGGAGATAGAAGTGACTGAAAGATGACCAACCAATGTCGGAGAAATCACACTCCAGTAACAAGATCCGAGTCGCACCCAAAAAACAAATAAGCGGAAGGAAGTGAGAATTTTGAGACCCCGCTCCCCGCACGCCTCATTTCCGGATCCAATTACTTCGGACCCCTCTTCTGGCCAACACGTAAAATTAGGTCGCCGCTTTTCCCCTCCATAGACTCCTCCCTATCGCCAGTCTTGGATCCAAATTCGAACTACATATCGATTTTTTACAATCCAATTCCACACCCACAAGACGTCACACACACAAACATTCTAAATGAGTTCCCATCCCTATTATAACAAATCAATTACTTTACAGACTTCTAACATTTTTCACAACACACACAAAGACAAAAAATGTATAGGGCATAATTGAGCAATTAAAAAATTTATAGGGCATGTAGATACAAAAGGGTTCAAACCAATACACCTTATTGTTCATATTAATCATTTTCATCATTTTCTCTCAATTAAAATTTAAATATATAATCAATTTATCAATTTATTCAACTTATTATCACTTTTAATCATTAATTATCATTTTTTTTTACCAATTAGTTTATATTATCATAATTTCAAATCAACGAGAACTCATTGGTTTTCTTTTAAAATTGGATATTATATTTTATTTTGATTTACAAAAACATTCTTTTTTTTCCTATTTCTTTTTTTCCACCATGCAACAAAACATTTATTTTTTTTTTTCCACCATGCAACAAAACATTTTTTTTTCCCACCATGCAACCAAGCATTCACTTTGATTTCTTCCAACTTTTTATTTTTATTTTTATTTTTTGATTTCTCAAAAGACCTAATAAAAATCCCTCGATTTCCATTCCCAATTTCGAGCAAGAATATGGTTAGGCATTTTTCCTTTTTTTTTCACCATGCATCAAGCATTCACTTTGATTTCTTCCAACTTTTTATTTTTATTTTTATTATTTTGATTTCTCAAAAGCCCTAATAAAATTCCCTCGTTTTCCATTCCCAATTTCGAGTAAAATATAATTAGGCATTTTTCCTTTTTTTTTTTCTCACCATGCATCAAGCATTCACTTTGATTTCTTCCAACTTTTTATTTTTATTTTTGATTTCTCAAAAGACCTTATGAAATTTCCTCGATTTCTTTTCCCAAAATTCGAGCAAAAATTAGTTAGGCGCATTTTCTTTTCTTTTTAATCCACTATGTACCATAGCATTCATTTTGATTTCTTACAATTAAAAAATTTTTTGATTTCTATTAATTACACTCAACCTATATCATCAACACCATTCTATTTTATCTCTTATATCACCACCAATGCTTGTATATAACCTCTCAATACCCACAACTAATTTTCCCACAAAATTATTTTTTACTTTACAGAATTCTCTCAGGCTAACCCCTTCTTGAATTCTTCACATGTAGGGGGCGCATCTGTCATAATTTGTATATAATTGTATGCACCCCCGACCCACTATGCATGTACAATGTATGATTTTCAAAGATTTAATAAAGAATAAGGTAACTGGAGGAAAGAAAGTGGCAACAAGACATAGGAAGCAGGCTAAAAGCGGGCACAAGTATAAATAACTTGTACAGTCAATACTTCCTGGCAAGCCCGGACGTATCTGGTATCCGCAGAAGTTATATTAGTAGAGAGACGCCCAATATTTCCGGACAGGACCGGACGTATTTGATAACGCGGAAGTAAATAGAGTCGAACACACCCGATACTTCCTGACCAGGCCGGGCGGAACTAACACCAAAGAAAGCCGCCGGTCCAATTAGAAAGCCTCCCCTAAATAGGTCAACCAATAGAAAAACGGGCACGTTCCATCCTTCGACCAATGGGAAGGAAGACAACTCGTGGTGTTAAATCGAAAAGCAAGAATAGTCAGTAGTGATTTCGCTTCCAACACGGTGACATCGGCTCTGGACCTCTCTCCCTCTGCTCATCCCGTAGCTAAGTACAATCACCACCATGTGATCAGATAATTAACAATCAAAATCGCTCCGCTCTTCTCAAGCTTTCTTTCCTCCAACCCAGTTGCCTTTTATTTTCAAACCCCATCACGTGTCCTGATTATTCCTAACTGTATGCTTCAACTTCCACTCAAACGACTGCGTTTCAACCAAATCTCACCATTCTCATCGAACAACAAGAAATTCCGCAACGATATTGTCACATGTATCTATTAATAGTCTTTTCAATTATTAAATAATGCAACAGGTTTTTAATGAGATGAGTTTCTTTTTCATTTTAAAAATACATTCTCAATCCTTTTCGGGAATTTCCGCCCTTCTGCAGGAGTACAAAATACACAATAATGAAATGCCGATAATAACTACATTTATCAAACAATCATTAAACTTTTTTTTTCATTACTCCATGGGTAAGATTACACCAGGTCATGAAGGTTGAAGGCAATAATTTTTCTACTATAGTTTTGGGGTTGTTGTATTGCTCTTCTTTCTTAGCACCAATATAGTCCAGGATATGTGCTGCAGTGGAGTTAGAGCATTTTGAGCAGACAGGAAAAACATTTTCTCCATCAATGAACATAATGGGTCTAGTATGTCCGGTCTTTAATCTTGCAATTTTTGTGGCTTCGTTTCTAGAAAGCTGTGATGATATTCGGCGACTCACTACCATCTTCCTCAGGGGAAATATGTGAGAGGAAGGTGACAGGGAGGGAATCGCCGAAATTTCTGTTAAAAAAACAAATTTAAGAACGCGGTTTGATACAAATTGTATTTTTCTTCCAATATGCCCTATAAAGCAAATAATTTTTACCAAGGTTTATCAAACATTTATTTGACTAATAAAGGTTCCTTGCGCTTAGAGAATTTCCCCCCAACTACACAGATCTAATACTTAAATGGCGGCCTGTAGCAAGTACCGAGTTTTTTACACACTTTAAAAGGTTGGAAGTGAATAAAAAAGTGAAATAGTTTCTTGCTAAATTAGTTATTCTATTTAAAAGTGTGGTAATTATAATAAAAACAATTAGCCAAGTGTTCTGTAAAGTCATCCGTAGCGAACCGAAAAATGAGAAAATTTCAGCACGAGATGGACGAGCGTCGAATGAAAACAATTCAATTACTATCACTTGGCTGATTCAATTAGAGCTATAATTATATTGATGACCTTCCAGACAATTTTGTTCCAACTAATTATTTATGTCATGGTTCCTAATGGCCTCCTTCTCTTTCCTAACATCAAATGCTCAATAAAGATTTTCTTTTATGATCTGTTCTCTTTTATTATCATTGAATTTCCGAATTCCATTTGTGCACTCTAATATATGTACAAAAGAATTATCATCCAGGGGTTAGAAGACCATGCTGTAAATGGCCAATTAGCTCAGAAAGAAACTCAATTCAGAATTATCATCCATCCTCTATAATAAATTCAGAAAATTTCACTATTTGAATATCTAAAATGATTATGTGTGTGAACTATCAGGATATGTATGCCTTTTTGTTTTTAATATTGTAACAAAGTATTTATTATTTTTATTAACAGAGTGGTCATTTTTATGTTTATATTTTGCTACTCTGTAAATTTCCCTCGTGGCTTATCTTTTGTTATTTACCATTCATAGTTTTGTCCTTGCCTAAAATAAATTGTTGTCTCATCCCGAAGTTGGTCTTCCCTAATTTTCCACGTGGCAATATCAACAACTGACATACCTCTCCCTTTCAATTTTATTATTACAGGATATATTATATACAAAATTGAAAGAGGGAGGGTATGGCCTATCAGTGGTGAACCCTTCCAACGGTTTTGCCCTTTAAATCATATATTGACAATATGTTTATAAATTTTAACGATAGATATCGCTGAATTAATGATGATATATCATTAGAATATCTGCCTTAAATGTGAAAGTTATCTGAACTCACCATCTCTACAATTCCGTGGTGATGACTGGTGTGAGGAACCATGTCTAGCAGCCAAGTGTTGGCTGGTGAAGCCTGTCAGAATTGTGAATGTTATCAATCCAACTTGTTCTTTTCTCTTCCTCGTTGAAGTGAGATTGAAATCTCCAAATCCTGATAGGGGCGGCCGTTAAATCCACCCACATGTACTAGCTATTTACCCCTTCAGATTCTTGTACAGTGATCTTTTCATGATATCCATTTATCTCTTTATACTTTATCTCGATTTATGCTTCTTCATTGATGATAGGGTTATACGTGTTTACTTCTTTTAGCAATGTATTATAAGTTAATAGAGTTTGTACTATATGTTATTTAGGTAATCTTGGTAGTGTGCGTCACTTTTTGTTCTTTAATAAATTTCTTTTTCTATAGTTTGACGTTCGTTAAAAATGAAACTACATTCATGGACAAAACTTGAGAAAGTCTTCGATATCGTCTGTTTATTTATTTATTTTTTTAAGTAAACAGAAGCAATTTTATTCACACTTGGTTATATAGAGTGTATTCAAAAAAGAACACTGTAATATATTTCAAAGTTATTGTTTGAATTCCGGTATACATGCTAAAAGGTACAACTTCCTTAAGTTTTGTCCATGAGTGGATATGTATATCTTAAAACTAGTCTTCTCGATTGAGTATTCTTTCTTACCATTACATATACAGAATAAATAAGCCGTTGAGGGAGTACTCTATAAATGTTTTTTTTTTTTTTAATAAAAGATCTCTTCTCCCATCTGAATAGAATTCCAGGACTCGAGACACCTACTGCTTGAATGCCCACTCTTCTTCACCGCTAGACAACAGACAATAAATAATGTTGTAGATCTATATCAATTTGTAAATAACAGAGAGAATTATCATAGATTTAACTATTTTTGTAGATATATTCATGATTATCTTTCAAACCTGAAAGGTTCAGGTTCCTAATATATATTATTGTTTATCTTTTTATTTCGATTACTTTTCATGTATAATATGTTTATAACTGTTTCGGTTTAAAAAAATGTAAATCGACGAAATTATCCCTAGCTGGGATATCGTGTTTTGTGTGTTGAAATAAATAAATAAATCTGAATAGAAACATCGAAAATTCAATATTTGTTCAATGTCAATTTAGACGAGATGATATAGTACCATTTCCTTTTTATATAATTTCCTCAAGATCAAATTTTTTAAACCACAATAAAATATTTTATATAATTCATTATATATTCTTATAGAGTTCCGTTGTTAAAGCTAAGACACAAATTGCAAACATTAATTCCTGTTATAATGGAAGTAAGATGGCAAGGAATTTCTTCTATTGAAAAAAAAAGGAGAGCATTGGTCCTGATGAGAAGCTAATGATTCAAAACCCTCCGTTTATATCTGATAAAAGAAACTTTTTGCATTCTTTCTCTTCGTTTTTTCATAGTTATTTTATTTCAACCGTTTTATATTCGTCACTAGATATGGACCGGAATCAATATCAGACAAACTCCTTGATCGGTCGGAGAATATTCCCAATGATGAGGGTACAACGTTCAACATTTATCATCAAAACCATGTTTTTATTCATAAGTTTTAATTACATGTATCTTATCTATTTTAATTTAGAGCTAGGATTCATCTATGGATAGATTTTCTCTTGTGGAGAGAGTTAGATATCGTTGTTCAAGATTTAAAGCCTCCATATCCTTCTTTCCACACATAACACGATAAACATTATTTCCTTAGGTGAATATTACCTTATGTGTAAATTGATCTACATTCATAGAGACAAAACTTAAGGAACTTTTACTATTTCTATTTTAATTATTATTTTTATTATATCTTTGATCATTTTCCACCTACATGTAGGGAAAATCCGCCGTTATAAACGCTAATAAAGAGTGGTTTATGCTTAAAGTATGAAACTTACTTAAGTTCTTTCCTTCAGTCTAGGTTTCCATTATGCGGTGTTGTGAGAGAAATCTCCTGTAAAAGGTCACTAAGGAATGAAAGTTCGCTATTAGAATATCGACAAGAATCCCTGGATGAGTATTACCAACTGAGCAAATGTACAACACGTATACTGACAGGTTCGGTAAAGCAACACAAACACTACTCGGAAGGGAGGGCGAACATCGAAATTATGAACACAGCGCTAGACAAGGGAAGTTTCCAGATGAACGAGCGCCTGAGACGCCATCTTGAAAAGCGATAATTTAAAAATGACAGCCCGGCGGAGTAAAATTTAATTTTGACAGGAGCGTTGAAGCGTGCCGGGTTCTTTCTCAATAACCTCCTTCTTTCTCCAACAAGTGGGCGGAACCTTTCTCTCTATCGTTAGAACTCTCTGTTCTGTCACTTTATTTACACTATTATTATTGGCTTTCAGTGCGTTTTATTATGTGTGGATTACTTAGTTATATATATAAACTCTTTTAGGTATTTCTTCTAAACACCTATAGGTGTTGGTTTCTGACAGTATTATTTACTTCTCATACCTTTATTTCTTTTAAAGACATTTTGACGGTATTGTAAGGTCTTCTTCCGACATTGTCCATGGACTCCATTCTCGGCCTTCCTGTTATTCCTACCTACATCCCTACAGCCCTATATTTATCCACTCCGAGTGTCTGACAAGATGTAAAGACACGCTGGTTCTCCTCCACTCAATCCTTTTATGTTCAACCGTGGCGTGACGGAAGCCTATATGGCTTGGTATTTACAAACACCTAGGTTCAAAGCAAGGTGTTGATGCTTTTTTGTACGAGCTTGTTCGTCGGTACAACTACTACAATTGAAGGATACAAAGAAGATTAGTATGGCCCCTGGGATACATGTTTGGCGGTTGAAGAAAGAAAATGATTATTCTTTGAGTGTGAACGCTTGTAAAAAATAGGAACTTACCCTCTATTATTAATTTGTTTATTTTTCTTTGTCGTCTGTTTTGCACAAGTTGAATCTGGTTAGAACGATGTATGTAAATTAGATTATTCTTTTGTTGCCTTAAATACGAGGTAATTAACTTGTTTCTCTCTCTATATCTAAAAATGTTTAAATTTTAATTTTATAAATCTTAGACTTGTCTTCAAAAACGATCCAACACAACTACTACAATAGTAAGGAAACATGGCGCCTGTGCAAGGATGACACACAAAATCGTGGAGCGTTCCTTTTCTTCATTACTTATTAGAAATATAGGAAATTTCGGAATATACTATGTTGACACAAAATTAAACGAATAACTTACCGCAATCATCATTATTATTTTTGAAAATGAATTATTAGGAGCTTTCGAATATATTTATATATCTGATAATTTAAAACCACAGTCATTCTACCATGTCCCTGCCTATGTCCAACCACCTTGCATCTTGTACCAACTTACAGTATGACATGATGTACTGCTAAGAGCCAAATAAAATAGGGACTGTATGTCAGACAGACAGAGAAAAACAAGGAGATAATACGATTATAGATATTAATAAACGATTGCAGTTAGGCCTAGAGTTAAGAGGAAAGATTTATATCTCGCATCATTAGCGCTAGGTCAACGACACTTTTATTCCAGAACACTCCAAGACAAAGGACCCCGGAGTTGAATTCGCTGAAAACAACTTTATTTGGGTCAATGCTCCATCCTCTCATTTTCTGCTATAACTATCAAAGATGGCTTCCCAGTCGTTTGGACCAATCAAGGCGATTCTTCATCTTCCATGATGTAATGAATGACCAATCAGAATCTCAATAGAGGTCACGTAACACCACCCGACTGAGGAAGCCTCAGTGGCGTCTCCAAGTCTCATCCGTACTAGACGTATCTTCTGATCCAGCGTAAATCGCGGGGTGTAAGCTCACTCTCCTCCATGCTCTCTGTCTGTCAGCATCGGTTCCCTTGACCAACCTATCCTGTGTCCTCACTCCTGCCATCACGACTGCAAAATTCACCAATCCAATCCCAATTTCCAGTTGACAGCATCTTCGCTGTCACAACTACCACAGAGCAAACGGAGAATCGGCAAGATTCTTCACAGAGAAAAGAGAGTCGATAGGATTTCACATCGATTCTCACATATATATATATATATATATATATATATATATATATGTGATATCTTGGGACCTCTGGGACCAGTGTTACCTGATGCTCGACGAACCTCGATGTCAACTCTCCCGTGCAGTCGTGGTGGAAGGCGACACAGCTGGGCCAAAGGTGAAATAAACAAACAGAGATTCCACTAAAAGCGTCTGACGTCAAGAAGGAATGGGATGAGGAGAGAGAGATTTTAGAGCAAGTGTTACCGTTGAGTTCCAAGCGAAGACTGCCTATTCTAGGTCTTCGATTTAACACCACGACCTTGCTTCTTTCTGATTGGCTGACCTATTTAGGTGATTCTTTCCTAATTGGTGGGACTTTTTCACGTGGCCGTAGGCTATTGGTTGACCTACTTAGGTGATGTCTTCTGTAATTGGCCTTGCGGCTTTCTTTGATTGGAAATACGTCCTGTCTTGGCCCGGAAATTGGGCGTCACTCTTAGATTTTATGGTTTCCTCGATATCAGATACGCCCTGTCCTGTCAGGAAGTATTGACTTGTAACTTATTTATAGTTGGGCTGGTTTTAAGCCTCTTTTGCTAGGCCTTGCTTCGACTTCTGTCCTAAACCTGATTTGTTTTAACCTTAACTTTCTCCTGTCTCTCTCCATTCCTTCTATCTGTACAGTTGCAATACTTTATTAGATTCTTACGCGGTACAGATTGATGTTAGTTGAGGTTTTCTATGTGCAGTACATAAGAAGTTATATACAGTCATGGGGTGGAACATGTGGTAGTGGATATTTAGACTATTTACAACAATTCCATGGTCTTAAATCATCACAGATGGCCCCGGATGTGAGAGGGTTCATATGGAGGGATTTAAGAGAGCGGAATAGGAAGACTGTTATTAAGGAAGTAATTTTTTAAAAATTAATTAAAGTGAGTTGGTATATAACATGGGGTTGATTTCTGTATATCCATAAGAGATAATAAAACATAAACAACTAATATTAAACATACAAGTAAAAATAAAAATATGAATAAAATATTTAATAGGGAACATATAATGATGATAGGTAAAAATAAAAACGATTGGATGGGAAAATCATGATCTTTTCGTGATGGGCGTTAGAAAGGGTTGAGGGGTTAGTTATTACTTGGTTGAGGCAAGGTCACTTTGACTCAAGTCCCAAACCATTTAATGTGCACGGCGCGGAAAACCTAGGCCATGTTTCACATGTAAATTTAAGGACCGAATAAAGTTACAGTACCACAATCGAAAAGTAAGATAAGGGGATTGTTATGGGTTTTAGTAATTAGTCGTTAAGACGTACGCATGCAGGATAAAGAGGGCGAAGATCAGTGACCAGAAATCAAAGTTTTAATTAGAGTCGTCAGGGGCTTAGCGAGAAAAAGAGTAAAATAAAAAATAAAAAAAATGTGCCAGCGTGTGGCATGAGAGTGCCCTGGAATAAAAAAAAATACAATTTGCACGTATCCAAGCCAGAAGTTGGGAGAAGGTAAATCTGGGGGACGATGTGTCAAGATTGTTAATTACGAAATCAAAGTAGGTCAAGTCTAGCCTGCGAAGGAGTTAAAAGTTCCTGCGGAAAAGGAATGTTAGTAATTCTTAAGAAGTAACCTTTAAAGTGGTTGTTTAAGAGGTTATTGAAGATTGCCCTGTTTTTAGATCGTGATTTTTAGTTTGATTATAAAAGAATATATCATTGAGATATGAAATTGCGAAAGTAAGGCTTTGCATATAGCGTTAAAGGATTTGAAAAATCGAAAATAGAATTGCGAAGTTAAATGCAAAGTAATCTTTAAAAAAAAAGTAAAAATAGTGATGATATGATACAAAGATTAACACACTACAGCAGTATATAAGGGGTAATAGAAAGTGAAAATATTAAATGAAAAAAAAATAATGAGCAATAATATACTCGATAGCATTGACATGGTAGCGGAAGGTGAAACAATGTAAATAACATCTAATTTATAAAGTGAGAAAAAATATAAAATGATAAATGCAAATTAGTGATATAAACATGAAATATAAACTTGAGATTATTAGATATGATATGAAAGATAAAATATAAAGTTGATTATAAAATAGAGTCATGAAGCAAAAGTAAATAAGTTTTGGTAAAGAAAAATAATAAAAAAAAAAGACAATAATCTAAACTAATTGGTTGACGTAAAAAAACAATTATAAGAGCTATATAATGATTATATAAAGGATATTAAAATGAACAATTTTAAAAAAATGTTCATCGAGAAAGAAGAGCAAGTAAGATTATATATAGAAATTATATATCGTGAAAGAATGGAAAGTTGTAGGCCAAATGTAATGTTCCTTTTTTTTTTTTTTTTTAGGATGGGTGGAGAGAGCTTTAAATTGTCCTCGATTGATATCTATGGTCTTGTTGGCCTAAGTTTTTCTAACTTATCGAATTTGTTTTATGTTTGACGCGACTCGTGGATCACATTGTTTCCAACTGTGAAACTCATCGAGTCCTAATGTTGTCGTTTTTTTTTTTTAAACTTATGTGGGTGTGTGTGATTTTTGTAGGTAAAATGTTGTCTTTGGCACGCACTAATATTTAATTTAATAGGTGGCGAAAGTTCATTAGAGAACACGGGGTGGCGACGGATGTAACAAGATGTCGGCTGTTTGTTTGCTTGGGGGGGGCGAGGGGGAGCGAAGCTATTTTTAATGCGATTCCGGATGTAGGTCAGGGAGGCCTTTTGCGAGGCTGCTTGCTTTCTTTCAACTTATTGGAAGTTAATTCGAACTACGTTCGGAGATATTAATTCTATAATTGTAAACGCAAAAGCGTTTTGATTTGTCACGTTTGGTGACAAGCGTTATGGGATTGACATAGGGAGATACAGAGGTTGAATTATTCCGTGTGTTCAAGCATTTGTTAGATTTGTGTTTGTATTTCGAAAATTCGGATATTGTATCTGTTATTAAATCGAATGGTTTTTGGCGGACTTAGTAAAAATGTTATTCATGGATATCGGGTTAGAATTGAATGAAATTGCGACTATCGACGTGGACAATGTGTGGTTAAATAAATGTGTCACAGGCGTGGTGAAGGCGTCTTTGGCCTGAAAATTGAAAGAGTTTAGTGGTGTGGCGCTGTGACACGAAGCGAAAAAATTGTAAATGAAAAGGTGTCGCGTGAAGTCTCTGTTTTGTACAAAATCTAACCTGTGTTACTAAGAATAACAAATTTACTAAAGTCATGGGTGTTGGTTGTACGAACATATCGATAATTTTTATATTGTTAGTGGATATGACACGTTTAATGTGAGAAAAAAAAAGATTGTGTGTGTTTAGTAGGGCGACGTGATGCAGCTTGTGTAGCTCGAAATTGGATTTGGGTGTTAAGTCGCGCATTAACAATTTGTTAATTAGAAAAAGTGATGTGAGAGGGTGTTGTATATTTTGTTGAGAGAGATTTGTCGATATTTAACTATGCGTGTAAAAGGAAGGTACGAGGGAGTGTAGTTATGTGGGAATTTAACGATTGGAATAGTTTTGGAAGGCTGTGATTTAAGTTACTTCTGTCCAAAGATATGAAAGAAAAGGACATAGGAGCGTTGAAAATGGGATTAGTAACATTACAATAATATTAAATAAGAGTGTTGGAGTTCACCACGTGTGAGCAACTCGTTCCAGGAGGGGAAAATTTAGAAAATGGGACAGTTGTATTAACCTGTCCATGGGACACGTGTTGCTTGCACGAGGTGAATTGGTACAAGGTAGTTGGTAGAGGTACATTATCTTGATACAGGAGTAGCTGAGTACAGTCTATAATTAGTAGAAATCGTTTTATGGAATTAAGGAATAAAATGACAAAAGGCAATGGTGTATCGATTATATGGAATTTTAGATTCTGCGTTATGTTACTTATTTTTAAGATCAAAAAGATAGAATCTATGGTGACAATATTGTTAGCTATGGCGTTAATAGTTAAGTTAAATGAGTAGATATTCTATTATTTTAAAAGTATTCTGCCTAATTATAGCGATAGATGCTCCTGTATTAAGTAGTAGAGTAGGTTTACATTATTGGACAGTTCAGTTCGAACGAGAAATTGTTCAATAAAAATTATAGAAGGAGGAACCTACTGTGGTGCTGTCTTGTATGTCGGGACAGGCCTGGTCTGTTGTCATAGTGGGAGGTTCATTGGGACAGTCGGAGTTCATTGTCTTCGCTGGGCTCGTGGTTTAGAGATGGTCGGGGGAGCAGGTAACATACGCTCGCGTGTTGGTAATTCGGAGGGGCGCTTGCAGGAGGTCTGGTGGCTTTTTCAGTCTTGTAGAGTATTGTAGTTGGGCCCGATCTGCTTGGGCGTCGTAGTTGGTGAAGAAGCTTTGCGCCTTGTACGAACCATCGTAGCGATTCCACCTCTCGCGATGTCCGGTCACGGCAGAAAGCTGATGTAGCGTCGTCGTCAACCTCCCCAGGACATCTGACACCGGCGGCGGGGGTGTGACGTCTTCCTGGCCGGGGGCGATTTCCTGCGTCTTACCGAAGGTTGTTTCTTTCTTCGGAAAAGTGGGGCTTCCGCCACTTTCGGAGTCGGGATCGGACTCCATGGGTTCCTTTGGATTCTCCTCTCTTCCCTGTTCCATCTTTCTGTACAGACAGTGGTCTACTTGCTTACTTGTACCTTGGCGTCCACTATCCTGTCGACTCTTCGTTACGGGGGAGTCTGTGATATCTTGGGACCTCTGGGACCAGTGTTACCTGATGCTCGACGAACCTCGATGTCAACTCTCCCGTGCAGTCGTGGTGGAAGGCGACACAGCTGGGCCAAAGGTGAAATAAACAAACAGAGATTCCACTAAAAGCGTCTGACGTCAAGAAGGAATGGGATGAGGAGAGAGAGATTTTAGAGCAAGTGTTACCGTTGAGTTCCAAGCGAAGACTGCCTATTCTAGGTCTTCGATTTAACACCACGACCTTGCTTCTTTCTGATTGGCTGACCTATTTAGGTGATTCTTTCCTAATTGGTGGGACTTTTTCACGTGTCCGTAGGCTATTGGTTGACCTACTTAGGTGATGTCTTCTGTAATTGGCCTTGCGGCTTTCTTTGATTGGAAATACGTCCTGTCTTGGCCCGGAAATTGGGCGTCACTCTTAGATTTTATGGTTTCCTCGATATCAGATACGCCCTGTCCTGTCAGGAAGTATTGACTTGTAACTTATTTATAGTTGGGCTGGTTTTAAGCCTCTTTTGCTAGGCCTTGCTTCGACTTCTGTCCTAAACCTGATTTGTTTTAACCTTAACTTTCTCCTGTCTCTCTCCATTCCTTCTATCTGTACAGTTGCAATACTTTATTAGATTCTTACGCGGTACAGATTGATGTTAGTTGAGGTTTTCTATGTGCAGTACATAAGAAGTTATATACAGTCATGGGGTGGAACATGTGGTAGTGGATATTTAGACTATTTACAACAATTCCATGGTCTTAAATCATCACATATATATATATATATATATATATATATATATATATATATGTGCCAAGCCCTCTCATTCAATAACTCATATCATTGCAGTAAGGTCTGTAGAGATAATATTTGATGATATCTAAAAGAAACGCATTGCCAGTAAATTTATTTGTGTAAAATTTTAACGATAGATGACAATTAAATTTAATTTACTAATATATATATATTATTTATTATTATATTATATATAAATAAAGGTCTATCTATTCTATCTAAAGGTTGAGTAAGGACAAGAACCGAAATCTCCCAATAAGTATATTTTAAAAAATGGTTTACGGTAAGTCATTTAATCAACCTCATTACTCACTCTGTCAGTCCGTTATGTTCTCATCATTCGACGCCACATCTCGAAACCAGTTAGATTCTATGGTACCATCAAATATGGTAGATAATAAAATAATATTTGAGAGTTGTGTTTCTATAAAAATGGCTGATGAATCATAAATTCCATCTTTATTCCAACGTTGGCGACCCACTGTCTCCCTGTGTCTATGGACTGTTATTACGATAACCATGACTATTATCACGATTATGGTAACAATAGTTTTCACCTTGAAGCTGGTGACAGCGACTCGATGAAATGTCGCAATAACTACAAATGTTTTTTCAAATTATTAGAAATTTATAAAATGACCATTGATTAAATTAATTTATACTTGTGTTAACCAAACCAAGATATAAAATGAACAGGATCCTTATAGTGCTAAGAAATTTAGCTTCAACCACACATCTGTTTACCAACAAAATATACATGACAAGAACAATATCAATAAAACCTATACAAGACAAGGAAAACTATCCCAGACTACTTGTTAAAGACATGGTACATAACAGGAACCAAGATGAACTTAACCAGTATAGTGTCAGAGAAAAGGATCCAGTCAACACGTGTTTAATCTCTTGATATATATATGACAAGAAATAATATCAACAAAACGATTTTAGTAATCTTATTTCGCCAAGAACCCTTTCTTCACCGTGATACTTCGCATTCAATTATCACATAAGCCTAAAGCTGCCTTTTCTAAGCCTTATTTATAAGGAAGATATAGCTAAGTTGTTTAATTTTCGGGATAAAAGGGTTATTACCATGGTCCCATTGTTGGAAATTTAAATAAAAAGGCATCAAATTAAAGTGGTTAAAACAAACTCATTAAATTTTATATCCCACCACCGCCCGGGGCAGAGCTAACTACCCCACAAAAATAATAATGGCGCCCCTTATCTCTCCGGCTAAACTGCCGGGAAGGACAGTCTGGGTTATCCTCTGCCCTTAATTACATCACGCGGGAAATTATGCAACTTTTTGTTAGCGCCGAAACAAAAAAAAAACTTGTTTTTGATAACGTTCGTGTTGTAAAACACGCTTGGAATTAGGCCCAAGAAAAACTAACCCTTAATTTCTTCGATGTAAAAGAAAATGAAAACTTTTTGATATAACTAAAAACTTAAAGGGGGAGGGCCTAATATATATTGAACTTTCAAAGTTATTTACTCTGATTTTTGTTTTACTTTTCATGATTTTAGGAATGTAGATATTAGTAATTTATTTTGAAAATAGAGTAATCCATACATAAATCTTTAATTAAAAAGGCATATAAATGATTTTTTGATCCAATATATGCCTTTTTAATTAAAGATTAGTAATTTATATAAACGGAATTATATAGTAAAAATAACACTCCTTAACTCTGTTTACAAAGTGTTTGATTTTAGAAATATTCAAAATTTCTTTAGGAGCAATAAGAGATTTGTATTGCTCCATGCCGTGTATTCCCTTTATTAAAATGTCAACTTTGATTAGTAATTAAATAGAAACATTGTGTGTGAGAAGATGTATAAAAGGAATGTTGAACACAATTCTATCTGAACATAATTAAGTTAGGCTTCCCATGTCCACCCACGCTGGAGCAGCAATTCTCTGCTCCTCTTAAGCAAATGGTTAACATGGCCCTGAGTCCCTGCGCACGTGGTAAGCGACTGGTTCCTTCAAAGTTGGGCTTTATGAGGCCCCACAAAGCCTACTACTGCTGAGACCGTGTCAGTTCCATACCCATATTTTATAACAAATATATGTGAAAACTAATAAAAAATAAAATAATACAAAAGGTCAGGTGTTTGTTATTAAAATCAGAAGAGACATATTCTGACCACGTTCACATGAACTTTTAGATAACAGAGCGCCATTTAGTGGAACAGAAATCAACTACACGTCGATTTAACCTGTTCCCTGATATTTGGCAAATCCATTTTCTTTATAAATCAAGAAAGGTTAACCACGAGCGCGTTTCGGGCTGTTGGCACTCGTCAGCGTGGTTCAGACTGTAACTCTACGACCAAAAATATTTTGGTCCCAGAGGCTTCCTGAGAAATCAAGAAATTGGTATTTAAGGCCAAACTTGCGTAAATACTAAACATGTGAAAAAATAATAAAAAATAAAAATAAAAATATTATAAATATATAATAAAATAGGAAAATCCTGACCGCTCATATGAGATTTTTATATATATTGTAAAATGTGGACACCGTCACAGTAGTAAGCTGCAGTCATGGGCCAGAGTGGGAGGGTGCTAGCCTGAAGACAAAATAAATCTACAACCATAGGAACATGGTATATCAAAAATATTCATGTCTAATCATAAACTTCAGTACAAACTGAACCATTCTTATAAAATATTTAACCAATTATTTTTAAAAGTATATTTTTTTAAAAGGAAAAATGGTTTAAATGGATTATAAAAATCTATTTAAATGGGTTATAAAGCTATCAATGCAATAGCTACGAACAATCTCTAACAACATAGGAGCATGATTACCTTGGTTTAGGGTTGACACCCGGGAAGGTGAGCTGGACTATGAGGGAAGTCCAAAGATCGCTGGCCAATCTGTAGGCATGGCGACCGTTTTCCTGTCTGTTCCTGGCTGCGTACCTCAACCCATCTTATACAATGGTTATGACGTCAGAATTGTCTCACTACGAACTGACATGGGCTATATGTTTATATCCTGTCTTAGCTTCTTGGACAATGTCAACGACCTGGTGACGACATTTTTCTCGAGTGTCGCTCTTCCTTTTCCATGTCTCATTTAACGCCATTTCAAAGTCATATTTTTGATTCGTGTTTCAATATACAACTTTTTTATTTATAACATTATATACTAAAAAATATATAGTAGTACGATATAAAGATATCCCTTTCCTATATTCTGTGAAAATATCCTCGTGTATAATAGTATTTGACTGTTAAAGAGCAAAATTTCCTCGAAAGCTTGCAGCACTTCAAAATAAAAAAGAAACTCTTTATCGAAAATTGAAATTTCTTTATTCACATATTTATGTATTGTGAAGTTAAAAGGGACGTACAGGAAAGCATTTTTTTTTTTTGGATTCCTTTTCCTCAAGATGACTAGAGTTGCATGTCTTGACACCTAGGGTTTGAAAGTCTGTTATTTTACATGCGCGCTGTGAGCACAATTACCGTTAAAAATACAAATCAATGCCCTTTTATAGATATAGGTTTTTATGTATCTGCATCTTTTTACCATCCTTCTTAAACGTACACATAAATGGATATAATTACATCATTAGAGAATATGTGGGATCAAACATCACAAATATGAAGAAATCGTAATCTATCGGTAAAAAAAGATATATACGTAATTATATCCCTAATATTCTAATAAAGAGAAACTTGCTGACAAAGAAGTGTCTATAATGGACAGCTATTTATCAATCGATGTTCTATCGAAGGCATAATAAAGAAAAAAGGCAAATTTGGCTGCGAGAGCTAATTTACGTTCCAAGACAATCTTCGTGCCTTGGCAGCAGTTTTTGTGTTGAGCCATGTTTTAAAGGAATTCTGACTTAATTACATGAGGATGTTAGCTTTCTGCTTCAGTGTATAAAGGTGGCGGCGTGAAGTTTCAAGATTCTAGTTGGCCAACGTGTTTTAGTGTTGTTTAGTTTAACAAGATTTAGAATCTTAATTGGCTTCTCTTTAACCTATTTGTTCTTCGCTTCTATTGAATAAACTCGAAGTGGGATCCGAATGGGCGATATTTGTGCATATTGAATCATCAGAGAAAAGCCTTTTATGAAGATATTTCGTTCAGAGAGACTCGCACTGGGGTCCAAGAAAGAGAAAATAAACAATGATGGAAAGTATATCAATAAGTAATCAGCTATAAACAGTCTTTATGAAGTGACTTAACACACAAACACTGCATGTCTTCATCTTTTAAAATTCTTAAAAACATTCTCAGAATTTCTGCTGATTTCCCAATTTAAGTTTTTTGTTTTTGCTTATCCCTAGTACACATGGTACAGGCTATGAAATTCATGGTGCGTAGAAGTAGGCGACTGCTTTACTGTAAGTGCACCACATCTCTACACATGTGAGAAGCAGTTCGAATTTCCACTTACAAATGTGCCAGAGCCCCGTTCCGTTACTTGCACTCGCTGGTGGGGTTGGAATTTTGAAAGAATCGGGGGCCATTGGAGCATTTTTTAATCAGAAAAAAGTTACCAATGCGGGATTCGAACCCGGGTCGCCGCGGTCGAAAACCAATGATTTAAAACATCCTTCCACCGACCCTCCTAATATAAGTAAATATTTACTGGTAGTCATATTTATCCTTTTATATAAAGGATTAAATTTATTATAATGTGTAAAGTATAAAGAGAGATCAACTTGAATTTCTCTTGTTGCATAGGTATGATGGGAACGCTTCACGATTTTGCGTGTCATCCTTGCGCAGGGACCATGCTAATCTTCTCTGTATCGTTCCAATTTTAGTATATGTACCGCTGAACAAGTGTGTACAGGTATAATGGGAGAGTAAATATAGAACTCAATATTCATTAGATATACCTTCTACAAATGCCAAATTCTTTGTAGAAAATAGTTCAGTTTTTCAATCAACCTTTAAGACAGTTTTATAAAACGCAATATTCTATCCTGATGAAATTTACATAAACGTTGCCATCATATATCTACAAATCTCGTTTTGTGATTTGATGGCATTTTAAATGACGTTTGGATAAATAAATTGAGAGATAATGGGGCATGTCCTTCTGGTTATTAAATCTATTTAAGTAGTCCATCCACATGTATGTTTATTGAAATACATATTTATAAACATATATAATGTTTACATTCAATATACACACGGATATAACCTTTATACTGAAAATATTCCATTAAAATTTCTTCTAATATAATATCATGCGGCTTGTGATTGTAAAACGACATTTGAAAACCATCCCGCATGTGTTTGTTTTCAACTTTATTTCGAAACAGGATAATAGATTCCCGGACACAGTTGAGGATATCTTAACAAACTACATAACAGATAGAAAGTTTTCACTGGATCTATGTGGGTTTGAATAAAAAGGCATCGTTACTGTTACCTTGAATTGAGTGAATGTGTATATATGTATATATATTAAAAATAAAAAAGGCATCTCCTGACCACGAGCACATGTGCTTTTTAGATGGCAGAGCGCCATCTAGTGGAGCAAAAATAAACTAAACGTTTATTTAGCTTGCTCCGTGATATTTGGCCAACCCAATTTCTTGATTTATCAAGAAAAGCCATCCACGAACGCGTTTCGCGCTGTTGGCGCTCGTCAGCGTGGAGAAGGCTGTAACCACTGCGACCAAAAAATATTTTTGGTCCCAATGGCTTCCCGAGAAATCAGAAAATGGGTATTTAAGCGTCTTTACGCAAATTCTCCACGCTGACGAGCGCCAACAGCGCGAAACGCGTTCGTGGATGGATTTTTTTTTTGATAAATCAAGAAATTGGGTTGGCCAAATATCACGGAGCAAGCTAAATAAACGTTTAGTTTATTTTTGCTCCACTAGATGGCGCTCTGCCATCTAAAAAGCACATGTGCTCGTGGTCAGGAGATGCCTTTTTTATTTTTAATATCAACACCTGACCCACTTATCTTTTTTTTTTTCTATTGTTTTTTCATGTATATATATAATTATTTTTTATATATTAATTATTTTTTCTGTTCACTTCTTTATCTCTTTGCTTCTTGGATCCTGCAGTCGAGTCTTTTGTAATACTTTGGGTCTTAATGGGGGCTTTTGTTGTTATGTTGTATATGGGTATGTGTATGTATATATCATACTTACATAATCTTTCTTTTTATTCTTCTGTATATTCTCCACTTTCACAGGCCTATCCCTCTTGTAATCTCGGGGAGAATCCTCTAAAAGACCAGTGTGTCTTAATAAAGGCTTTTGTGTGTGTGTGTGTGTTTCTTTTCAACCAAGAATCAAAATTTATTTCAAGGAGAAATAGCGATTATTTATAATCTTTGGGGTGAAGTATGAAAGGGTGAATTGTGAAAAGTAATATTGTGAAGAGTAAAATTTCTTCTGATATCCATTTTTTCAAGCATTTGGATATTTTTTTTCTTAGAAAACGGCTGATCAAACGGAGAGATGTGGAAAACGCCTTTTTGGATTTTTTTTGGTCACAAGACAACCAGACCCTTAATGAAAATGGCATGAAAATGTTACCATCAAGTTGGCATAAATGCTATGATTCTATAATTATGCCTATTTTGTTTAAATAAACTCATTTTTGGCTTAGATATGGTGTCTTTAAGTGGTCGCATGTAATTCTGCTGTCCTCAAAGCTTATGTCCATAGTTCATTCAAAATACACATTCAAAGAGTATAGCATCGGTATCACTATAAAAGGAAAACTGAAAAATGCAATATAACAGCGGTATGGTAGATTAAACTGGCGAAACAGCTAAGAGGGTTCACCACTGATGAGCCAGGCCCTCCCTTTAATTTTTTTATAGGGAAACCTGAAACAAAAGCTTTAGCATCAATTTATTCCTTTCATAAAAGCTAATGTACATGAAAAGTGTTGATTATTGTTCGATATTTTACACACTACACATAATAACGATTATAAAAGTTTAACAAAATGACGAAATAAAGTTAAATAAAGTTCGTAGAATGATATCTATAGAGAGAGTTAAATGCACAAAGAATGCCGTATCTATAGGTAAAAAGAAGGGGTAAAAGGCAGCAATTACCCTAAAGGGCCTACAGGCTTGTCTCTTAGTGCTCATCTATTCCGCCATATGCTCTTAAACAAAGTATCGTTTGGTATTTATTTCTAGTTCGCTAATTGGAAGGTGGGCGGCGAGTAATTAATGGAGAAAACATTTTGGCAATTGCCTGGGTTTATGGTCGGTTTATGGGACTTTATGGCTTCCAATATCTGGGGGATATATCTACGGTAACCTCATAGCTTATTTCTTGAATGTTTGTTAGTTAACGCTTTATATTTTTCTTTTTGAATGTTATTTCATTGAGAATATATTTGTTATGATGCATTAGCGTACCATTTGTTATGAAAATTCAAAATATATTTATAATTATTATAATATTATTTATAATGTATACATTTATAATTGCATGTAATTCTACTGTCCTAAAAGCTTATGTCCATAGTTAATTTAAAATACACATCCCAAGAGTCTAGCATCAGTATCACTATGAAAGGAAAATCGAAAAATGCAATATAACAGCGTTATGGTAGATTAAACTGGCGAAACCGCTGGGAGGGTTCACCACTGATGAGCAAGGCCCTCCCATTAATTTTTCTATTGCAGTAAGGGCAGTAGAAATTGTGTAAATTTTAAAAATAATCATACGCGTCTATAATAGTTTCGAATTTGCAGAATATCTTTGTACTTATAATGGAATTTTATATAAAACATAAAGTGTAAGCGACCCCCTCTGTATATGAGATATGAAACTATTTATAGAGTATGAAAAGAAAAAGTTATTTCCTTATCGTGCAACTGAATCACATTTGTGTTAATTTTTCACATTATTTAGAGTAGGTTGTTGTTTTCTGTTTAAAAAAAGAACAATTTCCTTTTATCCTTACTGTGATAAGAATAAATTCAGGATAACCTGACCTATCAATGGTAAACCTAATATTTACCAGGTCTATTAGTATGAAACGCGAAAATTTTCAGTGAATTCAAAAGTGTTTACCAATTCCATACAACAAAATATTTTTTTATTCAAAGTAATTGCCCTGATTAGCTATACACTCGGACCACCTTTCAGGCAATTTTCGAATTCCTTGTCTGAAAAATTCTATTCCTTTTGAGTCGAACCAGTCAACAAGCCATTTTCGGAGTATGTCTGAGTTCGAAAATTCCTGGTTTTTTAGGGCGTGTCCTAAAGATTTTTCACATCTTTAGGACACGCCCTAAAAAAACAGGAAAAAAACAAAAATTCGGTTGTAGTCCGACGGCGCTAAGTCTGGTGAGTACGGCGGGTGGGGTAAGAGTTCCCAGCCCAAGTCTTTTATGGTGTTTTTGACCGCTGTAGCGTTGTGGGCTGGAGCGTTGTCATGCTGCAGTATCAGCTTGTTGTGCTTTTCACGCAATTCCGGTCTTTTTTCATTCAATGCCTCTCTCAAACTGTGCATTTGTTGTTCGTAGCGACTAGTATTGACCGTTTCGCCAGGTTTCAGGAGCTTGAAATATACTACGCCGGTCTGGTCCCACCATACGCAAAGCATTGCCTTTTTTCCTAAGCGATTGGGCCTAGGTTTCCGTTTTGGAAATTGGTCGAGCAGGCCCTACGACTTTTGGCGCAAAGGATTGCTGAAGTGGATCGATTTCTCATCAGAAGTTACGATTCGGTGCAAAAATGACTTCTTTCCATGCCTGGCGATCAGCCCTTCGCAGGTTACCAGACGCCGTTCTTGCTGCCTTTCGCTCAACACGTGGGGGACCTATCTGGAAAGCTTTTGGGTCATTCTGAGGCTGTTTAAACGTACGGAAACAGAACCTTGAGACACCTGGAGCTGTTTCGCGAGTTTCTTCTGCGCTTGGGTACTGTCGTCATCCAAAAAAGCTTGCAGTTCAGCGTCCTCGAACTTTTGGTGCGGTTTTCCACGTGGTTCATTATCAAGTTCGAAATCGCCACTTTGGAATTTTTTAAACCACCTGTAACACTGTGATTTGCTCAAGGCAAACAGGGGCACTTTTTGGCTCGGAAATCACCATTTTCCACGGGCTCCAGAAATTTTCCACGATTTGATTTTTCTAAAACTCCACGCATGCTGATGCCACGTGAGTCAAAAAACAAAATGCCTTCAACAGCGCCACCGTCGGCTCAAATAAAGTTGCACAGCGCCCTCTGGCAGTCATTTTCGCGTTTCATACTAATAGACCTGTTATATATTATTTAGGTTTGCTCGTATGACTTTTATTAGTGATTTTTTGTTATAGATAAAAGTATTTTATTTGTTATACTATCCTCATTTGTGTGACAATTGACAATTAAAAACAGTTTAATGACATCCAGTCAACAGTAGGGAGTGAGGTTACAGTTTAAAATATTTACATGAAAAAGATCAGCTAGGTGTTCTTATTATTAGTGATTTGTTGTAAAATAAATTGTTTTTCTTATTGGGAAGCCTCTTGTGAAAAAGGAATAAATTGCCACAATTTACCAATTTCAACTCATTTGTTGTTGAACTCAAGGTTTTGCCGACTCGCTGCCACTTTCATAAAGATAAATAGATTGTAGAAACCTAGGCTTGATATCTAGACGTTGAAGATCGATCAGAGGATTATTTATTTCTAAAAGATGGATATGGTTATACATTTTTGAAAATACGTATATTGAAACTTAAGCTGAATAGTATCCTGTTACCAACATACAGCTTCTGTCTTTTCTCAGTACAGGAGGTCAATAAGTTAAAATGCTTTATGTTTGAGAAACAAGCCCTATCTATCTGTTTAACAGAGCCTGGAATTTTTTAAATTTATGAAATAATCTTCCATTATTTGGCTATTAATTTATAGCTATCTATTTGTTCGATAGACTATCCATTTTTTTTAGGGTGGGTGGATGGCTCTTGGCCAGTTATTTCATTTAGTATCTCTTCTTCTTCTTTCTTATCTCCACTCAATCATATTAGGGTATCAAACTTTGAAAACCATCATGACTGGGTGAAGTAGAATGCTTCTGCCTTTGTTATCAAGACTGGGAGCACTACTCAGTAGCAGGTAAACTTAGCTCCAAAAGAAATGGCCGCCTCTGACATGAGGAACAGACGCCATGTGCAGCCGCTCCTAACATGGAGTACAAACGCTGCTCATCCTGTATCCCTGGATTAGAAGCCCTTACAAGGTACTATCAGCCGGGCCAGCTGAGCCCAGGTTTTTTAGTAAGCTTGTTACTGCTCCTCCTCCTCCTTTTCCATCCGGGCTTGGGACCGGCAAAGGCGGAGTTGTTTAGTATAATTATGGCCTACCATTTGTGTGTGTGCGTGTGGTAATATATATTTGTATCCACCTTCTTCCAGTCACTATCTTCTTACACGTTATTTGGTAATCAATCCTCTCTTATAATATGTCTATCAAAGCAAGTCAGGTCTCTTTATTAGTTCCATAATTCTCCATAAATTCGTAGGATTGTTTCATTTGATATTTTATATTTCACTTATCAATTCTTTTCCATATATATTCACAACTTCCAATAACCTTTCCAAAATGTTCTGATGAATCTATATTTCAATGATCCATATCAAATATATAGGTTTACTATTAATCTCTTTCTGATATTTTTCTATCAATGGGACGATTAATGTTCTCTTCAATTTGTTGAATGCAGTTTTCGATAATGATATTTTTCTTTCCATCTCTCTGTCTGTCTCTTCTATGATTCAACCCTATCCAAAAATTGAAATTCTTTAACCGTTCAATTCTGTTATAGTCTTCCACTATATTTTACTTTTGATGATTTTATCTCCAAATATATTGTTTATGTATTACACTATGTTTTACTCTCCGATACGAATCACAGGCCTTTATAATCTCTCCAATATTTATATATATCTTCAGCCCTATATAATACATTTGGTGATGGATGCAATTTTATTTTTTCATTTTGACTAAACTAGATTTTGATTTATTCTGTGAAAACACTCTCCAAAATTCATAAATAGAAATGTCGAAAATTTGAGATTGACTTTTAATATTTATTTTGATTTAAAATATTTTTAAGATGTAGACATCTCAACATTACCATAACTATATTGTAAGATTATAAACTCAAAAGGAGATTCTTCTATAAAACATGTTTATTTCGCTAGATATCGAATAAATTCATTCTTCAACGGGCGTAAAGACAAGGTCTTCAAATCTTGTCTTTACGCTCGTTGAAGAACGATGTCGTTCGAAATCTAGCAAAATAAACAAGTTCTATAGAAGAATCTCCTTTTGAATTTATAATCTTATAATAAAATATTTTTAGATAAAAAAAATTGCAAGGGGAGGAGATTTAAGGCATTTGGTTAAAAGTAATTTTGGAATATTAAAAAATAATAATTGTTTTTCGTGATAATCTTAACAATTTTCTGTAAACATTGTTAATGTTCTTATATACATTTTTTGTTCTGTTACCAATTATTGGTTTAGTTTTAACTGTACTGTTTTATGTAAGTATCACGTTTTCACATTTATTTTGTACACCTTTACGTATTTTTATTGTTTATTTTCACTAATATTATTTTTCTCCCAGAGTTCTGTTTTGTTTTCTGTTCTACTTTTTTTGACTATTAGATTACAATTTTATTAACATCATGAAACGCGATATCCCAAACTCAGGGATATTTGCGTCGTTTAGATAATAAAAAGGCATATATTGGATTTAATAAAAGATTTATTTGTCAATATTTCGGTTGACTGAACGCCAAACCTTTATCAAGGCATTACAATTTTATATACACAAATTCAGCGCCGCATAGTGTTATAATTTCACAGTTGAAATAATTTTTAAAATACAAAGTAGGTGGGGAAAATTTTTGACTATATCCTTTTTTTTCCCTTAATCCCTTTATTGAATATTTTATTTTCAGATTTGTGTGTGAGTGTGTGTGCATATATATTTTAAAATTTATTGTATTTTCTATATAATATATACATAGCAATAATATTAAAGAGACAAATATTTTTTCTATATAGATATAAAAAACAATATTTTGGGTAAGGCTTCGAGTCACAAAATAATATACAGCTTCTTTATTTATTAATTTATTCAAATTTTAATCAAATCACATCAGAAATAAAATTTAAATAAAAAATATCCTTGAGTACACACACAAAAAAAATGCTATCTATTTTAAATATATTATATAAATCATAAAAATATTCCAAAAGAATAATTTCTCATTTAATTTTAAAAGTTTTAAATTAAATCGATCAAAAGATTATTTTTCCAGGTCAATGAGCCGTTTGATAATTTAGCCTGGAAGCTAAACCTCGTTAATATAAATTACTCTGTGGATATTTCATAGAGTTTCTAATGAAATAGTTTCTATGAATAAAATGACCCCCAATTTTATTTATTCAACCATTTCGAAAGCTAATAATTATGGCGGGAAATTTGATATTATTTTTTTCTTATTCTCGTCTGCTAAACATATCGAAAAATGCATAAGTATTCTTTCTATAAATATTTATTTTTTAAAAATTCTTTTCCACATCAAATCTATTATTTTACTAGTATATAGATATGAACAATAATCTGGAAAAGGAGATGCTTTTTCCTTTCCCCCCTTTAATGGATTTCTTTTAATGTCTTACATTTCATCTGCAATCATAACCCTTTTTTCCTCTTAAATTCTTTTGTGAAAAGAGATTTCTTTTTGTGCTAGAATCTCTATGTTTAAAAGGTTTAGTTGAATACATTCAACAGTATTTTGTTCGCCATTTGTTTTTATATATGATATATTCTAAATAATTCATTATATAATATTGTAACAAAAATGCATGATTTTATGAACGTATTAGTAATTTTAATATTTATATATTTTGCTACTTTGTGAACTTTTCTTATTGCCTCTTTCTGGTATTTTATAAATAAAGATTAGTATTTGTGCCTTAAATAAATTGCTGTGTCATCCTGAAGTTTTCATTTCTCTCTTTCTCCTGATTTTCTACCTTACAATGCCTATTCTTTATTTTTATTTAAAGAAAATAGGTTTATGAAAATATATACAAGTAGCTGTAGATAAAATGTGCCATTATGTATTGTGATGTTCCTCTTCGATTAAATATATAAATATGCTTTACCAAATAAAATAAAAACAAATTTTAATTATATATCTTTTTAATGCTATATATATACTTTTGAATATACACCAAAACCTCGCTTTACGTTGTTTCGTTTTGCGTTTTTTTTTCGAAGTTGCGTCGCTGCTTAATTTTTACTGATTTTCACTGTGCGTCGTTAGATTTTCGAAGTTGCGTTGTTTTGGATTCGAGTCTTTAATTTTTTCTTTTTTTAAATATTTTTTTCTAAGGCAACACCTTTGTTTTTGATTGCGCCTTTACATATTTTCACTTTGCGTCGTTTCAATTGGCGTCGTGTTTTTTTGGAACGTAACCCCGACGCAAAGCGAGGTATAGGTGTATTCATAACAACAACAACAATTACAGTACTGCCAAAACCAAACATTCAAAAATAAATTAATTAAACAGAGTATATTATAATATTATTATAAGGTATATTACATATATAATTATATAATTAATATAGTGTTTTATGTTTAGAAGAGGTGGCAAAAGATGAAAAATAATTTATTATTTCAGTGAGTGAGAGGAAGAGAGAGTAGTGTTGTCAGACTGGGAATAATTAATCAAATATTCTGCTGAGTCAGTCCTCTTGTAGGGACGATCAATATTGCCATCATCTTCTGGGATGGATCCATTCTACAAGTTTTACTTAAAACACGATCTCCATAGAGTATATATTTATATTGGCCTACCTGGATCTGTGGAAATTTTGTTTTTCTTTCACAGGTCTAAGTACGCCTTTTTAAATATAAATTTACACAAGTTATTTTGGTAGGATACAAGTTATTTGATAGAGATGAGTACTCTTCTTTTATCATTATTTTTATAATTCAGATAACTATCAATATACAAATATTACGATTACTGTGGTAGAAATGAACGTAGACATCTGAGGCTTTTCATTGGTCACGATAACAAGAGCAATCTTAGAATTAAGAGACCCTTCGGCCAGTAAAGGTTATTATTTTCTCTGAATAATTAAACCAATTACTGGCCGAAGTGATTCTTAATTCTAAGAAATATGAATACCGGCTAGGTAAACTCTACCTTCATGATAACAACAACATTGCACAAATATCTTCCAATAATATTTATATATAGACTTATTTACATATATTCTTTTATACAAATATATAGTATTATAGATGATAAGTTGAAATATATTAAACATGATCATATCCAAATAAAGCTAGCTCCTACCGACCTTTTACTGCCTCAATGAAGTATTGAGAACAATAGGAAGTTGGTTAATTGGGAAAAGGAAACCGCTAATAAGTTCAACATCAGAGTGTATGCCGGGATTCGAACAATAACTCTGAAAGATATTTAATACATAGTTACCTTTATTGAAGACACGCGAGATAACCAAGTGTGAACTAAATTGACTCTTTAATTAAAAAGACATATATTGGATCAAAATATCATTTATTTTACCAATATATCAGTTGGCTGAACCCCAACCTTTTTCAAGGTGTTCTAACATATTTAAAAAATGACTTTGTCTCCTTAAAAAAGTGATCAGTGACATCAAAAACTTTCTACTTCCTTACGATTTATTACGAGTTTAAAATTAGCGATATTTTAAAATTATGAAGCTTTTACTTCAAATATCTTCATTGTCGCACACTCTGATATCCATATTTAGACATAACGAATATATACAGTACATCTAGAGAGTCCAATCAATATACAAATATTTCTCAACACCCAATAAACATTTAATATAATCATATAAAAGGTTTCCACAGTTATAACAAATATCCGAGTTCTCTCTAAAAGGGTAGAGCGGCTATCAAGAATTCCCAAAAAAAGGTGAACTCTCTCGAAAAGTAAAGACGAAAATAGACATGGACGATTGGCTTTGAAAGGGATACTTACCGAATAAAAAGGAAAGATAAACAAAATTTACACATGATTAAAAAATGGCGAATATAATGGAAGAAGAAATTTATCGAATCTGCCATTTTTCTCGATAAGAAAAATGGTCTCCATTTAGTTTTTTCTTCTTTTTCCAAAACTGAACAAGAATTTAAACGGAAACGTAGCGCAATTTCAGAATACAATAACCTTAAATATATAAGAAAAAGGAGTTTTTTTAATTTTTAAATTTAAAACATAGCTTTCTATCAAAATGCCATCAAAAAAATCTGATATAAAATGGAATAAAGAGTTGAAATAAACAAAAGTAAACGATGTTGGAAATGATTGCTTCTTTTACAGTTGAGAGGAGGAAGAGTTGGATGCCATTTTCTTTTGGCAAGAAAAGGCTTCAGAGAGAATTAAATGGAGTGGAAAATAGGAGATTGATTGCTGAGACCTGTAAATAATAAAATGTGTTGAAATAGGTTTGTTTGGTCGTAGAATATATACTTACTTTTAAAGAAAATATTGTCATATAACTTGAAATATCTCCCATACACACAATCTTTTATTTATTATCTCTCATATCTCGCACCTAATGAATTTTAAATAAGGTTTGAATAGCTAGTGTTGGAATTTGAGATTACGTTAGTTTGGTGTCGGTAGTTTAACAGATGGCCATGCTAACCAACGTTTGAATTCGAGAGACGAGGGTCTTTTTCAGTCCTGTTGAACATTGTATATTTGTTTGAATCAAGAATTAAAAGTTTCTATACAACTTTAAAAAAAAATGTTTATCCATTATATTTACCTCTAGAGATAAGCTTTCGAGTTTAAGATCTTCCTCGGGTCTAAAACAAATTTTAATCATGAAAAGGCTAAAAGATAATCGATTCTTTCATTCTTATATTCGGTAAATTTTACCCTAATTGTCATCGACCCGACTATGCAGCGACGGTCAACAAATGAATCTTTGCTTCTATTTTGATGGGAAAGGTAGACTCTATTTTTCTATTTAATATTTAAAACCTCTATTCTAACTTCTTTTAAAAAATGTTTCCGAGAGAGAAAATATCATATGAATATTTTTTTTTTCAAAATGTATATTGTATAAATAGGCAAACAGATCAAGGAAAATAATTTAAATATCTATTTATACACACAAGGTTATAAGACCAAATCCAAATAAATAAATAGTGTGTGACGTTTCGGTAACAGCGTTGTTGCCATCTTCAGACAAAAGTACTGAATGAGAAAATTTTACCACAGCATGTTTTTAAATAGTTCCTGTTATCAAGTGTGTAAACAAGATAACAGATAAGAATATATTTATCTGATAAACAGATGGGATAAACACATGAAGAATATTATTCTTAGAATTAAAAGTTTTTCAAATATAATTAAAAGCATATCTATAAATATCATTTATATTTCCTCTTTTTTTCCATTCTCTTAATTGTAGCACATTTCTTTTGAATGAAAAACCTTAACACCTTGTGTTTATAATCTATAATCCAAATTGTGCCTTATCTATTTATACATATATATCTATGACCTTTCGTTGATATCTAAAAGGTTTTGAAAACATACATATAACATTAATTTGCGGGAGGATGATATTCATGTACCAGAAAAAAGCACTTTTCTCTAATTATACGGTATGACAATGCATTATTTTTATCATCCAATAAAAACTTTTACTGATGGTACGAATAAATCTGTATACGTATTACAGCCTGTTAGAGGACGTTATTGTCCGAAAACTCGCAAAGTCTATATCTCTTTAATAAAGAATATTGTCGTCGATTTATCTTTTATTACTTCTTTGAAAAGACATTGGAGTTGGAATATTAGAGGGAAGGAGAAAGAGACGAAGACCTGCAATGAACTGGCTAGAAGGCGTCGAGTAAACTACTAAAAGGTCACTAGATGAACTGCGAGTTATGATCACTAAATGATCAAATTGTGGAATATGTGTCCATATAGTCATCAAGAGTTGACTTGATGGGCGCTAACAACAAGCTTAGTATACCGTTAGGTGCTACTAAGCACCATAAAAAAACTTTTCAAACTTTCAACAGCAAAAACTAATTGACTCTCCACGAGAAGCTGCATTCGAGCAAGCATGCGTATAAATCTCCATATACTTATTTTAATAGCAAACTTTAAAACTACTAATTAACGATATAATTAATTGCCAGGGCTAATATCTAATGGCCAAAAGTGAGTGAAAATTAATGAGTTATAAACTAGAGGAAATTTACGCCTGGTCTCTTATCTCACGCCAACTACTCTCAAGAATAACCTGGCTACAAAAATAACCTGTGGAGAAAAACAGATTTAATTAAACTATATTATTATTACCAGAGTGTATTTATCTTACTGATATTATTTCCCTCTTGCTCCAGGCGTCTTTGTTATTAAACAAGAAGAGATATTGCCAATTAATTTTGGCGTGGAGAGAGAGGAAGGTTCCACCAATTAGCTGAGAGAACTAACATAACTAAGAATGTAATGAATCTTGACTTATATTGAGTAAATTATATCACTGTCTTTATATATATATTGTTGAGATGTTTATGTCCATCACTGTCTCACCTATTAAGAAATAATGTGGGTAGAGGCAGATTTGAATATATACACAAGTTTTACTACAGCACGAAGGAAGTATTCGACAAACGGAATATTTATACGAAAGATGAAAATGCTTGGATATGCAAATAATTAGAATTTAGGCTCCAATAGACAATGTTGGCAGGATGTGTATTAAATATAAGAAAATTGCGATATGCCTTTATAAAAAGATCAAAAAAGCTTTCGTAATAAGAGAGAAAGAGTTTGATTATCCGTATATATATGAGCCCCTCAATGCACAGATTGATTAACTCCATAAATAATCGGGAAAAAAATGTTTAATTTTTGTTGAAAGTCTAAAAATCTATATGTCATATAGATTTTTAGACTTTCAACAAAAATTAAACATTTTTTTCCCGATTATTTATGGAGTTAATCAATCTGTGCATTGAGGGGCTCATATATAAGTCAGTGTATGTATGTATGTATGTATGTTTGTCGGTTATACACGTCCACAATACGTAACTAATCTGACTGAAATTTTAACAGTATATAGAGTCGAATCTGGAAAAACCTATAGGCAAATTTTCAGGCTTCTATCTCGAATATCCTTGGAGTTAATTAACAAATTAGTAGCAAATTTTCCCTATTTAACTCGCAACCAGCAGCGCCTCACTGCGGTAACTCTGTCAACTATGTCAAGGAGGTGTGCAGTGACCAAGTGTCCCCCACCGCGCGACGGGGATTGGTGTGTGGAGGGGGGGGGGGGGGTGGAGCAGGACGTTTCACAAGACTGACTTAAGACTTAATGACGGCGTAGGGGCAAAAACTCACTTGCTACAATCAAATATATCGATTTATGTATATATCAGATTTAAAATATATTCGCATAAAAATCAAAACGATACAATTTTCAGAAATCGTTGTGAAAATTTACATTTTTATTTTTATATTTTCAAAACACACACAGTTTGGAGAGGGGGAGAATTATATCTAAGAGTTAAATATAATTTTGACCGTTGGAGAGAAAGCTCGAAAGCTCACTTTTTATTCATAATAAACAAGTAATGATGACATTATAAGCACAAGTTGAACTATTCTTTACGTGTAAGCTTCTTTTTAAAATAAAACAATTTTCTACTACCCGTACTGTAACCTGTACCCGTATATTTTTATAACAGATTGTATAAAAGGGCAGATCGCAAAGCGGATTTATCTTTTTCATAAATTTTTATTATTTATTTATTACAAAACGCTATACCCTATAGGCTGCCTCAAATCTCAGACATAATAAAATATAAACTTTTATTTTGACAAATACAACAACTCTTCAGCACACACCTCATATCTACCCGTTTATATTCACATAATTTTTCTCTAAAGCAATATAAACATTTTTACTGCATTTTTTATCCTTAAAAAAATAAGAAAAAGAAGAAATCAGTATGTGGTATAATTACACATCTATAAATGCACCTCTATAATCTCCTGAAGAAAATTAGCATCTACTACAATAGTGGTAGAGCTCTCTGGGAAGTTTGATCAATGATGAGCCATGCCCTCTCATTATTTTTATATTATTATTTCAGTATACGGTCTCTATAATAAGTTAGTAATTATTATCTTTCAATTTTATATTATTTTTTTCAGCAATAGAGAGTCTGTGCTGAGTTGACGCTGATGAGATTATAAATATAATATTGTATATTGATCTTTTTAAATCTAGAGAGATTATATTCAATTATTGAAACAACAATCAATGAAGAAGAGAATATTCATTTAGATATTTGGTGTTTTAATCATATAGAGATTTTACTTCTAAGAGAGTGCACTAAAACATTCGCTTGTGGCATATGTGTCGGAAATATTAGAAACTTTATACAATCGCCGGTCCTCTACATGCTAAAGGTACAACTTCTTTATGTATTGGTCATGAGAGTAAATATGAATTTTCAACCTGTTTATAATGTCCATCAATATTTTCACAATACCTAGCTGGAAGAATACGTTACTAAAAGAGTTGACGTCAAAGTTGGGGAACAGAATCGAGGTGCATATAACGGGAGACGTCAAAGTTGGGGAACAGAGTCGAGGTGTATATAACGGGAGACGTCAAAGTTGGGGAACAGAGTCGAGGTGCATATAACGGCAGACGTCAAAGTTGGGGAACAGAGTCGAGGTGCATATAACGGGAGACGTCAAAGTTGGGGAACAGAGTCGAGGTGTATATAACGGGAGACGTCAAAGTTGGGGAACAGAGTCGAGGTGCATATAACGGCAGACGTCAAAGTTGGGGAACAGAGTCGAGGTGCATATAACGGGAGACGTCAAAGTTGGGGAACAGAGTCGAGGTGCATATAACGGGAGACGTCAAAGTTGGGGAACAGAGTCGAGGTGTATATAACGGGAGACGTCAAAGTTGGGGAACAGAGTCGAGGTGCATATAACGGGAGACGTCAAAGTTGGGGAACAGAGTCGAGGTGTATATAACGGGAGACGTCAAAGTTGGGGAACAGAGTCGAGGTGCATATAACGGCAGACGTCAAAGTTGGGGAACAGAGTCGAGGTGCATATAACGGCAGACGTCAAAGTTGGGGAACAGAGTCGAGGTGCATATAACGGGAGACGTCAAAGTTAGGGAACAGAGTCGAGGTGTATATAACGGGAGACGTCAAAGTTGGGGAACAGAGTCGAGGTGCATATAACGGGAGACGTCAAAGTTGGGGAACAGAGTCGAGGTGTATATAACGGGAGTGTTTAACGATAAATCAGAGTGCATCACGATATGTTCAAATCTCAATTTCAGGACTCCTCATCCCAAAATTAATAAAAGTAGTGAAAAAAGAGTAGACAGAGCGCCAGGTGCTGGTGACATTGGACAATTAAATCTACGTCCGCTTTTTGCGACATCCGAGTAATCAGCATTCTCGACACACACAATCTTCCCCCTTCCTCATCTACCTTTCTCTTCATCCTATATTCAGGAACATGTCACAGCTCATTTCCATAAGGCTTGTGTTTTAATAAAGGTTTTGTGTGGGTGTGTTAACTCATTTCGAGATTTGTTTTAAATACGCGATAATCCATTAGCATAAAATCTATATATAATTAAAAATAATTCTGCGTGACTTTTTATTTTTCGAAAAGGCGCAAACCTTTTTATGCCCTTACTGCTATGAAAATATTCTACTGTTCTAAAAGCGTATGTCTATAGATTTTCTAATCACAACAATGATTCCACTCTTCAGTGCCTCACGTATAAGCATAATGGTCAAATACACTATTAAAGATCTAAAAAAAAGGTCTGGTGGATTGAATTGGCGAAACTGCTGGGAGAGTTCATTATTGATGAGCCAAGCCCTTCCAGTATTTCTCATCGCAGTAAGGACAGTAGAACTTTATTTAATTAAAAGAAAAGAATAATTGATTCTTAATAGTTTTATTTCTCATATACAATGTAAATCAACGACAAGCTCTAACGATATTTATTGTTGAAAAAGAAAACATAAATGTTTAATTTGATTCACAATTTCACCGCTTTCACAGACATGTTTATCCTTCTATAGAATGAAGCTACAAGAAAATGTCATCTACATGTTATAAATTTGCACAATACTATCTCTAATTTAAACATATAATCAAAATAATTTATTAAGAAACATATATATACACCCATACCTCGCTTTGCGTCGGAGTTAGGTTCCAAAAAAAACACGACGCAAATTGAAACGACACAAAGTGAAAATATGTGAAGGCGCAATCAAAAACAAAGGTGTTGCCATATTTTAGGAAAAAAAAAAAAAATTAAAGACTCGAATCCAAAACAACGCAACTTCGAAAATCTAACGACGCACAGTGAAAAACAGTAAAAATTAAGCAGCGACGCAACTTCGAAAAAAACGCAAAACGAAACGACGCAAAGCGAGGTATTGGTGTATGTGAAAAATAACAAAAGGTGAGCGTTCAGAAAATGTCAATTTTATTTTTTATGATTCTCTCCGTGTATATAAAGGTATATAAACATTCACTGAGGATATCCCGGGTGAAGTCACAAGTCGTTTTATATCATTGTAGCCAGTGTATCGTTTGAATTTCAAAAATAACCTTTTATTTTCTATATATCAGGAAAAATTGCACTCGAGTAAAACCCAGGCGTTACCCGGGTCATTCGGCTAGTGTTATATGATGTTATATAGAATGTCTAATGCTATGAACTATGAATGTCGGCCAGGCAATCTTCATGATAAACTATTTAAAGTACCTTTAATATACAAATTGAATAAAAATATATGAATCTAAAATATACCATTCAATATTTACCTCCCTCTCTCTTTGGAGTTGCCGAGCCGTGCGACCCCTTCTCTGGAAGGTGTTCGCCTCCTGAGAAAGGCCCCTGAATCTGCAGGCCTGGCTCTTCGGCGTCGGCCTCCATCCAGAGGCAATGAAACTGATAAGAGAGGCAAAGGCTATCATCTATAAGATTTATCTTGGTCTTGAGTTGGGCAACGCCACCCATCACATCGATCTGCTCACTCTGTGAGAAGTAATAACTCTTACGGTCCATCGGTGGCGGAGTCGTTTACGCGTTTGCAGCTAACAATGAACAATATACACAGTATATAATTATCAATTATATTATATATCATTCATTCATATATTTATGGTGATATATTCTTATTTATTCATATATATGTACATTTTGTATTTAAACCTATAAAATCTTATCTAGACCTTGTAATAAAGTAGTTTCAATCTCTCTCTCTAACATAATATAAAAACATTAAACAAAGAGTTGTAAAAGATAAAAACTTCCCATTCTAAACAAACACTCTATTCCGGGGGTTAAACTAGTTTTGCTTGCTCTCTCCAATCCGAGGGCTATTTAAAAATTGAACGCCTCCCAAATCTCACGTGGGAGGAGGCATAAAATTTTATTTTAAAAAATAAATAAGATGTAACCTTAGATTCGGCCAAAAGGTATCCAGATGTAAAAATCCAATGCTTCTCACAGCGCCATATTTCCTAAAAGGTGCTCTGAAAAAATAAAGAGAGCAAGTACGGGAAAAATAAGTTTGCCATTTTTCCTCGACTCCATTTTGATATTTGCCATCGTTTACTGGCCAAGCCACCTTGCATTTAACTGCAGTGTGCTGGTCTCATACTTTCTGGTTTTGAATTTGCGCTTGTTTTTTTATGTTTGTTGCGATTTTTTCATATTACCGAAATGGCTATCATTTATACTGAATTCTTGCTCTGCCCGGGTTTTATCTTTTTATGAGTATTTGCCCTATATTTATTTTGTTTATGATGCGTGTGATGTTTTATGGGTTATGGGTAGGGATTTATTTTTTGTGAAAAATACACGCAATCTTCCTTAATGATTACATTTATATTTTGGGCAGCAAGTTTTTTCACGTTTCTTCTATTACAGCAATAATGTGTGGCAGCCTTATTTAGCTTGGGTGAAATATGTACATCTCTATATCCCCGACTATATATTTATATAAGATAGCAAGAATGTTTACATCAAATATTTCCATCAATGAAATTGTAGAAATCAGTTTAGAATAAAAAATTGAAATAACAAATTATATAATGAGTTATCCATATAAATAACTAATAATATATATATGAAACAGAATTGGAGTAAATAAAATGTTCAAGACATTAGAAAATTCAAGGAATTAATTCCTTGTATCTAATTTTTTTTTAAAGTAAATCATCGACAGAGATGAGTTTCTTTTAAGATTATCTTTAATATATCTTCTAGATAAATGTAAACGCAGTCTTAAAGAAGGTACTTCCACAGGCTTATGTCAGAACCTTTACAAATGTGTGGAAAATACATGCTAGCCATACTATTATTTAATTAAAGTAAATTATATGGATGAATTCGTAACCAATTTAACATTACATATTATTTATTATTAATAGCAATTATATGAAACAAATCTTGGTATATATGTCTACATGAAAACAACAAAAACAATACTACAACATTATATACATACAAGTTCCTTTTCAAACTCAGTCTCATCTATAGTCATTGTTACTCTGTAATATTCCAACACATACATTTGAAATATTAAAATTCCTATTGTCATCTATTGATAAAATTCTTAAATATTATTTTAGGCAAGGTGTGTTGTTTTATGATTTTTATTGTTGAATATCATAAGAAATATTTCCAAAAATAATGATAAGGAATTATAAATATAATTAGATAATAAAAGGCATATATTGGATTTAATAAAATATTTATTTTGCAAATATTTCGGCTGGCTGAACGCCAACCTTTATCGAGGCATTACATTTTTGTATACACAAATTCAGTGCCGCATAGTGTTATAATATCACAGTTGAAATCAATTAAAATACAGAGTAGGTGCGAGAAATTTGTGCATGAAAAAATTATTATAAAAATTGCAATCAAATATGTAAAATATCTTAAAATGTTAAAGGAAAAAAATGAGTTCTATCTTATATAAATATAATGTATTGGGAGAAATAGATGTTTATATATAAATAAATTAAGAAAGATGTTTTCATATTGCTTAGAGATGTTATATTATTAATAAACGATATATAATATGGACAGCAAGAGGGAAATATGTAAATAAATAAATAAGAATTCTATTAAGATTTGTTCTATTCAAAATGGATTATGTTTCATGCGGGTAATAGTTATCCAATAATTATATACAAATAAGGACAAATGTTTAGCTTATAATTACTAGGTTTACAAAATAGAAACCTTTCACCAAAAAACTATTTTTTTTCTTTGATTATAGTATGGAGTGTGAGTTGTTTTGTTGAGATGTGGTTATGAGGAAGTTAAGATTCTGATTTGAAGCATTCCTTTGACGTTTTATAATTCTGATAGATAGGTTGTGTCTCGAGAGATATTCCCGATATAGCTGATATTGTGGGTATGGCATGGTATCTCATAAACTATATTATTATCTTTGTGTCGCAGATGTTTGTCTTTTTGAGGGAGAGTTTTTTATATCTTGGAAGATTTCAATTATAAATAAAGGTAAACAAACTTATCTCAGCGTATATTTCGTTTAACTTTATAACTTGACAAGTAATACCATGACTTTCTTACAAGACAGAGAGAACAATTCTACATATATCATCTCATAATTAAGATATATTCACAATATATCATTAACTTTGCATATACCACCTGTCTATAACCTACATTAGATAGAAGTGGGATACTTAGCATTTATTCATTACATTTTTACATATTTATATATACCAGTGGAAAGTAGGATTTGAGAAGCATACTCCTCTTCTTCTTCTTTCTTATCTCCACTCAATCATATCAAGGTATCAAGTCTGTAGAGCTTGAGATGGTGTCTGCTGGGGATGAGCAGACTCTTTAAAGAAAATGGCGATTAAACCGTTAAAATATTGAAAATACCAATATAAAAATAGTCGATCCAAGATGAGCGTTTCATAACACGATCATAATATTAGAAGATATATAGTAGATCCAAGATGAGCGTTTCATAACACGATCATAATATTAGAAGATACGAATATAAAAATAGTCTATCCAAGATAACCGTTTCATTATAAAATATATATCCTCAATGTCTACCAGACTCTGTAGGTATTTACCACCATTTTCACCAGGCCTCCCATGTTCTGAATGTCGCAATAAACGACAGCTTTCTAGGACCCAGTCAATTGTGCTGCTTTTATGTCCGCGTAATGTTGCCTTGCTTTTATTGCTTCCCGCTGGGTATTTCCAGCTTGTTGTTTCATTCTTCCCCGGCGCTCTTTTGATAACACGGGGTTCTTACGTGTAAGTGGATGGAGACTTTATATATCTAGGAACAAAAGACGTTGTATCTTCTTTCTTTGTAGATGCCAGCATCTTTCAGTGAGATATATTTATTCCCACCATTTCTCTCCCTCTCTCTCCACCAAAATGATTACTATATTATTTATATTTTTAATATTTAAAATATTCCTTAGAGGGTATTTGAATTTTAGCTTTGTCAAAACTCTTTGTTGAATTAAGGAAATTCTACATATTATCCCCTTTTACATTTTGGAAGTAATAAAACAATTTGACATAAAATATAGAAACTTATTTATTTTATAGAAAAAATATTTTGCAGATTATATTTATAATTGCGTTTTAAATGAGTTCCTTTCAACCCCTTTCTTGTACCTTCTCATGAAAAGGGCAACAGCGGGTTGTTGAAACGTCTGAAGGAGCATAAACAGCTCATCTATAACTTGGAGCACATCTCTCTCTCGTTTGTCTATGTGTTTATTTAGAATAAACATCCTGCAAAAGTCATTGTATCAGCGAACCTAGCAGGAATGATCATTTTACAAATACCTTGTGAATCCCAATACCTTTTTATTCCAACTAAAATTTTAGTAAAAAATCTCAATGTTAAGTGTTATTGCAAGTTGTGTATGCCATCAATAAAACTATTTCGGTATTCAATTATTATTTAATTGTTTTCTATTTTGAAAATAGAGCAATCCATAAATAAATCTTTAATTAAAAAGGCATATATTTGATCAAAATATCATTTGTTTTACCAATATTTCAGTTGGCTGAACGCCAACCTTTATCAAGGTGTTATAACATTTATTATAACATATGTTATAACACCTTGATAAAGGTTGGCGTTCAGCCAATTGAAATATTGGTAAAACAAATGATATTTTGATCCAATGTATGCCTTTTCAATTGTTAGATTGTTCTATGTAATCCCCTTTTTAGAATAGAATCGTTTATAATTGAATGCAGTTGATTGTCGACCGATGCAATAATTCAGTGTCAATTTACCCAGAGGCGCGCGTTGTCAAAGAGGGCAACGTTCGAGTCACAACTCAGGATAATGGAAAGAGCCTGCCATTGTGCCTCTATTGTTGGAGGATCCAATTAGAGCTGTTTGCCAAACAACAAGACTAAAGGGCTCTGTGCGCAGGTGCCACGGCTTCTTTCCACCCTCGACCTAGTTAGGTACGTTGCAATATATCTCGTGTAGTATTTGCATATTTACCATCAATATAGACACTATATAATATGCATCGCTTCACCCTCTAGTTAAAAAAACCGGGCAATATCTCCTGAAGACCCTGTCCTATTGCTATATCCTTGTATGTCTTTTCATTTCGCAAGGTCCAAAACGAACCTCGCATGAAATATTTAAAATTCAACACAGAAATTAGTTAATAGCGTTGGAGAAGATCAATTTAACGACAAAATCATTGTTTAAAACATTTTCAGAGGAAACATTCAATCTTAAAAAAGAAAAAGAATCTCCTAAATCACGATATTTAAATTTGCCTTCTTACCTTTCCTAAACTGGTGTCAGGTATACTGACCAGAATAGTCCAGTTTTAAAAAAGATGAACTAGGGCGTCTTTTTTTAAGGGAGTTTTCTTTTCTTTTTTAATTGCTAAGATTGCGTTCCTGTCGTTCAAAACCTCATGCTAGAGAATATCTCAAGCTTTCAGGTATCTATGCCCTTCTACAAAGGTACATAAACGAGATTATTATTCACCTTTTTCCATCCTATAGAAGGGCAGAAATGCCAGGAAGCTTGAGAAAACATTAATAAAATAAAAATAAATTCATCTTCAGAAACGCGTTTTGTATTATTTTAATTTATATTCAGAAGATTAAAATCAAGTGAGAATTGTACCTTTTTATTAAAATACAAAGGTTTACTGTGAATTATTTAACTTTCCATGTATTTAAATATCCTATTCTACAAAAATGTTTTATATTTAATTTGAGATTTTTCCTGCCATCAATTATTTAATCGTCTATAAAATTCCTTCTAATTATATTTTCCATTAATCTCAAATAAAGCAATTGGAGTATTATTCAAATATTAATAGCCGCTTTTTATACTTAATAAATTATTGCGATAAATTTATTTTTCGTTTTTTTTTTAATTATTTATTTTTTTATTTTTACAAGCTTTAGAAATATATCTCTCATTATCTCAATGAATTAATTATAAAGGGTGTTGAATTTTATAAGTGTTGGATGGAAATGCATTTTTAATATAGTGTGGAAAGAGAAGATTTACCGTTTTAATGGCGCAAGCCATCTGCAGCTTTCAGTTGTACGATAAGGAGATACTTTTTTCTTAATTTATTCACCTTATCCCAGTACAATTTCACATTTGTACTATTCTTTTCACATTGTTTCGTATTCTCATGCACTTTTGACTTTAACTACCAGTTTCATGATTTTTCAGGATACCTGAATAACCAGTTTTTTGGTCGTTGAGGTACAGCTTGCACCACGCTGACGAGGACCAGCATCCCGAAACGAGTACGTGGTTAGCTTTAATTGATTAATCAAGAATGAGTATTTGGCCAATTCTGGAATAATTATAAATCAACAAATAGTTTATATTTGTTCCGAAATATTCCGATTAACTCCGCCTTTGCCGGTCCCAAGCCCGGATGGAGGAGGGGGAGTAGTAACAAGCTCACTAAAAAACCTGGGATCAGCTGGCCCGGCTGATAGTACCCTGTAAGGGCTCCTAATCCAGGGATACAGGATGAGCAGCGTTTGTACTCCATGTTAGGAGCGGCTGCACATGGCATCTGTTCCTCATGTCAGAGGCGGCCATTTCTTTTGGAGCCAAGTCGGCCTGCCACTGAGTAGTGCTCTCAGTCTTAATTAATTAAAGGCAGACGCATTCTATTAATACTTCACCCAATCATGATGGTTGTCAAATCTCAACCATCAAAGTCTCAACTTTACAAGCTTGACACCCTAATATGATTGAGTGGAGATAAGGAAGAAGAAGATTCCGATAGATGATGCAAGCAATCAACAACTTTCAGCTGCATGATAAGGATATGCCTTTTTCTTAATTTGCCCTTTTAAATCTAAATAACGAGATGGAAGAGTAATAGAAACTGTCGATATTTCGAGAGACACGACACAGGAACGAATCCCGTATTGGGGACTCATTTTATGAAAAAAAATACAATTTCTCTTCAATGACCCCGATTCTTGGAAAAGTTCAACCCCCCAGCGAGTTCAAGTTACCCAACGGGGCTTTACACACTTGTAAGTGGGAAATTCGAACTGCTTTCTACATGTATAGACATGTGAGGAACTTTCTGTAAAAGCAGTTGCTAACTACTTCCCACCATGATTATCATGTTCTCTGCCAGGTGTGCACATACCCTAGGCACAATAAGAAATATAAATACAAATATAATAAAAATTAAAATATCATCAATAACTTATCGCTCTCAGTCAATGACAACGATAAACCTTTCAAACCATAATTTGTTAAAAAATATATAATTATAAAATGTATTCTATTCAATACAGATATACATTTCTACAGTCCTATGAACATATGCCCATAGTTCGTCAAAACACCAATTTACTGTATCCAATAGCAAGTGCAGGAAATATAGGAAACTCAGTCTAATACAATAGTGAAGCGTTCTGGAAATTAAAACGACGAAACCGCTGGGAGGGTTCACCCTGATGAGCCATACCCCCAATTTTACCTTTCAAATTCAAACCTCCCAAATTTATTCATTGCAAGATAAGGGCTGCAGAGAAATATATTTTGATTATACAGTTAAACCTGTCTATAGCGCCCTCTCTAAATAACGCCTCCCTCTCTATAGCGCCCGATTTTAAATACGTAGTACGATGTGATTTACATTAAAAGTGACCTGTCTATAGCACTCCCTCTCTATAGCACCCTATTTTGATGAGTCCCAAGAGGGTGCGCTATAGACAGGTTTAACTGTATATATATATTTTTAAATTTATAGTTTAAAATGTTCAGAATTTCTATAATAGAAATTAACAGAAGTTTTTGATTATTTTTTCTAATGAATTGAATATCGCTGTAACACAGTATATATACAAGTAAAATTGAAAAAAAAAGGCATATCCTGACAATGCTCACATGAGCTTTTATGGCACAGCGCCATCTAGTGGAATATAAATCAACTAAAACGTTGATTTAGTCTGTTCTGTGATAATTGGCCATTCCATTTTCTTAATAAATCAAGAAAAGCCAACCATGTACGCGTTTCGGGCTGTTGGTCATCGTCAGCGTGGTGTACCTCTACGACCAAAGAGTTTCTGTCCCAGAGGTTTCTTGAGAAATCAAGAAATGGGTATTTAAGACCATACGCTGAACATGTGAAAATACACTGGTCCGCAAAATCAAAGGAACAACATATTTTTTTCATATATCTCAAATTTTATTGAACATTTATCAATGAAATTTTATACACAAATTTATTATTCCATTATTGAATAGAATAGCCGAAATCAAAGAATTCTCACACGTATTTTATGCAAATTATATATTTTATATATATAATTATATAAACAGATATGTACACAGTATAAATTTAAACATTTTCAAATTTAAATATCTATATTTATATTACGATGCACTAGCGCGCCATCTTTTATGCAAATTAGAAACTATTGTTTAATTTCAAAAAGAATCGTCTAAAATAGTTTCTAATCTATATTTATCTTGGAATCAATGGAGCGATACCACAAAATCATTAACACACTGATAAATAACTTCTAAAAAACCCATCTTTTTCTCCCTACCCTATGAAAATAATTGGAGAAAAAATTAGCCGCACAACATGGGAAATAAGTAATTAAACCAGCTTCTAATTATTTTTGTGATTTCTCTAACAGGGGTCGTTTTCTTTATCGGCTTAAAAAAGCTAATTAATTCTTTTTGCCAACATTTTCTCTGTTTGGTTTTCATTAGTTTTCAGCGAGTTTTGTTTTGTTTCTTTCCGTATTGATTTTTCAATAGTAAAGTCAGTTTAATGCGATTCAAATATATATGTTATATTAAAATATTATTTTATTTGAAATTATATTTCATAGATACAAATACTCTGTTAAATCGACCACCAGAGGTCACACTTCCCCTATAAAACTCATTGTTCTTTCCCGATGGCCGGCTCAAAACTTTTGTACATTATGTAAATAAGCTTTTCATTTTTTTTAATTCTTACGTCTTAAGCCAGGCAGTACTTTTATCAAATTATGTTTTTATATATCGCATAAGCTCAATTGAAGCTATATGTGATCAAAACTATTTTTATTATTATTCTTTCAAGATTTTAACCACATATTAATCAAATATTCCAAAATCAAGCAAAAAATCTCTTTTTTAATAACATATATATGTCATAATTTGTATATAATTGTATGCCCCCCGACCCACTATGCATGTACAATGTATGATTTTCAAAGATTTAATAAAGAATGAGGTAACTGGAGGAAAGAAAGTAACAAAAAGACATAGGAGGTAGATCTAGAAGAGAACATAATTATTAATAACGTCACAGTTAACCTTCTGACCCCGGAAACCCTGCGAGCTAAGTTTAAACCAATATTTCCGGACAAGACAGGACGTATCTGGTGACCAGAAGTTATAAAAGTTTGAGAGACGCCCAATTTCCGGAACAAGACCGGACGTATTTGATACCGCGGAAGTAAAATAGAGTCGAACTAACACGATACTTCCTGACCCAGGCCGGGCGTATCTTCCATCAAAGCAGCCGCCGGTCCAATTAGGAAGCAACCACTAAGTAGGTCAACCAATAGGAAAACGGGCACGTTCTATCCCTCGACCAATGGGAAAGAAGCCAACTCGTGGTGTTAAATCGAAAAGAAGAATTGTCAGTAACGATTTGGCTCTCATAGGAACAACACCTACAGTAGCGACTTGGCTCCCACCGAGTTCAGATCAGTTGTGCTTTGGCTCCCAAGGAGGTGACATCTCCTCTGGACCTCTCTCCCTCTGCTCATCCCGTAGCTAAGTACAATCACCACCATGTGATCAGATAATTAACAATCAAAATCGCTCCGCTCTTCTCAAGCTTTCTTTCCTCCAACCCAGTTGCCTTTTATTTTCAAACCCCATCACGTGTCCTGATTATTCCTAACTGTGTGCTTCAACTTCCACTCAAACGACTGCGTTTCAACCAAATCTCACCATTCTCATCGAACAACAAGAAATTCCGCAACGATATTGTCACAGAACGGTTAAGTCGACAGGATTCTACAACAGTGTAATACATCAAATATTGCAGTGTAATAACTTTGGATTATATTACACAGAGTCGACAGGATAAAGAGATGGAATTAAATCAGGACCCCATAGGCGTAAAAACGGACAACCCTACGAAAGAAAGAGGGAAGAAACTGGCAACGAGCGAAGCGACAAAACACACCCTGGCGACAATAATCTTGCAGCTGACCGCCGCACTTCAAGGAGCAAGGTCCACTCAACTACAAACGACGTTCCGTAGCGCCACCCCCGGAGCAGCCCACACCCCCCGCCGACCGAAAGGCGAGATGAGCGCGGCAGCCGACGCACGTGCCACCACCCCAGGCAAGTGTCACCGAGACCGGACACCGACCACCGAGGAGTCATCCACCGCCATGCCGTACCCGTATCACAGCACACCCCGACGCCCAGGTGCATGGAATGCACCTCTTCCGCCGTCCAACTGCAAGTTCTGCGGCGCGAGGCACTGGCACAGCGAATGCCGACATCGACCAGTCCCGACGGCCCACGAAAAAGTGCGGACGGTGCAAGCAGTCCCAAAATCACCAGTCCCGAGTCCACAACAACCAAGTCAAGCCAGAGACACCCCAGCCGAGCAGACTTTTCGAGACTAAGGTAGGCACCCCCCCTATGGCGTCAAGAATTGACTTTGAACTCTTACCTAACCCTACCTACCCCTTTAATCATGTATCTAACCTTGTACTCAATAAATGCACGCACGGGCTAGACCAAAACCTGTCCCAAAGGACTCGTACAGCACACAAAGCTTTCACACATGGAAACCCTTGCCTGCATTCATTGCCCAAACCTCAAATATTTACATGCCACCATTCTAATCTCACGCCACGCAACTTTTCATGCCCACAACATATAAGGCCACCACGACTTCAACCTACAATTCCAATAATGCCCAAAAAAGTGTCCGTACACCAACACAGCTCACACACTTACCACACAAAATCCATGCATGACCATACGTCGCCACGCCATAAAAATGTACCTCACAACAATCCCACAAACGTATTTAGCAACAATCACGACATTCGCAACAACAATACACCGACAACATCCATCCAAAGGACGGTGTTCACGCTAACAAACACGCACAACCCGCCCAACAAGCGCGACACTCGCGCCAAAAGACGACAACAACCAACAAACGCATGCACCGTCGTTAGTAACAATCATCTCGTCTACCCAAAACACTAAAAAAATGTTCACCTTAAAAGGTGCCATATACACTAACAATAGAAATTTCGATATATGACTTTAATAAATTTGTTGTTCATAGTGAGAACAGGTTAGATTTTGTACAAACAAGGACTTCGCGTGACACCTTTTCATTCACATTTTTTTTTTCTCGATTCATGTCACAGGTCACCCCACAAAACTCTTCATTTCAGGCCACAGACGCCTTTCACCACGCCTGTGACACGTCTCCACTCAACACGTGTTCACGTCGTAAGCCTCATTTTCACTCAATTCCACTCTAATATCACTGAATAGCATTTTTTACTAAAGTCACAACGACCATTCGATTTAATAAATGGATACAACATCCGGCTTTTCAAAATACAAATAACGTCGAACTTACACCAACTCATCTCGTCACAATATTATTGGCAGAACATGACACAAGACATCGCAAAACAGGTAAAAACCTGCCCCACCTGCCGATTCGCTAGAAGAATCGATGAATACAACCAACCTTCACGTAAAAATACCGACACAGGCCCCAAAGCAAAACAGAATTCGTACATAAAGCACAGCGTACACACAACACAAACAATGCCAAAATTACACCACCCACGTCAGAACGATCACACAGCTCAACCTAAATCAATTACCACCGACATATCGCTAATAAAACCATTAACGATCAAACAGGAGAACTGCGAACCTACCAATCATTTAAATTCTACAATTAATAAGGTTCGAACAAATATTTCAGAGTCCCCATTTACAAAATTATGGGAGAACATGGAGCAATACCCTATCTTTCATCTGATTTTCATCCTTTGTATGTTAGTTCTACCATACAAATGTATCCCAATTTTATTCATTAATTACTTGTTTATCTATACCATGCCCGCTCATAAAATCTTCGAACTACAAGAGGCAGTTTTTAATTTTGGACAAACATTAGGAAACATCTTTGCAGAAAATCTAAATAGATTCCGAGGAGATAGAAGTAACTGAAAGATGACCAACCAATGTCGGAGAAGTCACATTCCAAAAACAAGATGCAAGTCGCACTCAAAATAAATAGACGGCAGGAAGTGAGAATTTTGAGACACCGCGACAGGAAGTGTAGTCCGCGGCGATAAATTCGGCCTATGCAAACAAAGGGGAGCGCCTCGTCCGATCTCCAATTTCATTCCCTCTCTTTTGCCCGACACACCCCACTTCCGTATCTCTAATTACAATGAGAAGGTCCCCTATTGAGGTCAACTGGGAACCTCTCTATGCCACCGATTTTGGATTCCAGTTCGAGTCTACATATCGATTTTTACCATCCAATTCCACATCCACAAGACGACACATAAACATTCTAAATGAGTTCACATCCCTATTATAAGTAATCAATTACTTTACAGACTTCTAACATTTTTCACAACACACACAAAGACAAAAAAATATATAGGGCATAATTGAGCAATTAAAAAATTTTATAGGGCATGTAGATATACAAAAGGGTTCAAACCAATACACCTTATTTTTCATCTTAATCATTTTCATTATTTTCTCTCAATTAAAATTTAAATATATAATCAATTTATCAATTTATTCAACTTATTATCACTTTTAATCATTAATTATCATTTTTTTTTACCAATTAGTTTATATTATCATAATTTCAAATCAACGAGAACTCATTGGTTTTCTTTTAAAATTGGATATTATATTTTATTTTGATTTACAAAAACATTATTTTTTTTATTTCTTTTTCCACCATGCAACAAAACATTTTTCCTTTTTCTCACCATGCAACCAAACATTTACTTTGATGTCTTCCAACTTTTATATTATTTTTTGATTTCTTCCAACTTTTTATTTTACTTTGATTTCTTCAAAACACCTTATGAAATTTCCTCGTTTTCTTTTCCCAAAATTCAAGCAAAAATTAGTAAGGCAATTTTTCCTTTTTTTTCACCATGCATCAAACATTCACTTTGATTTCTTCCCACTTTTATTTTTATTTTTATTTTTTGATTTCTTCAAAAGACCTAATAAAATTCCCTCGATTTCCATTCCCAATTCCGAGCGAGAATATGGTTAGGCATTTTTCCTTTTTTTTTCACCATGCAACCAAGCATTCACTTTGATTTCTTCCAACTTTTTATTTTTATTTTTTGATTTCTCAAAAGACCTAATAAAAATCCCTCGATTTCCATTCCCAATTTCGAGCGAGAATATGGTTAGGCATTTTTCCTTTTTTTTCACCATGCATCAAAGCATTTTTTTTTTCCCAACATGCAACCAAGCACTCACTTTGATTTCTTCCAACTTTTTATTTTTATTTTTATTTTTGATTTCTCAAAAGACCTTATGAAATTTCCTCGATTTCTTTTCTCAAAATTCGAGCAAAAATTAGTTAGGCATTTTTCTTTTTTTTTTCACCATGCAACGAAGCATTTTTTTTTTCCAACATGCAACCAAGCATTTACTTTGATTTCTTCCAACTTTTCATTTTTATTTTTGATTTCTCAAAAGCCCTAATAGAACTCCCTCGTTATTATCTCCAATTTCGAGTAGAAATTAGTTAGGCGCATTTTCCTTTCTTTTTAATCCACTATGTACCATAGCATTCATTTTGATTTCTTACAATTAAAAAATTTTTGATTTCTATTAATTATACTCAACCTATATCATCAACACCATTCTATTTTACTTCTTATATCGCCACCAATGCTTGTATATAGACTCTCAATACCCACAACTAATTTTCCCACAAAATCATTTTTCACCTTACAGAATTCTCTCAGGCTAACCCCTTCTTGAATTCTTCACATGTAGGGGGCGCATCTGTCATAATTTGTATATAATTGTATGCCCCCCGACCCACTATGCATGTACAATGTATGATTTTCAAAGATTTAATAAAGAATGAGGTAACTGGAGGAAAGAAAGTAACAAAAAGACATAGGAGGTAGATCTAGAAGAGAACATAATTATTAATAACGTCACAGTTAACCTTCTGACCCCGGAAACCCTGCGAGCTAAGTTTACACCAATATTTCCGGACAAGACAGGACGTATCTGGTGACCAGAAGTTATAAAAGTTTGAGAGACGCCCAATTTCCGGAACAAGACCGGACGTATTTGATACCGCGGAAGTAAAATAGAGTCGAACTAACACGATACTTCCTGACCCAGGCCGGGCGTATCTTCCATCAAAGCAGCCGCCGGTCCAATTAGGAAGCAACCACTAAGTAGGTCAACCAATAGGAAAACGGGCACGTTCTATCCCTCGACCAATGGGAAAGAAGCCAACTCGTGGTGTTAAATCGAAAAGAAGAATTGTCAGTAACGATTTGGCTCTCATAGGAACAACACCTACAGTAGCGACTTGGCTCCCACCGAGTTCAGATCAGTTGTGCTTTGGCTCCCAAGGAGGTGACATCTGCTCTGGACCTCTCTCCCTCTGCTCATCCCGTAGCTAAGTACAATCACCACCATGTGATCAGATAATTAACAATCAAAATCGCTCCGCTCTTCTCAAGCTTTCTTTCCTCCAACCCAGTTGCCTTTTATTTTCAAACCCCATCACGTGTCCTGATTATTCCTAACTGTGTGCTTCAACTTCCACTCAAACGACTGCGTTTCAACCAAATCTCACCATTCTCATCGAACAACAAGAAATTCCGCAACGATATTTCACAGAACGGTTAAGTCGACAGGATTCTACAACAGTGTAATACATCAAATATTGCAGTGTAATAACTTTGGATTATATTACATATATGTTATATATAGGTATTATTTAAATTGTTATATTGGGATATTATTTTTTTTAAAATTATATATTTCATGGATACAAATATTCTGCTAAATCGACCGCTAGAGGACCCGCTTCCACTATATAAAAACTCGTTGTTGTTCTTCCCCGTTGGTCGGCTCAAAACATTTGTACATTATGTAAATAAGCTTTTCATTTTTTTTTTATTCTTACGCCTTAAGCCAGGCAGTACTTTTATCAAATTATGTTTATCCTATAGCGCTCAATTAAAACAATCTCATATCAAAACTTATTTTAATATTTAACTTTCAAGATTTTAACCACGAATCCCATTACCATAATCTTCAACATAATCTAAATACAAGCAGAAAAAATCTTTTTTTATATTATATATATATTATGTTTATAATTATTTTTCTGTTAAAAACTAAGATTATTTTTTATTAATTTATATGACAAAAAAATGGTGGGTGGAGGAATGCTCGATATCAGATAGTAAAATCCGAAGCTTATGAAAGTTGCTGATGGTTTGTACCATTTATGGAATAAATATGAAGAACTACTTGTTGGATTTTTTTTTCATGTGGAGAGACAGAAGCCTTTAGACTAGCTTTTTAGTTTGTTGAGATTTAACCTGCACCACGCTAACAAGGACCAGTTGACCGAAACGCGTACATGGTTGGCTTTTCTTTTATTTATCGAGGAAATTTTGGCCAATATTCTTGAATAAAATAAACCGACGATTATTCCGATAGTTGACGCTAATATTTAGCAACTTTCATTTTTGCACGATCGTATTTCATTTTAACACGATCGTATTTTATTTTTACACGATAAACTTTCATTTTTAAAATAATAACTTTAATTTTACACGATCAACTTTCATTTTTAAACGATCAACTTTCACTTTACACGATCAACTTTCACTTTTACACAATCAACTTTTATTTTTACACGACCCACTTTCATTTTTACACGATCCACTTCCATTTTTACACGATCAACTTTCACTTTTACACGATCAACTTTCATTTTTACACGATCCACTTTCATTTTTACACGATCCACTTTCATTTTTACACGATCTTTTTCATCTTTATATACGATCGTATTTTATTTTTACACGATCAACTTTCATTTTTAAACGATCAACTTTCACTTTTACACGATCAACTTTCATTTTTACACGATCCACTTTCATTTTTATACGATCCACTTCCATTTTTACACGATCAACTTTCACTTTTACACGATTAACTTTCATTTTTACACGATCTTTTTCATCTTTATATACGATCGTATTTTATTTTTACACGATCAACTTTCATTTTTAAACGATCAACTTTCACTTTTACACGATCAACTTTCATTTTTACACGATCCACTTTCATTTTTATACGATCGTATTTCATTTTTACACGATCATCTTTCATTTTTACACGATCATTAAGAATGTTGTTTACTTTAAGGATATTAGATTATATTTGTATCAACATTTTTTTAAAAATATTATATCTTACTTTTTACTTTATTGGATAAGCCATGCTTTGTCACATATTTGGAATAATTAGTTTCGTTTTCTTCACCTTCTATCCCATATCATATGTCTCACTTGGGTGAGTTATTGGAGGATCTTATCTCCTGAGTATGTAATAAACCTTCTTGCTGAATGTAGAAAATATACATAGATACATAATATAATATGCAATAGTAAATGGTAGAGTTTTACACAGATGTTGTGGATATCGTGTGTTGGCTGAATTTTTTCATTACACATATTAGAATTATATTTAATTTTTATAAAAAAAGACGGGGGGAATTTCTCGTCAAAATGAACGTTTAAACCTGGTATAGCGACTTTGTTACCGCACCGAGTCCGCTAGTGTACGGAGACGGCTAACAGCTAGCGCTTAGTTTGAGCGTTCATTTTTTTGGGGGTAGATGACCTTTCTTTTTACATAGTTCAATATCTTCCCGGCAAAATGTCATCTGTACACACAGTAGTACCACCCTCCGCGCGGTTCCCCGTGTCAACCTCAGAGGTCCTTGATTCGTCGGCAGATTCAGGGAGTACTGTGAACAAAGGGGGGGGGGGGGGGGGGGGGGAGTCCTATTGGAGCGTAGGACGGGTTAAACCAAGTCCCAACGGGAGGGCTCGGACAGCAACCTTGCCATGAACCCTCGGAGACGCCTGTGGGTTTGATTGGTCGACCCCATGGAGCCGGACCATAATGGCGGGCGCGAGGGGCCAAACAATGGCCGCTCGGTGCATGGAGAATGCATCATTCCCTTTTTGGCTGGGTGACCTGGATGTCAGCAATGGGTGTGCTTTCGCATGCCGGTTTATGGACCGAAAGGTTTGGGTGGCCACTGCTCCAAAGATGTATATTCCATTCACACAGTAATACCACCCTCCCGCCTCCGCGCGGTTCCCCGTGTCAACCTCGGAACCTCAGAGGTCCTTGATTCGTCAGCAGATTCAGGGAGTACTGTGAACAAAGGGTTCGAGGGCAAAAGGGAGGGGGGGAGTCCTATTGGAGCGTAGGACGGGTTAAACCAAGTCCGAACGGGAGGGACAGCAACCTTGCCATGAACTCCCGGAGACGCCTGTGGGTTGATTGGTCATCCCCATGGAGCCAGACCACAATGGCCGCTCGGTGCATGGAGAATGCATCATTCCTTTGGTACGGTGGCTTATAGCAGCAGAGGGCATGCCGGTTTATGAACCGAAAGGTCTGGGTGGCCATTGCTTCTATGATGTATATTCAATTTATATTTTGTTCTCTATCCTTAAGAGGCGCCTTTCCCTTCAATTTATGTTGTTTTTCGTTCTCTATATTATGAATTTATATGGTATTTATATTTCCAAAAAGGTTTATATGCGAGCTATTACTATGGAAAAAAAAATAATAATTTCAATATCTCAAATACACTCATGGCCAAAACTTTAGGAAGTTGTACCTTCTAGCATGTATAACGGAATTTACACAATAACTCTGAAAGATATTACAGTGAACTTTATTGAATACACGAGATAAACAAATGTGAACAAAATTGTCTCTATCTCCTTAAAAAATATATAATAATAAGAACAGACGACCGGCAATATCAAAGACTTTTTACTTCCTCAAGTTTTGTCCATGTTGTCCATGAACACAAAGCGCTTTTAAATCAACTTCGCAGCCTAGAAAACATTAAGAGTGATGGTAAACGGGCTTCCGATTCAAGCCAGTCACGCGATCTACGATTGGATCATTTCTGCATTGGGAACTTTTTGACTCTCTAAAGTATCTTTAAAAAAGTTAAACATGAGTTCCGTGATACATACGTCAAGAGAACAGTTAGAATTTTGCAAATTTACATTGGGCTGTCCACCCTCACTGATGGACATGTACAAGAACCATTGAAGCAGTAAAAGTTCTCAGTGCAGGTTCCCGGGTCGTGGAGGTCGAAGGCATTCCTTTATCAACCCTCCCTTTTTATCTATGAAGTTCAAAGACCTTTTTAATAGGAACAAATAAAGAAATTTCAAATTGATTTGCGATAAAACTCTCTCTGATGTTATACAGTTTAGGAAGATGTCGATAAAATATTATCATGGTACCTAATTGAGTCCGTCGTAAAGACAAACTCTGTTCGTTAAGCGGCACATACCATTCTAAACAAATGTAGAGCATTTTCTATAGATAACATATAATATATATAAAATAATTCCCAAAAGAGTTGAATGCGTAATAAATTAAACTACACTCATAGACAAAACTTAAGGAAGTTGTACCTTTTACCATGTATATCGGGATTCAGACAATAACTCTGAAAGATATTACAGTGACCTTTATTGAAGAAACACGAGATAACCAGATATGAACAAAATTTTCTCTGTCTCCTTCAAAAAAAAAAAAAAAAGAAATTAAATAAATAAATGACGACCGACAATATCATACACTTTCCACTTTTTAAAGTTTTGTTCATGCGTGTATATTACTCTGATGAGATCACAATGTCGGTTATTTCGACATCTCAGTCCATTAACTCTATCGAGGGAAGTACCTGGAAGTTAATTAGGTGCAATGAAATTATAAAAATTAATTGGCGAGGGTCTAATCACCAGATTACCTACATTCCACCTATTATAACATGGTTTGGATAATTAATCCTTCTTTTCTAATATTATTTCACTATTTATTTTTCAAATTAGATTTCTTCAATTCCGAGTTGTTTATTCCTCTAAAATAAATTGAGTTTTACCTCCGTGTGTAACTATTTGTATATTTGATGCTTACAAATCCTACAGAATTAGATAATTGTACCAAAAAAGGAACCTCTCCCTTTAATTATGTATTTGAACAATGTTATATGTTTATGATCCTAGTGGTATATTTTACTGGTGGTGAAAAGAAATGAGCTACAAGATAATTATATGCATACTCATAGAGACAATACTTGAAGAAATAGAAATTATTTGATGTCTGGGTCGTCTTTTTTAAGGAAAGAGAAAAATTTTGTTCACACTTGGTTATCTGGTATGTCTTCAATAAAGGTCACTGTAATATCTTTCAGAGTCATTGTCTGAATCTCGATATACAAGCTGAAATTTTCTCTATGAGTGTACTTGAGAATTTTAAGTTTTCTTCTCATGACTTCGAATACGAGTAAATCGAAAGATTGAAACTTGAAACTCAATAAGTTCTAAATAAAACTGCTACGAGATATTTCCCTAACAAACTTCTAGTTCATTCATCTTTTAATGATATTTTGCTATAATCGAATTCTCATAGAATCTCTCAAACATTTTATTTGATACCTTTGATTGAATAAGAATGGAAAAGAGTTTTGTGATGAATATTATCATTTAATTGTTTATCAGACGAGCCATCATGGCAAAATCATTTACATAACAATAATTTATTTTTCTCCGGTTCACCTTTCCTTTAATGTGAACTATACACACCACAAGGCATTTCCACGGGCCTATATGTGAATGAAGTCTACATAGGAGCCTTTTACATCTATGGCCAGCCAACATTCACAGTACAATGGCTCATGTTGGAAATTCTGGAAATGAACTGGCAGACTCTGGCAAAAGACCTCCTTCATACCATCAAGACCCAATGCCAGCAAGAATGGAAATCTACTGCTGCACATGACTGGTACAGAGCAGGAGGGACAATTCTGTCCTCCCAAAGGAACAGCAGTCTTTGATTTCACGGTCATCTACGGACTTTCCAAAATGGTTACAAGGTTTTCCCACTACGGACGAATTGAAATTCTCAACCAGAAATCCCAAACCATATCATTAAATTTATTGGTTCATCCTTTGATAAGCTTTGAAAAACTGAGAAGCGTCCGTCCATCTAGAGACCATGGTTTCGGGCTAATGGCCCTCTCAGTCTAGGGCTTTGTCACCGATCTGAGTCCGCCAGTTTGCGGAGACGGTCAATATATAGCGTTTAGTTTTAGCGTCTATTTTGACGGGAGAGGCGATTTTAATTTTTATAGATCAAATTCCTCCCTGAAAATTCCATATACAGTATATAAGCTTCTAGATAGTCCCCTTTTACATATAGGCCGTGTAGAAGAGCCTCTCCTCGAAAGTTCGCCAGTTGTTAATTGAACAAAGAATCGCGTCGTAAACTTTTTATTTATTTTTAAAAACTATTTTCAACAATTTGTTTTATAAATTCTTATTTATACTTTGGAGCGCGTTGTAAGTATATTAAAACATATAACAGAAATTTATGTGGAGATGGGCAAGGTGTTGGAAAATAATAATTTTAAGAGTTTCGATTCTTATAGCATTATTGAAGTGATGTGTTTAGGCCATTTCTTTCCTCTATATAAACGGATAGAATAATAGAAATAAAATATATCTAATTTATGACCTTCCATTTTTAAAATAGAGAAAAAATATTCAATTTTTATATGGGAATAAAATCACAGACATAAAACCTAAGTCGAAATTGAAAAATATAGTTTTCACTGAAAATGGAGCAAGATAAAAAAGGCATGCATATCATCCTGTCCAATCAAAATTCCCCATGTGAACCCAGGGGCTCCCCATGTGCCCAGAATTTATAGCCATCTTCTCACCTCCAACTTCCTAAAAGGCTCCAAGGGAATTTCCCTACCTAGTCATCCGAACACCTACCCTGATATTGGGGGAAAACTTATGGAATTTTATATCTCTCTCGCCCACTTTTATATCATGCTTTTACCTAATAAATTGTGTTTATGATAGTAAATAATGCCACCGTTTTTGTTTTATCATCCCGGTGGATAAATGGTTCACGAATATAATTTCTTTTAAAAATGTTTTTGCTTGACTCGCGGCTATGGACGGAAATGCGAAGCTTGCTTTAAGAGTCTTCATCTATCGAATTGTAGCCAAACTAAATATAAAAACTATAGTAATAACCCTTATGCATTATCAAAATAAATCGTGGTTATTGGTTCTGTCAAGCGCGATCCAAGATAAAAAAAAATCACCAATTTAATCCCATTTAAAGCGATAAGTTTATCTATTTAGTTTTTGTTACAATAAATAAATCGTTAAATTGTGTCGATAGATTCATTGACAAAGATTTAAATGATTGGAAAGTCTTTGATGTCGTCGGTCGTCTGTTTTTTTTTTTTTTTTTTAGGAGACAGAGGCAATTCTACTTACACTTGGTTTTCTCGTTTGTCTTCAATAAAAATCGCTTTGTATTAAATATCTTTCAGAGTTAATGTCTGAATCGTTAGTTTTAACACTGAACAAGTGCATACCTTTATTCAAAACACACAAGATAACCAAATCTAAGCAAAATGCCTTGTCTCCTTTAAAAATATATATGGAGTAAGCCATCAGCAACATTTAATTACAGTATAAAACACTGCGGCCAGTGATTGTAAAACGACACTTGAAGTTACACCGCATGAGTTTCTTTTCAACGAAAAATCAAAATTTATTTCAAGGTGAAATATTGACTATTTCTAACTTTTTGGATAAGGTATGAAAGGGTGAATTATGAAGAGTAATGATGAACGGAAAAATAAAAGTGTCCAGGGATGGGAATCGAACCCACAATGTTCCGCTTACCGGGCAGATGCCATGTCCACTAGGCTACCCTGGAAGTATTTTTCCGTTCTTAAATAATACATAAAGTAACTTATAATACAATATAATACGGCTTGTGATTGTAAAACGACACTTGAAGTTATACCGCATGAGTTTCTTTTCAACGAAAAATCAAAATTTATTTCAAGGTGAAATATTGACTATTTCTAACCTTTTTTAACATTTAATTACTCTTACATTATTAGATTGAAATTTTACCAGGAGAAGTTTGATTCATACAAAGTCACCTCTCCTGTTAAAAAGAGACGCTACAATAAAGCGCCATCTATTGTCGGTAACTTTATTTTTTAATACCAAGATCATCTTAATAACTCCGAGATAGTAATTAAGATTTGAGAAATAAAAGAAATCAACTCGAGGAGCCCATTCACATGGTAATGTGGTCGAGATAGCGCTGACGTGGCTTTATCTCCAATTTGGGCACCGGGGGAAAAAGTTAGTTTATCAAATAAAGGTCTTTGTGAGGCGTAAAAAGTTTGGAAATCCTGATAGGCTAATGTATTCATTCACACCTCATTTATCTATCTAATTAATTAACCCTTCTCTCCGCTAGCGGTATGGAAATTTATTCGGATGCAAACACACCGTACTATGTTTTGTGGCTATGGAGATTGACTATATGTATACTCTATGAAGATAAAGTTTTATTGATGCCATCCTACAGGGTTGGATTGAAATAACAGGAAAAATACACAATTAGAATTATTATGAAAAAGGCATCTCGTTATCGTGCAACTGAAAGTTGCTGATAGCTTGCACCATCTATCGAAATAAATATCAACTATTCTCGTTGTTTTTAATTATTTCAGAATTGGCCAAATACCCATTCTTGAATCAAGAAAAGCTAACCACGGATGCGTTTCGGGCTGTTGGCTCTCATCAGCGTGGTGCAAGCTGTACCTCAACGACCAAAAAACTGGTCCTTCAGGCATCCTGAAAAATCATGAAACGGGTAGTTAAAACCAGAATTGCGTGAGACCGCGACACAATGTGAAAAAATAGTACAAATGTTATATTGTACTGGAATAAGGTGCATAAATTATGAAAAAGGCATATACTTATCGTGTAACTGAAAGTTTCTGATGGCTTGCATTAGTATTATTAATTAAAATTAAATTAAGTCCCACCTAGAGATGAGATTCGTTTTTTTTTATCTTTTCATTTTTAACATCATATGACTATCCTATTCACGGCCTGAAAGTATTGTTTATATATGTATAGACAAATGTAAAGGCATACATGTATGACAGCGTAAGTGTCCCTAGGGGGACATAGCGCTTTAAATTGAAATAAAAAAATAAAATAAAATAGAGATGAGGTTCTTTTGAGATTACATTGAGTATCTCTAACTTTTCAGGCTTAAAAAAATCCTTCTACAGGAGAACAATGGCTGACAATAATTTTGAGAGAAATCTTATAGAAAGGTCTCTGTTATTTTTACGAGTATTACTAGTCAGCCCCGTACCGCGTTTCAGGCTATTAGTCCTCTTTCTCCTGGTGCAGACTGTACCTCTACGACCAAAATGTAGGTCCTAGAGGCTTCCTAAGAAATCAAGAAATGGGTATTAAGGTCCAAATTTACGTAAATAGGAGGTTAATGTGAAAAATAGAAATACAGTGTATATATATATATATCAACATATATAGTCACGACCGTCTTTACTGGCCTCTGTCACGGATGCGCGCGCATCATCATTATGATCATTATCATTATCTAATGATAATTATTATTATTATCAACATATATAGTCACGACCGTCTTTCCTGGCCTCTGTCACGGATGCGCGCGCATCATCATTATGATCATTATCTAATGATAATTATTATTATTATTATTATAAATACAAGTATCAGAGTCATCAACAATTCTGTCATCGTTTGCTTTTGTGAATGGAATAAATACCCAAATAGGGCCATTTCTTATAAGCATCGGTGGTTCAGTGGTAGAATGCTCGCCTGCCACGCGGGCGGCCTGGGTTCGATTCCCGGCCGATGCATTTTTTTTTCTTTTTTACAATTTTTAAAACTCATTTATATTATTATCCCTATATATATATAAAAGTCAGCGTATGTATGTATGTATGTTTGTCAACTATACACGTCCACAATACGTAACTAATATGATAATTGTAACAAATAGTATTTGAATCAAAACATTCAATCGGGTAAAACACGGGCGTTGCCCGGGTCATTCGGCTAGTATATATATATATATATAATGTTCGGTTTATATATATATGTTGTGATGAAGTCGATCCTGTAGGATGAATGTAGTGTGGCATGTTAGTTGCAGTCGTTGTGGCCTCAATGTTCAGAGTGGTTTCAGGAGTGGAAATGGGATTACACAAAAGGACAAGGCATGTTGGTTGTCACCAGAAAGATGGCGAGAGAGAGTCAAGCCGACACCGATCAAGGCAGATCTGCCCGGTGGGGTCTGTCAATCATTGTGTCTCAAAGCGGACTGATCTGTTTTTGAGAAAAAGGGGACACACTTGGTACCCCGACATGTTTTTCGGAGACCTTCCCTCCTGACTGGCGCCGACTGTCACTCAATAGAATTTTATTTTTCGTTTTGGTATTATACTATAACTATATAACATATGGGGATATATCCTGAAGATAGAGGTAACCTGGCCAGCATTCATATTTCTTTGATAAATAGACACTTCGGCCAGTTAGAGTTTTTTATTTTCTCAACGTTTCGACAAAAATATATTGTCTTCGTCAGGAGAAACAAATAAATTAATATTAATAATTTAAAAATATATGTATATTTATTTATTTATTTCCATCTTTTGTTTGAAGAGTTCAATATTTGTTTTTGACTCGTGCTTTAGATGTTGTACTAAATTCGAAAAATCGCATGAGAACGCCCTTGCAGCCTCAGCCTTTAACGCCTTGCCAAATGCTTTATTTTTATTTGTTTCTCCTGACGAAGACGATTTTTGTCGAAACGTTGAAGAAAATAAAAAAAAATTCTAACTGGCCGAAGTGTCTATTTTTCATAGAAACATGGAGATATAAGTATATATTGGAATATATTACAACATATAAGTTAAACAAATCTAACTTGTGTAGCTGACTGATCTAAACCAGCTTCGGAAAATTCCCGAATAACTTCTCCCTGTCTGGCAAACTTAACGATCCCAGAATTATTAAATTATGCGCAAACATTATGAGAGAAATGTAATTTATTCTTTATTGCAATCCCATCAGATGTGTGTTATATTTATTGTAGAATTATACCAAGTGAGAGATAGCTTCTCTAATTCATTCCACGAACGACCTGCCATCACGTGCTATCTCAGATGTTATATACGCTAGACCGGCTATTTTAAAACCAATTTAAATAAATGTCTTGAAATATGTCTTATTTCTGGACTTTTTAGTGGAAACCTTTTTATTTAATGGAAAAAGTTATGAAGGAAGTTAGGAAAAGGTGTTGTGCCGTTTGGTTTTATGCGGGGACAAACAACGTGGGGGGCAGGGAGATTCTCATAAAATATTTAAAGTTTTATGGGAAGGATTGTTTTGCTTAAATTTATTTGTTTTCTTTAGAAATTGGGCTGCGCTTTAGATATTTTATCCTTTACCTATTTGAATTTAGATTTTCATATTAAATAGTCGTACACTGTTGGTTGGATGGATGGTTATGATAAAGGAGAGTGAGCAAAACAAAGTTTCTGAGTAACGGTGGTTGAATTGAGATAAAGATAGCTACAGTGAGCAAAACAAAGTTTCTGAGTAACGGTGGTTGGATTGAGATAAAGATAACTACAGTGAGCAAAACAAAGTTTCTGAGTAACGGTGGTTGAATTGAGATAAAGATAGCTACAGTGAGCAAAACAAAGTTTCTGAGTAACGGTGGTTGGATTGAGATAAAGATAACTACAGTGAGCAAAACAAAGTTTCTGAGTAACGGTGGTTGGATTGAGATAAAGATAACTACAGTGAGCAAAACAAAGTTGCTGAGTAACGGTGGTTGGATTGAGATAAAGATAACTACAGTGAGCAAAACAAAGTTTCTGAGTAACGGTGGTTGGATTGAGATAAAGATAACTACAGTGAGCAAAACAAAGTTGCTGAGTAACGGTGGTTGGATTGAGATAAAGATAACTACAGTGAGCAAAACAAAGTTGCTGAGTAACGGTGGTTGGATTGAGATAAAGATAGCTACAGTGAGCAAAACAAAGTTGCTGAGTAACGGTGGTTGGATTGAGATAAAGATAGCTACAGTGAGCAAAACAAAGTTGCTGAGTAACGGTGGTTGGATTGAGATAAAGATAGCTACAGTGAGCATTCAACAGAAGAGGTTGTGCCATCTATCAGAACAAATATAAGCTGTAGGTTTATTAATTTCGTTTTGCAAATAGGAGCAATCTATATTAATACACTCATGGACAAGACTTAAGGAAATGGAACGTATTTAATCGTCACCGGTCGTCTATTTTTTTTTTCAAAGAGACAGAAGCAATTTTTTTCACGCTTGGTTATCTCATCTGTCTTCAATAAAGGTCACTGTGTATCAAATATCCTTCAGAGTTATTGACTGAATCTTGATATACATGCTAAAAGGTACAATTTCCTTAAGTTCTGTCCCCGAGGGTACTATACCTATGCTCAATCACCAATCATTCTATGTGTAAGAAAGGTTTCATTTTATTTGCCTCATACAGAGGTTGAAGTTTGATTCAGCCAGCTGTTTACTATACAGGCCAATTTGTAATCTTCAACAGACATTGTAACAATCCCCTCATTAATGGGTTATATAGATACTCTCAAATATTTACACAAATGGCCTCAAAAACATGAAACTAACAAAGTATTTTCCAAAACCCGGATAGAAGCATCAGAGTTGGAATCAACCAGTTTCTCTCTCAATCTAAGGAAATATCAAACCCTCTCAATGGATCCTACAGACCTAGGTTGATCCATTTGAAGAACTCTCTTACTAGAACTGTTCACACCAACATGAAAGTGTAACCAGATCATTCTATCCCAATTTTACTCATATTGCCAACAAGACATCAGAGCTTGAATTGTCACCCAACCACGCCAAGTGTATTTTTGACGTTGGTAGATTTCTTATAGGTGTTTCTTCTCTCGTTGAATCACACTCAATGACAAAAGAGAAGTTGTACTTTTTAGCATGAATATCAGCTTTCAGACAATAACTCTAAACAATTTGATACACAGTGACCTTTATTGGAGCCATACTAAATAACCAAGTGTGAACAAAATTGCTTTGTCAAATTATTTGACAAACATAGCAGTTTTAATCTCAGTTATGCGGAAAGTATGTTGTTTATTTGTTAAGTGAACTGATCTCCCACGCCTTCTCATTGGACGAATGTGGCCATGTTTGTACATAAAAGAGGGTTGAAACGTAATGCGAGGTGTCGTGGAGGGGTGTTGGAGTTGAGACGCTTAAAGCGCTCTCTGTGTGCTTGTTTGGTGTTTCTCCTCGCATACCTGTGAAACCCCGGTCCGCTCCTTATCAACGCTGAAAATAAAAGCTAAGTACCTTTTTATTTTATTTTACAAATCGCTAGTTCTTATTTATTTCCTTTTTGTTGTTGGTGTTGTACTCTTGAGTGTACGCTTTTCTGTGTATTAAGGTACATTTAATTTAGGCCCTAGCTTTTTCCATTTTTGTGTGATAACCCGCAAAAGTATTAACTTTTGTCAGCTTCTGTCTCCTAAGAAAAAAGTTGAAAGGCGACATCAAAGACTTTCCACTTCCTTAAGTTTTGTTCATGAGAGAGTGTATATATAATGATTTATAGTTAATTATTTCCGTTTTATAATTGTATCCCTGCCGATCACACTCCCTCGTGTAACCACGAACATTTCTTACAGGTGTCCATCAACCGGTTGCGTTTGTTAATAAACTCAACCCTTTATGTCTGGTTCAATCGGCATTGCACTTTTAACTCTCTTTTATGGAATCCAGGGAAATAAACGTTGATAACTAGTTGTGAATCTTACTGTGGTTTGTTATTTTTGCAATATATATATAATCTTTTTGAAACGAAAATACATGTTGAAAAAGAATGCATGTACCAATGATTGCGCTACTGGCTGACAGCATAAGTTCGTATGTCTGACAGAGAAAAGTTTATTATTGGAAATTGGTGACCGATGACATATCTCCATCGTTCTGCCAACTTTCCGGTTTCTTCCAGTCCGGTGATTTGAATGATTACGGCTTCGCATGAGTTTCCAAAGTTTTAAAGAGCCCAGCAAGAAACACTCGTGGCTCTAGCCACCCCTAAAAAACTCCCCTCACTTGCGTGCGTAGAGAAATGCTCTAGAGAAGAGAGTCGATCATGTTCCGTGCTCCAAGCTGATTACTTTATTGTAAGTAGACATCGCTAACTTGCTGGGAGGGAAGTTTCAATTTGTGCGGGGGAAAACTCCTCCGTAGAGAGATGCCGCGAACTCTGGATACATTTTTTAAACTCGATTATAAAACTTTATTTTTATGGCAATCTTTTTTTGGGAAAAGTTCTATGATATATTGACCCCGCTCTCTTCTTTAACATTAACTGATTTAAAACAGGGTATTTTTCTTATAAAAATGTCTATAATTATTAAATTATTTATTAATATTTGAGTATTAATATACACTCATTGACAAAACTTAAGGAAGTTGTACCTTTTTAGCATGTATATCGGGATTCAGACAATAACTCTGTGAGATATTTGATACACAGTGGCCTTTATTGAAGACACGAGATAACCAAGTATGAACAAAATTGCTTCTGTGTCCTTGAAAAAAGACAGCGACAAAAAAGACTTTACACTTCCTTAAGTTTTATCTATGAGTGTAAGAGCGTTATAGAATGAAGTTTATCCTAGATGCGCATTATATCTCAGTCTGATCTCTCCTAACGTATCCATTCTAAGATATATGTATACAATATTGTAACAAAGTATTTATTAATTTTATTTTTTTATTAACAGAGTGGTCATTTTTATGTTTATATTTTGCTACTCTGTGAATTTCCCTCGTGGCTTATCTTTTGTTTACCATTGATAGTTTGTGCTTGCCTCAAATAAATTGCTGTCTTATCCTTAAGTTTGTCTTCCCTAATTTTCCACGTGGAAATATATAACTGGAGGAGAAAGGATAACTGTACTTAACCTGACATCATCTTACCTAACTCAAGAATATCCACAAATACCTACAGCTCTTCTTCGGCCATCCTTCTCTTCTACACAATGTTCAATCCAGATATTTCTAAATACATTAATGAACAAAACTTAAAAAAGTAGGAGGTCTTTAATATCGCCAGTCATCTATTTTCTTTTAAAGAGACAGAGTCAATTTTATTCAAACTTGGTTATCTCGTGTGTCTTCCATAAAGGTCACTATGTATCAAATATCTTTCAGAGTTATTGTCTAAATCACGATATACATTCTAAAAGGTACAACTTCCTTGAGTTTTGTCCATGAATGGATTTAAAGACTTTTTTTTTTTGGTCACACCACTTTAAATAATATATTTTTGAAATGAATACGTTTTCAAAAACAGTTAAAGTAGTCCTTCAATAAGGATTCTAAACGAAAGAACCAACAAACTGAGGTTCCACACTTAAATCCTATTAAATAACTGAATCTATAGCTCTTGAATGGAAGTAAATATCTTCTCATAGGTCTCTTCCAAACAGAAAGTTGTCGATATATTTATAGCCAATAAATATTGAATTTGTATATGTGAATATTGAAGTTATCCAAAAATAAATCAAATCTCTACTTGGAGCCTTGTTGCAGAGCAATACACGCTACCGTTGTTCTTGCTACACATTGGGTATATCCTACGTACAAGATTTCTTAAAGCAAATACTAAAATGTGAAAACTGCAAAAAAGTAAAAAGTAAGGTCAGGTGATAAGGCACAATTTGGATTATAGATTATAAACACAAGGTAATAAACCCAAATCCAAATAAATAAATAGTGTGTGACGTTTCGGTAACATCGTTGTTACCATCTTCAGACAAAAGTATTGAATGAAAAATTTTACCACAGCATGGTTTAAATAGTTACTGTTATCAATTGTGTAAACAATCTGCTAAACTTATCTGCTATCTTGTTTACACACTTGATCAGTACTTTTGTCTGAAGATGGTAACAATGCTGCTACCGAAACGTCACACACTATCCCTATATATAGTCACGACCGTCTTTCCTCATCGGCCTCTGTCACGGATGCGCGCGCACAGGGAGGTCACGTGCTCGCCGGCTCCCTCGAGCCGGATTTGAACCAGCGACCCAAGGATCACCGTTGTAACATCTACAGTCGGGTAAAACACGGGCGTTGCCCGGGTCATTCGGCTAGTTTATTTATATGTATTTGGTCTTATTACCTTGTTTAAAGTCAGTTGTTTATTTTAAAAACAAAAAGGCATATCCTGACCAGTTACATAGGAAATTAATTTTTATTCCACCAGATGGCGCTCTCTGCCATCTAAAATGTTCATGTGAGCGGTCAGAATATGCCTTTTTTTTTTTTGCTTTTGCATACTAAAATAATCCATGAATTCAATTTTAATTGTATATATACTAATTCTATTCGTGGAACAATTGAAGGAATTCACTGGCTTGACGGTCGCCGAGATGGTACAACGACCTCAAGACAGAGATGGCTGGTGTCACATCGTGTTTGGGATGTAATGCATACAGTGGGCCACAACGTTCGATCGTGAATAAAATGATTTATTTATATTATAATATGAATTTTAAGGAACTAAACTTTTAGTTTGTATGGCTTTCTAATTCGTATATTTCCTCAAGTATCAACCTTATCTAGTGTGCCGAGAGTTTGTTACAAGTGCACCGAAAGTGGTTTTAAAATATTTGGTAGCGCTAGTATATCGGTTCCTAAATGTTTTGGCGCAATGCAGTTTGGAAGGCCCAAAGATATAAACGAAATTATCAAAAATGATGGTAAAACAGTTTAAAATGTGAGAAGTAAGAGAAAAAAAAGAAATTTCGAGATACGAACTCAAGTCCTCTCTCTTCGATAATCAAATATTCTCGTTTTGCTCCCTTAATGCTGAGTCGTTATTAAAGATCAGGTGATAGTATGGAATCAATCAGTGGTAGAAGTATCATTTATAGTATATATAAGTAGTATACTATAGGCGCTTATATAGAAGGGAGAATTTAAAGCATTACGATTTTCAACATTTTGAATGACTTTGATTTCCCCGATGTGCCATCAAGATTGTTCGGGGTGATCCAATGAAATTTAATGGCGATGCTCAAATTTTGTTGAGTGGTTCAGGTTCAGGCCATTACACGGAAAAGAAATAAAATCTAAAACAAATAATGTTGTCACTTCAGGAAATTTGTGATTTGTCCTCGAACTTTCTTCAAACACTCTTCACACAATACTGATGAATGTCTGTTTCTATCACGAGATATGAGAACACGATAACCATCAAATATCGTTAATGTATTGGCATAATGGGTGTTTTGATCTCAACAATCTAAAATATCTATGTTAAACTAAATCCAATGAGCCATTAAGATAGGAGAAATTCCTCAATAAAATTCTGGGGGAAAATTCCCTATAAGTGAATCATGCAGTAATCTGTCTATAAGTATTTCTAGAGGGGCGGGTGTAACTCGGGGGTAAATTACTGGAAATGGAAGCGAACCAGCTCAATGATGTGGAGAACACGACAGAGAACCTGGCGTCAACCTATAATTTAAGAATTGATGTGTATGGTGGCTACAACTTCCCGACGTATTTATACTCCAACGCCAGCGCCAGTAGCTCCAAGTATATCCTCTACATCTACTTCTGCGGCACGTGCTATCAATCCGATCCCATCCCTTCGTCCAAAGAGCCCTCCTTCAGCCTGCTCAACAAATTCTTCCCCGTACGTAAGCTGGTGGACGGCGAGATGGTGCCGATATCCACCCTGGGCGAGGTCCTGGACTTGGAAGAGGTCGTTCACTTCCTCCTCATCTACGTGAACATACAGAACGACTACGTCCTCCTATCCTCTCGCTATATTGATTTCACCAAGTTGATCCCGGGGCTGGTCGAGAGCCAACACTTCCTTGTGCGAATCGACTTATTCGGGGTTAACACCGAGAGCCAGTGCAAGATCGGAACCCTAGACGCCAAGTTTGAACTTTGCCCGTGCTTACAGGGATTAGATTCAGAAGGGATTCTCACCAAGTTATGCGAAAGAGAGGCCAAGGTTGCTGAGAAGGAAAAGATGTTTCTTACCTACAGCAAAATCTGGTGGAGAGAGTACATTGATACGAGGCCGGAAAACTCTGAGCGGTATGTCAAGCTCTTTGCTCAAGATGAAAATGGCCAGATCCGCCCAGTGGTCTGTTACATCAAACCTATCAACTTGAAATACTTCATTGAAAGTCCGAGTGCAGCTGCATGGTGGGTTTCTCTTTTCAAGCATCGTACAGCGCAGCCTGCAGGACATATCCCACACGACAGCTGTCTGGAGCAATGGAGCAACTTCAACACTTTAATTACATTGAAGAGCGGGGATATAGAGGACCACGCCGTTCTTCTCTGCTGCTTACTTCTTGGCTTCGGCTTGGACGCTTATGTCTGCCTCGGAACCCTCCGCTCCAACGAACCCTATGCCTGGGTCATGACAGTGGGACGCTGTAAAAGAGTGACATTCTGGGATCCTCTCAATGCAACAAGATACCCGTTTCAATATCCTCCAAGTAAATGTATGAAAGCCCGTCATCCATTCTTGACTTTGGGATGTATCTTCAACCACAACTTCTTCTTCGCCAACAACCAGATAACCGATGGGGTGGATGTGTGTAAAATGAATTTTTGCGATCGACAACGATGGAAAAGAATGTCTGTTGATGCTATCAACCTAGTCGACAAGCTGCATCCCTCCGTTCTAAGGGTGTATCCTCCCAAAAGCGACGGCAGGCAGGAAAGTTGCGAATTGGAATTTCATTTGCGCACGCTAGCATTAGAGCATAGACAAGAAAAGTTGCTGTGTACGCTATGGAATGAGGACATGAGTTACGTTTTGTCGTCGGCCATCGCCTTGTACGAGCTCCAAGGACTGATGGGCTCCTGCGGAGGAGAGTCCGACATTCTGGATTCGATCCACACGACCATTCCTGAAGGTTACAACTTCAGGGCGATCCCAATCCACTTTCTGCATTCCAACGCCAAGAGGATCTTCCAGGAGTCCCTCACCTCGGAGCTCTGTCTGGACATCCTGAACTGTGCCGAGGACGGCTGCTACCACTCGGTGAGTGCCCGAGTCTATCCCTATCCCCAGGACGTCAAGTCGGTCTGGGTCATGTACGGAGTGGCCTTCAAGCCAGAGGTTCCCGTCGCTGGGTGCACCAAAAGGGATGAAACAGAAGTCATAAAGGAATGAATACGACATTAGACAGGGCATTCAATAAACTGACATACCCATCTGTACAATAGATATTTTCCTTAGTGGAAAACAATTCTTTCTTACGTTTTATAGGTTTTCTATCCAGATAGAGTTGTTACAAGGACTTGCGGGATACCAATCTCTCCCAAATTCTCCAAAGCTGGCGGTATATTAAATAAGTCGAAGATCCATCCGGGAATACGTTTCTTTAACAGTTTTTTTATTAACTCAAGCTTTCAAGCCTATCACAGGAATGACACAATACCTGGCGGTATATTTACCTATCTGAAAATCTACGCATTGTGTTCATAATGTTCGAAAATATTTTCATTTTTGATTTTTAAAATATGATATAATAGTCTCTTTTCCAAACATTATCATCTTATAGTTTTCGGTTCCAGAGTATAGCATATAAAGAAAGAGCTATTATCTGAGATATTGTTTGAATCTTCTCTCTTGCCCCGATTATATACACTAATCTTTACAACATCATATATTTGATATTTTATTCCAACTATCTAATTCCGCAATAAGGAAATAGTAGAAAAATTATCAATTTTTGTGGTAATATCTAGTAGTATTTTGAAAATAGAAAAAAAAACATTTATTTACAAACTATGCTCATGTATTTGTCTAATGCCGAATGCAACGAACCAAACTGTGCTCTTGTCATTTCAAAGTGAAGATATGTCTAGACATGAAGTCAACTACAGAGAGAATTTACAATACTATTTAAAATAGAAATAAAAGGCCTTATCGTGAAACTGAAAGTTGCTGATGGCTTACGCCATCTATCGTAATAAATATCAACTATTCTTTGATTTTTAATTATTCCAGAATTGGCCAAATAGGTCTAATCAACAAATAGTTTATATTTATTCCAATAGATGGCGAAATCCATCAGCAACTTTCAGTTGCACAATAAGGAGAAGCCTTTAATTTCTTAATTTATGCACCTTATCCCAGTACAATATCACATTTGTACTATTTTTTACACAATACTATTATAATATATACTAGATAATAGTAATAGACCCGGCTTTGACACCTATATGGAGAATCTTTCACTGTTTGAATAAGTATTTATATTATTTCGATATCTTTCTCTATTCTTAGACAATTCTAATCCGACCGTAGAGTGCAAGCAAGATCTGAACAAATCGTAAAGGGGTAGTCTATCAGCTTCTAATATGTAGGCATGGGTTCACTTACAGTAGTCGCACACTATGATTATCATGGCTTGTACCATTTGATACAGTAGAGCCTCCCTGTAAAAGACACCTAATTGCAGAGCCAAAGTGTCCTTTAGGGAGAGGTGTCCTCTTACCAAATATTGGTAATTTTGAAAATGAAAACTGTCCTTTATAGAGAGGTGTCTTCTAGCGTGAGTGTCCTCTCATGGAGGTTCTACTGTATGTACTTGAAATAAGGACAATTATCACTTACTGTCGAAGCAATTTGAATTATTTTCTGTTCGTCTAATTACCATGATAATCATTCACCTATATTCTATATGACTATACTTAAATGTTTGTGCACAACCACTGAAACAGCAGAAGAAAAATATTGGGATTGCCTGGCTCCAAGATGTTGAGGCGGTTTAATCTACCATTCACGTATATTTTCAAAAAGTTGTTTTCACACAGAATTAATGTAATATATTTTCTCCCAATATATCATGAGTACTTAAAATTTGTAAATGATAATGTTTATATAAAAATAGTGTTTATTATTAATTTGTTAACGTGATACTCCTGTTGAAGAACTGACAAGTCCGAAAGCTTGAAAATCAAAAGTTTCACAAGAAACTTAGTCCTGGAATCTTTATTTTAATAAGATCATTTTAAATTTATTGTATTTTCTGTTCTCTATGAATGTATTATGAGTGTTTATGAATAATAAAAAAAAGAGCCTATATACATAACTAATTCAAGGATGTTTATATGATCAATATCTAGGAATTCCCTGCGTATTTATTTGATAGAGAAGTATATTCTAAAATGTTTTACGAATATTTCATGGGGCTCCAACGTAAGAAATTACTGAAGAGCAAGATCTTTCCTTATACTTGTATTTGCATTTATATAGATCTAAGATCGTGTGTTGAGAATTGGAAGAAAATATTCAAAAAGAACACGCACAATGTACGTTCTAGGATTCTCAAATTCATTTAAGAAGGTGGTTGTTATTTGAATATGTATCTTTTACATTCGCTGACACAGATTGTGTTTAATTCAGCCGATTATACAGCACAAATAAAAGAAGCTTGTCGTCGTTAACTTTTATTCCTTCTTCAATATGTGAGAGCTTTCACCATAGTCTCTGTGACAATTCCAGTCCGGGCTAGGCTGTGTCTCGGCGGTGAAGGCTGAATAAGCATATTATGGATATTAATCAAATTCTACTCCCACTCTTCGCTTGTTACAATTCTGCAGCGGTGGTAGAGCCGCCATGTGCATATTCATTGTACATAACATGCATCTAATCATTTTTAATGTCATATCATGATCATCATTGTAAATTACTTCTTTACTATTCCTAGTTTAGTGCTGATTGTGTACTTTGACAATGTATTGACATGATGTCAATAAATCATAATTGGTTGTCAATTGTCGCCACTTGTCATGTTGTTCTCGAATACCTATACTTGGTACTGGAGAATTGTGTATTGACCACATTGCACCTATGGAACTTCCACAATGACGACCACCTCTATATTAATGTCGAATTAAAACCCAATGAAAACTTTGAAACAAGCAGGATAGTCCTCATTCCGATATTTTGACGAAGATTTCTTTAATTCTATATGCTCTCTCACGTGAAATAGCTTGACTTCTCTATATTTAATCCATATTCATACGAGGATTTGCAACAGGTATGAAAATCTTTCATATTCAGTATAAATCTGAACCTTCATCATAAGTATCATGACTGATATTTTTCATAATAAAATGATATTCTATGCAAACATTAGCTAAAGGCTTTCACACACACAATATATATAGACTCTTCAGTGAATCATTTGTTTATAGTTAAGCCTCTTTCGTCTTTAGACTCAGTCCCAATAGAGAAAACACATTATTCACTGATCTAAACAATGTCTGAAAGTAGTAGAAGACACATGTCTTCTGCATGTTTGTTAATCAGAAACTATTGCAAATAGAAACTTTGTGAATGTGCTATTCTTTCTCATTAGTTATAGATATTGTGTTTACCTTGTCTGTTGGAAGAGGTCTTTGTGTTATATTTTTGGGGGGAAATTTCGAAACCGGAATATTTAGAAAATCATTAAAAAGTTCTATATAGATGAAGGACTGTTTATAAGGTTGTCCCAAAAGTTCGTAAACACCTGCAACAAATTCCAAATATATATTCATATAATATATATATCCAAATTCAATTATTTGTAAGTGTTTATGAACTTTTGGGTCCACCTTGTATATAAGAACTATTTGACGAGGCCTCAAATCTCTTTATGGAACATTGCATTCTTCTGGGCTGGGAGGGCTGTATGCCACGCCGTACATCACCCACACGGAGGTGAGGGTCTGCGGATAGGTGTAGATCCTGGCAGCCACGGACAGATGGGTTTGGTCCTCGTCGCAGCTCAGGATGATCTGCCCGAGCTCCGTGTTGGTCGAGTCCTGGAAGATCCTTCGAGAGTCCGAGTGAAGGAAGTGGATCGGCAGCGCCTTGAAGTTGAATCCCTCCGGGATGATCTTGTGTATGGCGTCGAGGATTTCAGACTCCCCGCCGCAGATACCACTCTTCCCTTGTTGCTCATACAGAGCTATGGAAGCCGATAGAATGTAGTTCATATCTTCATTCCAGCAGGTTCCTAAGCATTTATCTTTTCGATATTCAATAATAAGCGATTTCAAGAGAAATTCCAACTCGCAGCTTTCGTGTCGGCCATCCGTTCTGGGCGGTAAAACTCGAATGAAATCTGGATGGATTTTTCGAACAAGGTTGATGGCTTCGAAGGACATTCTCTTCCACCGGGCGCGGTCGCACAGATTCATGTTGCAGATGTCCAAGCAATCCGTGACGTGGTTGTTGGCGAAGAAGTAGCTGTGGTTGAAGACGCAACCTAAACGAGAGAACGGATAGCTGTTTTTAGAATTATTGTTCGAAGGGAAAAGATGGCAATATTTGGTCGCGTTCAACGGATCCCAAAATGTAACCTTTTTATTACGGCCAAAGGTCATAACCCAGGCATAGGGCTCGTTGCCTTTTAGGGTGCCTAGACAGACATAGGCGTCGAGTCCAAACCCGAGCAAAAGTGAGCAGAGAAAAACGGCGTGGTCCTCAGTGTCGCCGGACATGACAGAGAGGAAGGTGTTGAAGTTGCTCCATTGCTCCAAGCAGCTGTTATGGCCGATGTGGCCCGCGGCACGGGGCGTCCGATGTTTGAACAGCGAGACGTACCAAGCCGCCTCGTTCGGCGTCTCGACGTAGAACTTCAAGTTGATGGGCTTGACGTAGCTCACCACAGGCCGGATTCTGCCATTCTCATCTTGAGCAAAGAGCTTGACGTACCGCTCTGCGTTCGTCGCTCGGATGTCGAGGTACTCCCGCCACCAGATCTTGGTGTACGTCAGGAACATTTTCTCCTTCTCTGTCACCTTCGTCTCCTCCTGGCATATCTTCTCAATGAGATCTTCTGGGTCATATTTGAGGCACATGGAGGTTGGGGACATCGGAGGGGATAACTTTACCTCCAGGTCAACTACTCCAATTTTGATAGCACTTTCTGTATTAACGCCATACAGCTCTAAAGGAATGGTACAAGTTTCGTCCATGATATGCAGAAACAGGGTTCTCCAGTCTATGAGCCTAGAGCTGAGTAAACGGGCCTCTTTCTGAACATCATAATGCACAACCACAACATGTAGCTGTTCATCTAAGTTGTAGAGGTCCTCGATGGTGACACAAGGAAGCGCCTCCCCATTGGAAATATATCTGAGAGGGAAGACCTTTCCTTTCACGAAAACGGGATCGGTAGACGCAGGAACGCAGTCCGTCTGGAGGGAGGTCCCACAGAAGTAGGCGAACAGCATGAAGGTCGAGTCGCACAGGAAGTTTCGAGCCACCAGGTAGTCTGGAAAGCCCGTGCCCATGCCGAAATTGATAGTGACGCTAAATGGCACCGCTTCATCTTCGTCTACGATCTTGGTATCGTCAATAGGGCATAAGTCCATCGCCCTACCTCGCCTCGTTGCCTAGATACCCTCAACTTGGTATCACATTCATCGAACTCTCTCTGAACACCTTTATCGCTTTCTGAAGTCCTTATCACGTTTGGCAAATTCTCTCTGCAGATCAAAATCGCATTACCGTAGACGCTTGAGAAATGGACAATTCTTTACCAAATCACTTATCGCATTTGGCTAAGACTTTTCATGAATCTAATTGAATTTGGCTAGCCCGTAGGAGAACTTTGAATTTCTTAGGAAAAGGATCATGATTACTAACTAAAACTCTCTTAAAGCAAATACCAGTTACCAGGTTGAAAATGTGGCCGTTTTCAATTGGTCTTTACCACAGATCCTTGTCGCAAATTGATGATTCACGTTTTTGAGTATTTATCTATATAATCGGCGCTTTATTTGAATATATTTGATATATCATAATTCAAATTTACCACTATAAATTAGAACCTTGGGGATGGTGTATATCTATAATGAAGGTATATTCTATTCGTGCAAATTATAAATATTAAAGTAAAATTGACCAAATTTCTGGTCGATTCGCTAACATAAATTAGAAGAGATTTTTATTTTCCAGCTTACCAAAATTCTAAAAAGTTGTTTCACTGTTGAGGAAACTTCTGGAAGGTTGTTTTACTGTTCAAGAAATTGAAGTCTGTTAGCAGGTTGTTTCACTGTAGAGCAAACTCTGCTTTATTGTTGAGGAAACAGCTGATAGGTTTTTTACTGTCTAGTAGACTGATGGCAGGTTGTTTTACTGTTGAGTAAAATGCTGGCATGTTGGTTCAGTGTTGAAGGAGCATATTTTCTACCACAAAGGTATGATAAACAAAATTGAGATACATCAAATGGTGCAAACCTTTCTAATAGTTTTCAAGGGGTAAATGACCTGGCTTCACTCGTTGTGTTGAAACGTATGCAGCAAAACAGAATGTGAAAATGTTTAATATACATACATAATACGGCGTTAAAACTATGGAAATTTCTCAAACCAGAAGTTCTCTATATAGTGTGACAATGTTTTATATAAATAAGTAGATTTTTACAGAAACTCATGCGGAATATAAACAGAATATAAAAATAAGTCTGCTATTGGAATAAATTGCATATCTCTATGTATATGTTAGTGAACTCCTTTCAAATATAAATCAATATTTTGCCAGAGAGTTTCGTCTCAACAGGTCAAATATTGTGGTAACAAACACACAATATTTTCTTCTTTATTCATATAAATGTTAGTAAGTGTAGAAATTCGATATCACAATTCGAGAAAACAAAATAATTCCATCTTTAACATAGATTCATTTATTATTATAAAATCAGACGCGGTATTCCCACAAGGGATGCTTGCGTCAAGAAACAACACTAAGATACTATATTACATAAACAATTAAATAATTACAAGGTTTGAGTAGAAGTTAAAGAAGAAGAGAAATGAAAGTACATTAAATTCATGCTTGATTTTACATCCAACCCAGGAACAACCAATGAAATAAATACAAATATATATACACAGTTTATCAATTACGAATTTTTTAACCAAGAGAGAAGATCATATATATATTTACAGAATTTTCAAAATGTAAAATATGAGTGATTGCTGTTTATAAATATAAAAAGATCCTTGTATTTAATGTTTTCCCGATTTCTGTAGTTCTGGAAGATGGTGCTGTGTGTTACAACGTGAACTATGATCCTATATAGACAACAGGTAAGTGAAGTGGCCATTCCAGACACCACCAAAGCTGCACGTCAGTCCCAAATCAAAGTCGTAAAACAATGGGATCGAAGCCAACCACTGAATGTTTGATGAATCATTCCGGCGGATAGAAATACAATTTGGGAAAAGGTTGCGCCAAACAAATTTAGGGCCATTAAAATAAATGTGGAACCTTTGCCGATTTGTTCTCCCCTTCTCTTCCCAAATATATCTTTTTTTTTTTTCTGAAGTTTTAAGAAGGAATGGGGCCGCTCTTCTTCTCTACAACAATTAAATACTACAATAAAATATTTTCATTTACGGGGAAATAATCTAAATAAATCTCTCCTTACGCTGTCTTTGGTGTTTCCAAAGTCTCGAAATGTCGTCTTGGTGCGGATTGCCGTTTATTGTATACAGGGGACAATTAGCATTTATACAAGCTTCTATATCCACATCCAAATGCCCCGTAACAGGTTAGGCTGACCGGAGGAGCAGAGGACCCGCTCATCGCACGGGAAAGAGAGCTCACCCGGCGGGGCATATCCCCTGCATGATCATCTGTATTTTAGTGTATTTATTTCCATTTATATAATGTGAATTATTGACAAGAAGTCAATAAAATATGTTTCAATTGTCGATTGTCAAATAATCTAAAAGAGCCCTTCCCTCTATCTTGATCTATAAGAACAGAAATATAAGAATATGAAGAATAATAATTTTAACATCTTAATGTGTCATAAAGATAGAGGCTGCCTGGCTGGCCTTCAAAGCTCTTTAAATTAGAGATACTTCGATCAGTGAATATTTTTATTATCTCGACGTTTCGACAAAAATCCTTTGTCCTCGTCAGGAGCGAACAAAAATAAAAACATTTGGCAAAGTATTAAAAATTACTCTAAATTGTTTTTTGAGATAATAAAAAGATTTACTGGCCGAAGTATCTTTAATTTTAAAATCTTAAAATGTGTAAAATTGAAATATAGAAATAGGAAACACATACAAATACCTAACATTTTAATGGCGTTGATTACAATAGAAGTAATTTGCCGGATAGCATTGCTAGGAAAAAATAACAGTGATGAGTTCCTTTATTGAAGAGATTTCAGCACAATGAGGAGAGACAACAACGTCCTTCAAAAATGTTTTTTCTCCTCTAGTTTCATGTATTCGTTTTACAGCCTGTGGAAGCACGTTAGTGACTGGAAAAACTGAAAAGGACAGTAGAAGTTTGTTTTATATGTAAAATAAACATTGGTGCTTTAGTGATTTTGTTTCTTATAAATGGTGTATGAAATGTCTGTCTCTATGTTATGTATAGTAGCATAGTACATATGAGAGATAGGTCAGGAATATGGAATAATTCTTACAAGAAAGTTGAGACGTGGCTGTGAGTGCAGCGCCATGTCTGGCGGTGGCTCCTGACGCCACGATGGTGCGGAGGAACACCAAGCGGCTGCTGAAGCTGCTAGCCTCGCTCCTGCTGCTCTCCACCAGCCTCATGATTATCATGAGAGCTACCCAGGGCCCCTCTCAGCTGCTGGAGGACATCCTCTTCCTTGAGGGGCCTCCTACCCCCAAGGTAAGTCGAGCTTTGTGTTTCACCAACCAAAGTTCGGTGGTCTAGTCTAATCATAATAACCTAAATTTCAATAGCGGCATGTTTCGTTATTCAGTAGAATTTGACAAGAAATTTGGACGGATTTCTCTTCCACGGGACCCTTGTGCAGAAATGTTGTCTATAAACTGTCTTGTAATTTACAGTCTTTAACAAGACTTAAGGAAGTTTAATCGTTTGATCATATGTTTTTTTTTTTGAAGAAGAAGAAGAAGACGTAGACAATTTTCTTCACACTTGATTATCTCTTGTATCTTCAATAAAGGTCACTGTGTATCAAATATCTTTCAGTTTTTGTATGAATCCCGATATGCATGTTAAAAGATACAACTTTCTTAAGTTTTGTTCATGAGTGTATATATGTCGTACCAACACAAGAAACATCAGTCACGGGCCTTGTGGCTTCAGGCCTCTGGGTTAATACACAAGGAACGAGGCAGGTTGTATGGCACATAGGAGAGACCAGAGAACTACGACATGGCCAATGTCCAAGAGAGAGTCTACTCTATTCTGTCCGTTGTCCAGCGGCTGGTCGTAAAACTCACTAATGACTTATAGAAGCTCCCTTTATAGCTTCATGATAATGTAGGAAATTTCCACTTTGTATGATTGATAATTATTACTAGGGCCTTGCCTTGCATGGGGCATGACTGATTCTCTTTAAAACTCCATTGTCTGATTACACGATCTCCAACCTTACGCTTTGAATTGTGTTTATATTTTGAGATCGTTACACTATTTATAATTGTGATACATATGAAATTCTTATGTATATTGACATATATTGCTACCTATATAACACATAGTATTGAATTTTGGGAAAATACAGAGTGTGACAAAAAAACCTTGTTCAAAAACTTTCTTGAATGCTGTGTTTGAAGCGAGATTAAAATAAAGCTAAACCCCTGCTAGATATAAACTAATTTGCTTAATTTGAACTTTTCAGGTTTGTTAGAGCTATTTATAAATAACACAATCGCTTTGTTTTAAACGAATTCCGACAATTGAGCTATTTACCAATGAGAAAACTATGTCTATACCTAAAGTAATTTAATGGATAAGTTTGGTGTTAATTCAACGGCTTAAAGAGAACTTGGCTTCTTTCAACTTGATGAAACTTGGGGGAAAAAATTCAAACAAGAGTTAAACAAAGTTGGATAATAGCTAAGCTTCTTAAAATAAAAAACGGCGCTACAAATTGATTAACCCAGTTTACTCTATATAAATTTTACCATCACTGAAGAGATTTAAATGGAATTAATTCAAACTTCCATCAGAGCCATTCCTCCGAATAATTTACAAGATCTTGAGATTAATTTTTTTACTCTCTTTAGAATTTAAATTATTTCCTATTCTCTAGCTCACGCATAAATAAGCTTTGAAATTCCTCAACATTGACCTAATCCCTCCAGGATTTAGTTAACACAATATTTATCAACACAGTTTGACTTTTTGTTGAACGTTTTGAAGCCTTCTTTGGTGTAGTTTTATTTCAAATCATTTAATTATATTACATTTTAATGATTGATTGGTTATTTAAGACATCAAAAACAATAATAAACAATATAAAATAGTCAATAAACCTTACAATAGTTAACGAACAATACTTTTAAGTTTATTAAATCAAAAAGGCAAGTTTTCGAGAAATAACAAACTTATACAGTGTGAAAAAATACGAAACGCGTACTTGGTTAGCTTTTCTTGATTAATCAAGAATAGGTAATTGGCCAATTCTGGAATAATTAGGAATCAACGAGAATAGTTTATATTTATTCCGATAGATGGCGTAAGCCATAAGCAACTTTCAGTTGCACGATAAGGAGATGCCTTTTTCAAAACTTATACAGGTTTATCGTAACTATGATTAAGTAGAAATAAGATCTTTGTAAAAGAAATATTGGATTTAAACATAAGTTGTTGGTAGGAAGTTTGCTTGGAAAACATATGACCTCATCAACCAATTGTTATTCAATTTCCGACGCTTCAGTAACTCGCTGTCGCTTTCCTCGGCCTGTTGAATATATGAATTCAATTTTAGACTTTAATATTTTATATAATATTGTCACTGAATAATTATTTTAAATATTCTGTGGTATATCATCATTAATATTTCCATAGTTATCACTCCTCACTATTCTTATATATTATTACTGGTAAAAATGGAAAGATATAGTTTTGCATAAATAAACTATTTTCAATTACTAAAATCGTATGTATTAATTTCTAAAATAATATAAAACCCTAAAACCTTTCTAACAGTGGTAGCAGAGCGTGGTTATAACTTAAAATCTAAAATCGTAAAAATAAAAATGGCTGCTGTTATGGAAGATATTTCGATTATAGATAAATTAAAAGACTCTGAAAATTTTGATATTTGGAAATTTCAAATTAACATTATTTTTAAAGCTAATAATTTAATTGAAATAATAAATGGTAAATTGTGTTTTAAAGATCAAAAGGATGAAAAAGAAAAAAAACGTATGGATAATAAAAGATGCTAAAGCCCAAAAATATATTATTTCGAGCATCGGTAAAACGATATTAACACACATAATACATTGTGAAAATGCCAAATCAATGTATGACACCATATGCAGAATATTTGAAAGAGATGATGAACAATTAAAATGTAAGCTGCTACAAGAATTTCACACTTATAAATTTGATAAAAATGTAGACCTTGTAGCCAACATAAGTAATTTAAGAAATTTGGCTTTTAAACTCAATAATCTAAAACAGAACTTTGATGACAATATTGTTATTTCAAAGATTTTAACAATTTTGCCAGAAGAATATAATTATTTTTGTACTGCTTGGGAGTCAACTGGAAAAGATGAAAAAACTATTGAAAATCTAATATCAAGATTGACCACTGAAGAAATAAGAAGAAATAGACAGAGCCAACCAGAAGACCGAGTGGCTATGAATGCAACAAAACAAAAGGTATGTTTTACTTGTAATAAACCAGGACATATATCTAAAAATTGCACCCAAAGAAAATTCTGCAAATTTTGTAAAAAAACTAACCATGAAGAAAAGGACTGTTTCTTTAAGAACAACAGTAAACCTGCTGCTAAAGTAAACAAAGAACAATGCAGAATATGTAAAAAGTTTAATCATAAAGAAAAAGACTGCTATTTCAGGAACAAAGAAAAGCAACCTCCCATTGCTTTCATTGCTGAACAAAGAGAAGAATATGATAAAAGATCATCAGTCACTTTCATTGTTGATAGCGGATCCACCTGTCACATGATTAATGAAGAAAAGTTGCTTGATCATCAAAAAAAGTGTGATGTGAACATCAATGTTGCAAAAAAAGAAGAAGGTATGAGAGCAAAAACTTCAGGACAATTTAAGGGGAGACAATGTAACCTAAATGAAGTAATATTTGTGCCTGAATTATCAAAAAACCTTTTGTCAGTGAGCTCAATTGTTAACAACGGAGGAGAAGTAAATTTTAAAGGTGATAAAGTGACAATTTTGAAAGATGGAAAAAAAGTTCTAGAAGGAGATCAACTTGAAAATGGACTTTATGCTGTAAATATTGAACAACATTTTTCAAAGCAAAATGACTCAAACCTTACCTTACCAAGTGAAAACAAAACCCAAGAATGGCACAGAAAATTGGGACACATTGGAATGCAGAATCTAAGAAAACTTGAAAGTTTGGTTGATGGTATGGAGCTTAACAAATTGGAAAAACAGGAAAATGATGTGTGCGAAATTTGCATCATGGCAAAGCAAACTAGGAAGTCATTTGGAAATGAAAGATCTAGAGCTACCCGACCTTTGGAAATTGTTCATACTGATTTGTGCGGCCCAATAGAACCCTTAACACATGATAATAAGAAATATATAATGACATTTTTGGATGATTATACACATTTCTGTTATGTGTATTTGCTCAGCAATAAATATGAAGCAAAAGAATATATTAAAGAATATGTAAATGAAGTAGAAAGATTTTTAAATGCGAAAGTGTCAAAATTAAGGTGTGATAATGGCGGTGAATATGCCAATACGCAAGTTAAAGAATGGTGCAAAATGAAAGGAATAATACTTGATTTTACAATTCCAAATACTCCACAATTGAATGGAAAAGCAGAAAGGTTGAATCGAACTCTGATTGAAAAAACCAGAGCACTTTTGCTGGATTCCAAATTAAATAAGGAAATTTGGGGAGAGGCCACAAGAGTCGCTGCCTATTTAATCAACAGAAGCCCTTCAAATACAGTACAAACAACACCAGCACAGATGTGGTTTGGAAGAAAGCCTAATCTTTCTAATGTAAAATTATTCGGGAGTGAAGTGTATGTCAAAAAATTGGGAAACCTAAAAAAATTGGATAGTAAAAGTGAAAAATATTCACTTATCGGATACAGTGGAAATGGATACAGATTGTGGGACAAGCAGAAAAGAAGGATTATAATTGCAAGAGATGTGGTGTTTACAGGAAAACTAACAAATGAAATGACCAGTGTCATTCAGCCAAGATACAGAGAAGATCTGGATTCTGAAATAGAGGAAAGTCAAGACACTAAAATGGAATTGGATACCCATGATAAACCACAGAACTCGACCAATTCAAGATATATGTTAAGGAATAGAGAAAATATCAATAGACCTGAAAGACTAAAAGATTATGAAGTGTTGAATTCTGTTTCTGGAGAAATAGGATTGTTAACATACAATGAAGCTATAACCGGAGTAGACAAAGAAAACTGGGTAAAAGCAATACAGGAAGAAAAAGATTCATTGAAGAAAAATGAAACTTGGGATTTTGTAAAAGCTGAATGTGTGAAAGAACTCATTTATATAAAAGCACTAATTGAAGAACTTACAAATGAAACCATACTTGCTAAACTAAATATTGACAACCAAAGTGCAATGACTTTAATGAAGACAGGACAAATGAACAGAAAGACAAAACATATAGATGTTCGATATCATTTTTTGAAAGATCAGATAAGAGAAAATGTTGATGTTCAGTTTTGCCCAACCCAAGACCAAGTTGCTGATATCCTAACCAAGCCTCTGCCAAAGGAAACTTTTGAAAAACACAGATCTTCACTGCTACAGATGTTTTGATAGAGTAATTAAAACTCTAAAACATGAATTCAAGAAGGAGTGTTGAATATATGAATTCAATTTTAGACTTTAATATTTTATATAATATTGTCACTGAATAATTATTTTAAATATTCTGTGGTATATCATCATTAATATTTCCATAGTTATCACTCCTCACTATTCTTATATATTATTACTGGTAAAAATGGAAAGATATAGTTTTGCATAAATAAACTATTTTCAATTACTAAAATAATATAAAACCCTAAAACCTTTCTAACACGGCCAATGTTTTTTACACTTCCCTGCGAGCCAGGCAGCCTCTATCTTCAATAAATATTTGTCCAAAAATACCATATTTTAATATAACCTTACTCTTATAATTAAAGAGTTGTTTTATTTATAAAAGATGAGGTACAAGAATTGTACAGTTATTATTTAAACCATACCTCGGCTACCTGACCTAACTAAAATTTAAACATTTACTTCAGCGCAGCGAACAAAAAGTTTAAATTTCCTTTCAAGCCGACGGAGACCTAATCCGCTTATGTGCTGGTAGATTTATTTATTGCGCCGGATGGTTTTTTTACGGTTCTTTTCTGCTAATTGAAGCTTGGATTCTTCAGTACTTATGTCTGTGAGATTCTATTGTCTTTGTACACAAATATTTTATACTCAACCTTCTAACTGGTGTATAGTTTTTTTATAAAAACGAAAAAAAAGAAAGAAAAAAAAGAAAGAAAAAAAAGAAAGAAAAAAAAAGAAAGAAAAAAAAAGAAAGAAAAAAAAAGAAAGAAAAAAAAGAAAGAAAAAAAAAGAAAGAAAAAAAAAGAAAGAAAAAAAAGAGAAAAAAAAGAAAGAAAAAAAAAGAAAGAAAATAAAAGAAAGGAAAAAGGCATATCCTGACCGCTCAAATGAGCATTTTATATGGTAGAGCGCCATCTAGTGGAATAATAAACATCTAAACGTTTATTCAACTTGTTCCGTGATATTTGGCCAACCTATTTTCTTGATAAGTAAAAAAAAAAGCCAACCATGTACGCGTTTCGTGCTGTTGACCTTCGTCAGCATGGTGTAGGCTGTACTCTACGACCAAATATTATATTAAACAACTCTACTAGAAGCATTAATCATACTGAATTACTTCACTTGTACAAATGCTTCGTACTATATTTTCTAAAATGAAGAAATGCTCCTGATTATCAAGATAGCGTTAGAATAGTAGTTTCAAAATGATATAACAATACTAAATAACTTGAAGATATTATCGCATTACAAATTTATGCATAACTCCCTATGTAATATCTATTCAGTAAAGTCCCTCTTGGCGAACAACCTAGAAAACTTCTCGTCTTTTTTCCGGGAGTTAATGCTATAAGGGTTAATAAAACGTAATGTACATTCTGAAAATGAAAATATTGAATTTGAAACAAGTTGCCATACATTCATGGATAAAACTTAGGAAGTTTCATATTTTGATTTCTCTGGTTGTCTCTCTTTTTGAAGGAGACAGAGGCAATTTTTTTCACACTTGGTTATCTCGTGTGTCTTCAATAAAGGTCACTGTAATATCTTTCAGAGTTATTGTCTGAATCCCGATATACATGCTGAAAGGTACAACTTCCTTAGTTTTGTCTATGAGTTTATATTACAGAGGTTACATAGCTTAATTAGATTTTACTGCTTAATTGCTTACATGTGCACAATGAATTTATATGCGAGATTGCGTTATTTATGTTATATTCCCACAGAACTTCTCTATTTGTACGATACCATTGTGCTACAGATCTTTCTTCGCGTTCAAGGAACTATAAAATATATCAATCACAAGCCGCAGTGTATTATATTGTATTATAAGTTACTTTATAAAATAAAAGGATATAAAAGCGCGAATGTTTCTTTTGTACATAAAACGAACTTCTACTGTCCCTACTGCGATGAAAAAATACATTGGGAGGGCTTGGCTCATCAGTGGTGAACCCTCCCAGCGGTTTCGCCAATTTAATCCACCAGACCGCTTCTCAGAGCTCTAATACTGTATTGGATCATTCTGCTTTTATATGCTACACTGAAGGAAGGAATCTTAGAAATGGTTTTCAAGTAAACTATGGACAAAAGCTTATAGGACAGTAGAATTACATTCAAATATTTGCTTCGAGCAATGCTCTTCAGCAAACTATAAAGGCAAGGCCATTAGGAATAAATTAACACAATTTGAATGTAATTCTACTGTCCTATAAGCTTTTGTCCATAGTTTACTTGAAAACCATTTCTAAGATTCCTTCCTTCAGTGTAGCATATAAAAGCAGAATGATCCAATACAGTATTAGAGCTCTGAGAAGCGGTCTGGTGGATTAAATTGGCGAAACCGCTGGGAGGGTTCACCACTGATGAGCCAAGCCCTCCCAATGTATTTTTTCATCGCAGTAGGGACAGTAGAAGTTCGTTTTATGTACAAAAGAAACATTCGCGCTTTTATATCCTTTTATTTTATATGTATAGATGGCGCGTTATTGCTTTGTGTTAATAAGTTACTTTATGTATTATTTATGAACGGAAAAATTCGTCCAGGGCAGCCTAGTAGACATGGCATCTGCCCGGTAAGCGTAACATTGTGGGTTCGATTCCCATCCCTGGACACTTTTATTTTTCTGTTCATCATTACTCTTCGTAATTCACCCTTTCATACCTCATCCAAAAAGGTTAGAAGTAGTCAATATTTCACCTTGAAATAAATTTTGATTTTTCATTGAAAAGAAACTCATGCGGTGTAACTTCAAGTGTTGTTTTACAATCACAAGCCGCAGTGTATTATATATTATAAAAAATATGTTGAGAGGATTATACTACTCTCAGGTTACTATCTTAATTATAAGTACGACATTGTACGTTATAGTACATAAGCATATACACTCATGGACAAAACTTAAGGAAGTTGTACCTTTCAGCATGCATATCGGGATTCAGACAATAACTCTGAAAGATATTACAGTGACCTTTATTGAAGACACACGAGATAACCAAGTGTGAACAAAATTGCCTCTGTCTCCTTGAAAAAAAAAAGACGATCTTGTACGTCTGCTTTCTACATATACACATGTGGTGTACTTCCAATAAAAGCAGTCGCAAACTACCACCCTCAATGATTATCATGGCCTGTACCATGTGAACTAAGGATAATATGAAATATTAACAAAGTATATTTTTAATATTGACTGAATGTGCCTATCCCATAAATATATTTAACTCTCATCAGTACGTTTTCTATATTTATCTTTCCATATTTATTCACCTCTTGAATTCTATTTTATTCATCTCCTTCTAAAATTTTCTGTATTTTGAAATATTTGTCTCTGTGAAATATTAATTTGAAATAACAAAACGGTATAAAACAACGTAATAAAATATGAAAAAAAGTATTATCGAGTTGTGAATTTGAAAGTAACCACCAGCTATAAACACGTTTTATTTATATTGTTTAGAACAACCGTCCTGTTCAAAATTCTCTCTCTATGAAATATTTTAATTTTCAAACATCCCAACTTTATAAGATTGATATACTGCTGGGGGTGTTTACAAATACAAAAAGATTGTCGGTGGAAGGGTAATATAAACTGCTTGTTTCCTCCCGCTTTGACCTGGGATCGAATCAAACATTGGACACTTTTTTCCTAATTAAAAAATGCTCCAATGGCCCCCGATTCTTGTAAAAGTCCAACCCTACAAGCGTGTTCAAGTAACCAAATGAGTCTCTGGCACATTTGTAAGTTAAAAAGTCGAACTGATTTTCATATGTGTAGACATGTGGTGAAATTACAGTTAAAAGCAGTCGCCAACTACTACCCACCAAGATTATCGTGGCCTGTATCACATGTACTATATATAAAAAAAATAAATTAGCATCGTTACCTCTAAAGAGTTTATAAATTACATCTTTTAAACCCATCATTATAATGATAAATAGGTTGAGTGTATATCGAAACTTAGCGTCGAATAAATTTACTTTTTGAAGTTTTGATATCTGGCTACTGTAAGATTTCAACGATGCTACACTTCTGTATTATATAAAACATTACTATACATAATTAAGGACATAGAAAGGAATATTCAGTTTTCTAATCCTTCGAGAAAATATAACTTTTATTTTAGTTTAAAAATTTGTGTCATATCGTTATTTAATAATACAAATTCATAAAAAAAGGGTTTTGCAGGTTGGAATTATATATACGATTAAATAAATAATTCAACCTTTTTATTCTATGTTTAAGTGTGACACCCGCTGTCACCCTTTTAAAAGAAAAAAATCAGACGTGATATTCCCACAAGGTATGCTTGCGTCAAGAAACAACATAAATTCAGATACTATATTACATAAACAATTGAATAATTGCAAGGTTTGAGTAGAGTTTAAAGAAGAAAATAAAGGACATTGAAATCATGCTTGAACTTCAACCTACTAATGAAATAAACACAAACGAATATACCTAGTTTGGCAATTACGGTTTTTTTAACCAAGAGTGAAAATCATAGATAAGGGAGAGAAAATGGTTTTACGGGATACTAAGCAAAGTAATATGATATTCGAGCTTCAAAAAACAAAAAATAATAATAAAATGGCCAGGAATCGAACCCGGGTCAATTGCTTGGAAGGCAGCTATGCTAAACATTATACCACCGTCGCTACTAATTTTTGTAGTAATACTAGTTTCTCTAGTACTAGTTTTTGGAACTGCTGAAACAATAGGTTTATATAGTGAGGACCGCGCTATCTGGCGGTCGACTTTTGTTCTTGAAAATATTTCAAACTAAAATAACTTTTTTGTTTCTTAACATTTCCAATATATAGATGATGTGTAATACAATATAATGCGGCTTATGATTGTAAAACGACATTTGACAATTATCCCGCATGTGTTTCTTTTGAACGGAAAATCGAAATTTATTTTAAGGAGAAATAACGATTCATCCTTTCATACTTCATCCCTAAGGTTAGAAATAATCGTTATTTGTCCTTAAAATAAATTTCGAATTTTCGTTCAAAAGAAACACATGCGGGATAATTGTCAAATATAGATGATTCTTCTTTTTTCTAGATTTAATTCATTTTGTCTCCTCTCTAATTGTAAATACGCTGCTGTATCACCTCATAAGCATAAATAAATAAATAAATTTATGCCTAACTGGCCACGTCCTTATTGTTTGAGGGAGAGTATTGATTGATGCAAATATTCATATGTAATTCTCCTGTCCTAAAATCGTATGTCCATAGTTTTCTTGAATATCATTTCTCATATTCCACTATTCAGTGTAGCATATATAAGCAGAATTGTCCAATACACTATTAGAGCTCCATAAAGCGGTCTGGTAGATTAAATTGGAGAATCCACTGGGAGGTTTCACCACTGATGAGCCAAACCCTCCCAATATTTTTCATCGCAGTAAGGACAGTAAAAGATTATTTAATGTGTAAAATAAACATTGGTGCTTGAATGCTATAATTTCCTATATAACATGTATGTTGATGTGTTTCTATATAAATAATGAATTGATATATACACAGACTCTTCTCTCTAATTCGATGAAAAGATTCCGCGGAATATGTGGATGAAGAGAGCCAACAAGAATAACCACCCAGAGAGTAGATAAAGGAACGCCGTATAAACATCCCATTTTTCCTCCATTTCCTGAGATAGACTCGGCCAGATAACTTATTTGGATGAGGTGAAGTCTCCCTAGATCATATTTCATTCTCTCTGTACATCTTTATACTTTATTCGAATTGTTTTCAAAATATTTTATATATAATACATATACATATCCAATAAAAATTAACAATTCGGTTTTTTAAAATATTATTAAATTTAATATATATACCAAATTTATTTAAAAACTCTTTGAATTCTGTAAATTGAAATTTTGCGGAATTTGTGTCATTACACTTATGGACAAAACTTTTAAGGACGCTTCATATTTTGATATTGACAGTCGTTTGCTTTTAAAAGAAGACAGAGGTAATTCTTTCACACTTGGTTATCTCGTGTGTCTTCAATAAAGGCCAATGTAATATCTTTCAGAGTTATTCTCTGAATTCCGATATACATGCTGAAAGGTACAACTTCCTTAAGTTTTGTCCATGAGAATATTTTTAATTAGCTAAAGAATATGAAATCGATGTTGTAAGTTCCAATAACATCTTATCCTACAGAAATAAATCGTTTGAATGTTCCCCATGCTTTCTCCCAGCTCGCAACGTCATTGATGTCTAGATTGAAACAATCAAGCTTTGCCATTTCAAAGGAATATGTGTTATTTCGAATAAATGGGTTTATATAATTGAACAGTAATATATATATTGAGGATTCATTAGAAACTTGTGAAAAATCTATTTTAAAAAAGAAACCTTGTTATAAAATATTTCTTTAAAGTAAAACGCTTCTTTATCCAGGTTGTTAGATTGGACTCGTAACTCTAATCTCGGGATAACAAGAAATTCTGTGTGTGGAATGGACGACGGAGCTTTCTTTGGTGGAGAGTTACGGCAGGTACTGTTTGTGTAGACTTAATAAAGCCCGGGTAGTTGGCGCTCCAGGAACCTGGGTTATAAATATCCCCTCTCAATAAAGCACACTCACGTGCTACAAACACCATACACACGTACAACGGTAGGTTTTCTTATATAAATGTTTGTTTAAATGAAGATTAAATATTAGAAAGACGTTGCCCGCATACCCTGCTAGGGGTATATATTGTCGCGGAGATAAATAAAGCAAGGACAAATTTGGAAATAATTAATTTATTATAAGAGGATATTAGAATGTAATTCTACTGTCCTATAAGCTTATGTCCATAGTTTTCTTGAAAACCATTTCTAAGCTTCCATCCTTCAGTGCTACGTATATAAGCAAAATCGTCCAATACAGTATTAGAGCTCTGAGAAGCGGTCTGGTGGATTAAATTGGCGAAACCGCTGGGAGGGTTCACCACTGATGAGCCAAGCCCTCCCAATATATTTTTTCATCGCAGTAAGGGCAGTAGAAGTTTGTATTATGTATAAAAGAAACATTCGTGCTTTTAAATCCTTTCATTCTATATGTATAGATGGCGCGCTATTGCTTTGTGTTATTATAATAGGGTATTTACCTTTCAGTTCTCTAATAAAATTATATTCAATGGTACTTATAGGGAGAGAGAGTAGATTAAATAATTTAAAAAACTTATCACCAGATAAAAATAGTAACATCAAGCGAGTTTAGCCACCGAGGCGTTTCGTTTTTCTTATCTGTCGATAAGATTCCGAGAACCCCTTCGTACCTGTGATCACCCCCTATTATGTAAAAAATAGTACAAATATGATATTGTACTGAAATAAGGTGCATACATTATGAAAAAGAAAAATACATCTCCTTAACGTGCAACTGAAAGTTGCAGATGGCTTGCGCCATCTATCGGAATAAATATAAACTATTCTCGATGATCGTTGACCCTCTATTATGTTCAGATGTTGTAGATGTTCCCTTTATTGTTTGTCTCCCCGTTTTCCAGTACTCATTCTTGGGAGAGATTTTAGAGATTTTGAACAATCCGTCAAAGTGATCAGTGAAACACTAAAATTTAAAATATGAAAAGAAGTACAAACACGAAATTGTACCGAATCAGGTGGATAAATGAAAATAAAAAAGTCATTTCCTGATCGTGCAACTAAAGGTTTATGATGGCTTGCGCCATTTGTCAAAATGAATATTAATTAATCTTTGATTTTTAAACTATTACCGAATTGGCCAAATGCCATTTCTAGATCAATTAAGATCCTGGAACGCGTATGTGGTTAGCTTTATTTATCGAGAAATAGAAGTTGGCCAATTCTGGACCAATGAAATCAGCGATTATAATTGATATTTATTCCGACAGATGGTGCAAGCCCCATCAGAAACTTTTAGTTGCACGATAAGGGGGTGCCTTTTTTTACTAAAATATAAGTTGAAGTGTAAGTTTTACACTTAAAAACAAAGTAAACGCGTAATAAATATATATATAGAGAGAGAAAGATTGAGATTGAAACTACTTTATTTCAAAGTCCATATAAGATTATATAAGGTTAAATACAGAATTAATATAAATATGAATAAATATGATTATATAATGATAAATATACGAATAAATATATATAAAGAGAGAGAGAGCAAAATAGAATGAAAAGAGACTACAAACAATTAAGTAGAGGATGGAACAATTCAATGCCTTTTCCTCCAAAGCCCCAACATTGAATAGTCACATCCTCTAAACACAGAGTATTGTCTACAATCCCCGGTCAACGAGGCGACTCTCCTCCAGACAATAAGGAGGACTTCACGCACTCTCTGGAGTAAGAGGAAAGTTTGGGAGGTCATTCTTGTGTGAAGTCAGATGTATCAATCTGCCGTAGCAGACCCTCCTCAAGACGGCGTTACATCTTAGATAAACGGAGGTATTGGACAAATATACAGTCGATTCTCGATCATTTGAAACTCGTTAATTTGAATCTCTCGATAAATTGAAATGTTTTCCCCGGTCCCTTGAAAAATACTCGATAAGTTGAATAAAACCCATATTAATTGGTCCCTTCGGTAATTTGAAGTTGAAGGAATAGTATATTTCCACAAAAAAAACATTTGTGAATAACTGTACAAATGTTTAAAATTATAAATCACGAATTTTGAGAGAAAGATCAAACACTTGTTTGAGAAAGGACAAGACCCGAAAGCTCCCAATACATTTATTACTTTAAAAACTTTCGGTAAGTCACTTATTTAATCTTGTATCAACATAGTATGTATATTCCGACACTGCCAAAACTTCGAACTCTTGATTTTTCCCTCCCTCCCTCTTGGTTGTTTAAACTCCTGTTATTTTGAACTCTTGATAAATTGAAAATTTTCTCTGGTCCCTTGAGTTTCAAATTATCGAGAGTCGACTGTATTTCCATATCGCAATAAGTAAGATGCTTGTTAAAAATCAATTTGATGTATTATGGAGAAATTTGTAATACCATCTCAGCCGTCTGCCAAGCTGAGAAGGATTCTTTAGTAATTTTTTCCGTGATTTACATATGGGTCTATAAAGATATTTTTATAGAAATCGATATCTAATATAAAATGTATGGAATATCTCTTTATTAATGACAGCAGAGAGTCATCTATTGAAATAAAAAAAATAATTGAAGTTGCTGATAGCAAAGCGCCATTTATCGGAATAAATAAGAAATGAACGTTGCTGATAGTATAAATTGTCATTTAATGGAATAAATAAGAACTGACCTTTGCCGATCTTAATTTTAACACATATATAAACATTGGAATATGACCGAAGTGGAGTCTTTGATATTGCCGGTCTTCTGTTTTTTTTTTTTCTTTTTTTTTTTTTGAAGAAGACAGGGTCAATATTGTTCACACTTGGTTATAAGTGTGTCTTCAATAAAGGTCACTGTGTATCAAATACCTTCAGAGTTATTGTCTGAATTTCGATATATATGATAAAAGATACAACGTTCTTAAATTTTGTCTACAAATGTCTATTCATTAATTTAAAAGCCACGTATATCATTTACTACCTAGGTATTAAGTATGAGAGAAGTATAGAGTTCAGAAATGGGATTAAGTATGACATCTGTGGAACTTGCTATCACACAGATTACCTCTGTGACTTCCATTTTTCTAAACACCTCTCTCCCCTCCTAATTACTTTCAAATAGGATCATTCACGAAGGAAAAACACTTCAAAGAGCTCAACGTTATCTACTTCTTTGTGAAACTTTCCTGGGAAACTAGGAAATGATGGATTATTTTGTTGGAATAAAAAACAACGCGAGTATAGTTACTTTTTAAAGTTGAACGCCTAATTGCTCTCTTAATTAACTTCAGATATTTTACGGATTATCAGTTCGGAAAAATGTTTTTTAGATTGGACAGATGGTGTATCTGTGTGTATAGGGTCATGGTGTAGGATGGGGTTGGGCTGTGACTATTGGCAATTGAAACAAATTTATTAACACCTCAGTAAATATTTACAAATTCAAAGAGAGATCGCTAAAATAATTAGAAAATATAATAATAATTTGAAGAGGAAGAAATATACAGGGTCCATTATGAAAGTAATGAGCATAATGTTATTGTGACGCGACGATAGATGGCAGCACGGTAAAACCGTGGGAAATGTGGTGGAGGGATATGCCCTTTCAATCCATCCGGTCGTCAGTTGAGTTCGAGCAGTGTGAGGCGAGATACATGCCTCCGCTTGAAGTGTGTTTTCAACTTTTGTAACATAGCGCGATGGAGCGTTCGCTTGAACAACGATACGCCATAAAGGTTTGCGTGAGGCTTGGAAAAATGCAACCGAAACATTCTAGATGCTGCAAAAAGCCTTCAAGGACGATTGCATTTCAAGATCACAGTCTGGGAAGTGGCACAAGGCGTTCAAGGAGGGCCGGGAGGAGGTCGCCGACGAACCCCGTTCAGGACGCCCAACAACGGCCAGAACTGACGAGGACGTGGATCGTGTGCTCGAAGTTTTGCGTACCGACCGTCGATTAAGCATCCAGCAAATTGCTGACACATTACACATGTCCACATTTGTGGTACATGGGATAGTGACCGAGGATCTGCAAATGCGTATGGTCTGTGCGAAGCTTGTACCGAAAGTGTTGACGCAAGACCAGAAAGAACTTAAGAGTTTTGCGCTGTCAAGAATTGTTGGATTTGATTCAAAATGAACCGGACTTTCTGAACTCTGTAGTAACCGGAGACGAATCCTGGATGTTTGAATACGACCCAGAGTCGAAAAGGCAGAGCTGTGCATGGCACACAAAATCATCCCCACGCCCCAAGAAAGCGCGAATGAGCAAGTCGCGCATCAAAACGATGATCATTGTCTTCTTTGACATCCGAGGAATAGTCCATTGTGAGTTTGTACCGCAGGGACAAATGGTAAACTCAGCCTTTTACCTGGAGGTGCTCAGGAGATTGAAACGCCGGATCGCACGCGTGAGGACTGACATTAAAGGCACGGTCAAGCTCCACCATGACAATGCCACCAGCCACACAGCCTTCATCATTACCAACTTCCTGGCCCAGAGCAACACCCCGGTGATCCCTCACCCCCCTTACAGTCCCGACTTAGCTCCATGTGACTTCTTTTTGTTTCCTAGACTCAAGAGAGAGATGAAAAGAAAACATTGGGAAACCGTGGAAAACATCCAACACCATGTTACAACGTTCCTAAGAAGCATTCTTGTCGAGGAGTTTCAGGGTGTTCAGTGTATTGATGCAGGAGGAATGTATTTTGAAGAATATTGAACATTTGCACAATTTACGATCAATAAATGTATTTTGCCAGTAAATGCTCATTACTTTTATAATGGACCCTGTATATGTGATATGAAAGGTGGGGAATAAACACACCACAAGTTAGAAGAGGAACCCAAGGCAACCAGAGAGAGAGAGAGCGAGACGGGACCGGCACAGCCGGGCGGCCGTTCGAGTCACACTTAATCCCCAACGGTCCTAAAAGTCCCGGGGTGTTAACTGACGGGCCCCAGTGGTCGCCCCTTGGAATGTCGTTGGTGTCTCAAATGGCCGGACTTTACCCTCCCGTCTCTCTCTGGGTTGTCTGTAGGTTGGCTTTATTTTTTGTGGAAGAGTCTATATTATGACATATACGCATTTGAAATTGCGTATTTTCAGCCGGGGAGTCTTCCCCACCGTTCAAGTGTCCTCTTCCAGGCGATGAGAGGATCCTCAATTCCACCATGCGGCCCCACCTGTACGAAGTACTGGTAGATTCGGGACTTGGCCGACGCAAGGATCGCTAGGTGATATTCTTCAAGGCTGGTTCCGATGATCCATGCCTGTAGGTTAGGCGGTCTCCCGATGATGTTGAAGGTATCCCGGACGAAGGACCTGATGTTCCGTGAGCTCCAGTATCGGTGGGTCAAGGAGCCGTCGACGGATCCACAGGCTGGGCAGGACGGACCGGCTGATACTGGGCCGTGATGTATGATAGTGTTGGGCCATTATTTATTTTATTTTATTATCATTTACAAAGCACGCGATATCCGTCTTGGATATTTGCATGCATACACAAGTTTGGGAGCTTATTTACAGTAATTGTTAATATGATTTTAGTCATTATAAATAGAAATTATTAACGTATTTGTCAATTAGTTAACGATTTAATTACCCTATTATGAATATTAGTGAACATCACAGATAAGAACAGAAATTTAGAGCTATTTACAGCATATAACTATACTAGCCGAATGACCCGGGCAACGCCCGTGTTTTACCCGATTGAATGTTTTGATTCAAATACTATTTGTTACAATTATAAATTGGCGCCTTATATAAATGCATATGTTAGTTAATAACTATAGCCTATGTGCTTTATCTGCCTATGTACTGTTGGCTTCCGTAGGCGTCTCTTACTGGGAAAAAGAAAGAGAGGATTCCATTTGGTTATTAACTAATATATGCATTTATTTAAGGAGCGACCCGCTCCAACACAATGGTTACAAAAACGAAAAAGCGAGTGTGGGGGGGGGAGCAAAGGTGGCGTGATCATCGACCAATAGGAGGGCGCCATTCCAAAAAAAAAAAAAAGCAAACGGTGACAGAGATGACTGATGAAGAATGACGCTCGTAACTGTATATAGAATACCAGTTATTACAGCCCAGGCTATCTATTACTAAAAAAAACATTCTACAAAATCTATTAAAATTTATATACATATATATCTATTATTAACTATTTGATTTAAACTATTTATATTTATTTGATTTATAACTCTCAAGTCCTCTACAAGTCGACAGTCCGTTAGAATATGTACAGGATTTTCTTCTTTTGCACCACATGAGCATTTAGGCGAATCCGTCTTTCTGACATTGTACAAATATGATCTAAAGTTACCGTGTCCAGTAAAAAATTTAACATTGTAAAAATTTGGCTTGACATATTTGGGTATTTGGGAATCAGTGAAAAAGGACTTGAAAATGGTATTAGTCTTCTCATAGTATTTCTGCAATTTTTCCCTTATATAATTAGAAATTATATTCCTACTTGAAGAGTCAAATCGATTGTAATTTATTTCGGTTTTCAACATGTTAGATTCAATATATTCAGTAAGTTTGGGGACTTGTGCAAGTATGTGTGTACAATCCGATGATGTTGTACTGTAGGCCTGTAAACAATGTTTTTAACTATTATATTGAAGTGAATTTAGTTTGTCCTTAGACTTTTTGTTTATGAATGGATACCATATTGAATAACCATAAGTAAGTGTTTGGCCATGGTGTAGGATGATGGTGTAACATTAGTTCGAACTGAGTGAATTGAGCTTAATGCAAATATTTTCGCTTGTGCTGCTGTCTCTTTTGTATAGTTGACTGATGTTGCCATTTTCTGGAAGCTAGTTCGGTTATTGCAGCTCGTGGAGTGCAGCCATTTCATGAAGTAGGAAAAATTCCTTTTGGAACATTTAACAGCATGATTAAATTAATCTATAATGGAACATATTTAAAATTGTTATTATGCACATTGTTATATTCTTCAAAACATATACCAATATATATATATACAGGTTTATGCATAGGTTATCTTAAGTCTGTTTCACGAATATATCGTTTTAAAACATAGGTGAATTGATATAATGTTAAAATTTCGGAAACCATTGATATCCTTAATAGATTAAATACCTATTCTGTAAAGCTACGGCGCAAGTTTTGATTATCATTTGCAACTCTCAACGACTCTACTCGAACAAGAATACATTTCCACCTCCATCTTCTACACACCGCTTGCCATGGCGGCTTCCCAAGTTGCGGGGTTGTGGAACCACAAATTACATTGGGGAGCAAGTGAGGCGATCAAATCAAATTTCACTCCACAAAGTGATAAATCAAAGCTGCCCTCCCCCACATTGTTGTAACACCCCCCCCCCCCGCTAAAAGCCTTCAGATTGTTCTTGGAATGGTGCAGTTTGGTGACTCAGGGTCGGCTTTCATCTAATTTGATCTGGGAGAGGAAATACGAATAGATGTCAATATCACAAAACTGCATAGTAATGTACACAATAATCCTCCTTTTATTTTATATTCGTTCTTTTTTTTTTCTTTTCTCCGCCTCCATTCTGTCGCTTTTTATATAAACTTTGTGTATATCACTTTTAAAATAATAAGTATTCAATTCCTTACGGAGCTCTGGCACATTTGTAAGTGCAAAGTCGAACTGCTTTCACATGTGTAGACATGTGGTGCGCTTACAGTAAAAAGCATTCGCTAACTACCCACCATGATTATCATGGCCTGTACCACGTGTACTAGGGATAAGCAAAAAAAAAGTATTCAATTCCTTGTATATAAATATATACACTCATGGAGACAAGATTTGAGGGAATGAAAAATCTTTGATAACACCGGTCAACTGTTTTTTTTTTTTTTTTTTAAGGAGACAATGGCAATTTTTTCACATTTGATTTTCTCGTGTGTCTTCAATAAAGGCTATTGTGTATCAAATATGTTTCAGAGTTATTGTCTGAATCCCGATATACATGCTAAATGATACAACTTCCTTAAGTTTTGTCCATGAGTGTAAATATAAGATGGTGAGGTTTCCTTGCTGATATTATCATATTTGTGACAAAACGACATCTCAGTCTGAAAAAGTGTTTTATTTAATCGACGTTTCGTCAAAACTTTACTTCGTCAGGATAAAATGAAAATATATATGTGGTAACGTGTAATCCCTCGGCCATAGAGATTAATTTGTAATTAATTAAAACTGCATATATCATAACTGCGATAACATAAATCAATTGTGGAGAATGGTTGAAATGTCAATATCATAAATTGAAACAATATTTGATATCGTTGTGGGGGTGAATAGGGCATATTAGTTGTTCCAAGGTTTGCTTAGAATATATTTTATTTATCTTTATATACACATATTGACAAGATTTAAGAAAGTGGAAAGTCTTTAATGTGACCGGTCGTCTATTTTTTTTTAAGGAGACAGAGGCTGTTTACACTTGGTTATCTTGTATGTCTCCAATAAAGGTCACTGTAATATCCTTTAGAGTTATTGTCTGAATCCTGATTAAAATGCTAAAAGGTACAACTTCATTAAGTTTTGTAAACCCATATTCGAAAAAATATGTAATCAATATGCCATGTTAATAACGGCAAGTAACCTTCTCTCTGTTTTCTGCTCTTCAGTATGTGTCCTGTTTCATAATGGCTTCTATCTTGATCTTATTTTTATTTCTCTTTAGATTCTCAGCATTCAGTGGCATGGCGGAAATACGCTTCCAAATACTAGCAGTCAGTAGAGGCATGGATACCTTATACTTTCTAGGTTAACCAGCCCATTGATGGATGGATACCTCAAATAAATTCACACACAATGCGAGATAACTATCCTACTAAAAAATCTAAACACACATGGAGACAAAACTTGAAGAAATGTAAAATATTTGATGCCGTCTTCGTAAAGTATTTGATATTGTCGTAATGTGGACGACCTGTTGAAGGTTTGGCCTGTAGAGCGGACATTGTCGACCAACGGTCTTTGTTAGCAACACATCTCTGGTGATCTTTCTTTCAAAGGATGTGCCTTTGGTTCTTCCCTATGGTTTCTCCTACATCGGAAGCATGGATCGGAATAAACTGATTAGGATATAGTCAAAGGATCTGTAAAATCTACGGTAAATGCTGTGTTAAGCCTAAGTAAAAAGAAATTCCTCGAGATAGAGAGAGGGCCTAAAGGGAAAGGACGAGAATGTTTCCACCCCGGACGGCTGCGTCCATTGTCCGCAGGTCCTGATGGTTGACACGGCTGATGGACGCGACCTCCGGGAGCCGGGTATATAGCGTTGCTGTGGCCGGTCTCAGCATTCATTCTCTGCTCGGCAAGGAAATGTTCAAGCTGCTGCTCTGTGCCTCTCTCCTCGCCCTCGGCGCCGCCGAGGCCGACACCAAGCCCAGTTCTCGGGAGAGCCGCCTGGGCCTGTGGGGCTTCAACAACATCATTCCTTTCACCATGCCCATCATGCTCCTGTTCATCCTCTGCATCTTCTTCCCTTTCTTCTCGGGCCACGGCTACCACCACGGCGGCTATGGCGGCTTCGGCTACCGCTCGCTCGACTCCACCGGCCGGGAAGGACTCTTGGACCTCCTCAAGACCGTCACCAAGGCCTTGGACTCGAAGCTCTAACTACTTCAGCATTATCTCACTTCAACCTAGGTATTTATGTATGTAATATAAAGCCATATTTTGTGAATATTGTGTGTTCTTCTTAGAAACAATTTGCAGCTGAAACATTTTGGAGATATCTATCAATTTAATACTACCTATGAAAGATAAATGTTTCAGTTATACTATTTACCCAGTTTTATAAGTTTAGAGACAATCACGTATTACATTAATACAGAGAGTTCATTGTTGAAACTCCTGATGATTACATTAAGTATGTGTTGATACATCAGCCTTCACTGAATACGACAGGGAGAACACGAATATACTCAGACTTCTAAACTCTAACCTCCATTGTTTGAAAAAGAAACCAATTGATAGATATGACAATTAACTCAAATATCCTCCTCAATTATAAATCTACAGCTATGATCCACAAACTTCTCTCTACCCCATCATCGTATCCATAATCATTCTGCTATTCTTTGAGAAGGTCCCATATCCTTAGTTTGATTAAATACGCTCTATAACCAAGGTTGAACCCTACAGTGTCGGATATAGAAACACACCAGCACATCGGTAGAACTAAGATTCAAAGAAATCTATCCCTTAAGTCGAATACATTATCGTGTAATGGTACAATATACACTCATGGACAAAACTTAAGGAAGTTGTATCTTTTAGCATGTATATCGGGATTCAGACAATAACTGTGAAAGATATTTGATACATAATTACCTTTATTGAAAACACACGTTTAATCCGCAATACCTTCATGGACTATATAGCTTAAAACAATATAGAGTAGTCTGAAAAGAGATTAAACTGGGGTTCACTGGGAGTGTTCACCACTGATGAACCAGCCCCCCCATAGTTTCCTATCTTAGTAAGGACAGCTGGAAGTTACTTTATTTTTAATAATAAAAATTGTTTCATTTCTTTTATGCATGTGTGGGAGTAGATGGATATCGACTCTCAAAATTTCAGAGTTTTCATTGAGCAATAATGTTAACTATATATGTGAGGTTTTTGATGGCAAGTTTAGGGCAACCACATTGAAAATATCATGTGGATTTGAACCACGTTTGTTGGCTTTGGGAGTTAGAACATTAGGAAATTCAGACAAACCCAACTTAGTAATGCCTCTGGGATGTTCTGGTTGTGAAGGGGTTCATTCTTAAATATTTAAAAGAGAATAGGTGCGAGCATTCAGACGATCTAATGATTCTGAAAAGACTCCGAATCTTGAAACTTTGTATTATCACAAGTACAAAATCGTGAGGCGAAGAGTTTGTTGTAAGGTTTTATTTACTTAGCCGAGCCTTAGAGTATTTCTGTTCTTCTACAGGAGTAAACATGAGCCATTTTTAATCCTGTAGAAGGGCAGAAATGTTCGAAAGACCGGATAAATAAAAACCTCATAAGAAACCCTTCGCCTCACGCGATTTTGTACTTGTGATAATATACTCTTCCAGACCATTATCCAATTTATTATTTAAACATTAATTTTATATCTAAGGTCATTTAATCGTAAGAGGAATGCCTAGAAAAAACTACATTAAGAGATATAGCTAAGAGGTATAGAAATATATCCAGGAAAAGATATACCAACCAAATAGATCATATAAACAAACTACCCCTAGAAGAAGCAAGAAAACTGGCCATATGCCTAACGTAAACGGACTTCCAGTAAAGGAAGAACTAAGAGAATGATAATCTCCCTATCGCTATTGAAGAAGAACAGTAGAATACCCATCTTGTCCGAAAGCTTGTACGAACGTCCTCTTATCAAAGAAGCTCTTCTTCTCGACTTGAATTTCTTCTTTTTCTAAAGTAGAAACCAATTTTTTTTTTTTTTTTTAGCCTCTACACACGCATCACTTTATTAAGACCACCCGTCTTATACAGATTCACCGCAGGAAGGAAGCACAGATAGAGCCCCTATCCAATTAACCACTACTAACTCATTACTAGAAAGACATTTTCTAAACACGATATTAAAAAACGTGATTCTAAGAAATTGATTAGAAATAAGAATATTAAAAGGAGATTCTAAAGAAGGGAGCTGTCCCATCCAATCAACGAAGAGATATATTAGGAGCTAGGGTTAAATAGACCACGTGACTTAATTCGATCATCAAATACTATCCTTACAACGCCCTCTATACTTCCTCAGGTAAATGATCCCTATTAAATTTTACTTCTCTTTTTTAATAGCCCGAGGAAATTATTACCTCTTCGCTTTTTTTTCACTCTTCTTCACAAGAAATTGCTTCCGCCTACGACGGCCATTAGCAAGATGAAGTCTCCCAGTTTAATCTTAGCCCGGAATAAGAAAAAGAAGTAAAAAAAAATCGAAAGTTTAGAAAAAAAAGGGAAAATAATTTCCATAAAAAAATTTTGCTAAATGATCTCAGTAAATATGGATGAGAGAGAGAGAAGGAATGCAGCTTTTCTTCCCCTCAGGAAAGTAAATAAATGAATAGACTTAAGGCCATAAATTATCTAGTGTAGCTAGATATCTAAGATAGGTTTTAAAAAATGGCTCTTCTTATCTGTTTTATCTCGAATGTTAAAAAATGTCTTGGGTGCACGAAGGAATATCGATTTCCTACTATAACGCCTTTAATATATTGGCTGGTTGAGCATCAGAGGAGGGATGAGATAAACATTTTTGTCCATGTTACTAGGAATCAAGGGTTTAGTTTCTCATTTCTTTGTTTTCTCGAACTTTCGGGCTAATATTTCTCTATGAAGTTGTACATCTGGAACTCCGTGTTGATGGACAGGTTATCCCGAAATCTCAATAAATAAAAGAAATGAGAAACCAAACTCTGAATTCCTTATTGATTATGTGAAAAAGTAAAAGCATGGAAGAATCTTTATTTTTGTCCATATTACTTTAATAACACGATACTGATTCCCCTATAGTACCTATACATGCTTCAAACTTTGCGAAAAATGAAATCTCCTAGGCTTAAATTCCCTTTCTTCTTTATTTTATCTCCTTTGTTTTTGAACAACAACAAAACTTTTCAATAAAATAATCCTTTTTTCAATATTAAGCTGTAAAATATCAGGCTTTCAGGGATATATATGTTTGATTGTATTTCAATTCTTGTTCTATTGGCGGTTTATCGTAGAGTGTTTTCTCCTGTAGAAGGGCTTTCGTTCCCGCTAGAGATTTGTGAATTAAGATGTTTTAAAAGAAACTTATTCCCGTAAACCTGATATTTCCACCTTAAAACTACACCTTGTTTGCTGGAGTTTCATTTATAAGACTTGTTGCTATTCGTTCATTTTTGAATCATATTTCAGTAGCATATTTATTTTGTTGTTTTGGTGTTATTAAATTTTATTATTTGATGTTTATTGAGTGCTGTGAAACACACGCGTGGTTCGTAACTCGAGACTTTTCGGAGATTTCTATAAATTCTTTATTGTTAATTGTTTACATCAATTCCAAATGTGAACTATTATATATAGGGGAAGAATAAACAATGTAAAAGTGACATACCTATGGTCAATATTTATTAGTAAGACTGAAGAAACAGCTTGAAGGGCTTGCCATGGTTGAACCAAACATTTCCAAAATATATGATTGCCGGTTCAGTAAAATCATAGAAAATTGTCTTATACTGATCAATATTAAGAAAAAGGCATCTCCTTATCGTGCAACTGAAAGTTGCTGATGGTTTGCGCCATCTATCGGAATAAATATCAACTATTCTCGTTGATTTCTAATTGTTCCAGATGGGTATTTGGCCAATTCTGGAATAATTAGAAATCAACGAGAATAGTTAATATTTATTCCGATAGATGTGGCAAGCCATCAGCAACTTCCAGTTACACGATAAGAAGATACCTTTTTCTTAATTTATGCACCTTATCCCAGTACAATATCACATTTGTACTATTTTTCACTGATCAATATAATAAACACAAAAATCGTTTTATTTTGAGGCCTTTATTTTATTTCGTAACTAGCGGACGTACCCGGCTTCGCCCGGGTTTTACCCGAGTAAAGGTTTGTCTAACGAATCTCTCGATAAAGTGAACATTTTTTCCCGGTCCCTTGAAAAATACTCGATAAGTTGAATAAAATCAATATTAATTGGTTCCCTCGGTAATTGGAAGTTAAAGGAATAGTATCTTGCCTTGGAATTGTATCATTATTCTTGTCTCAAATAAATTGCCGTGTCATCCTGAATTTTGTCTTTCCTAATTTTCTACATTACAAAATCATCGTATCATCATGATAATATTTAGAGCAGATTGTTGAATTATAACAGATAAATTAGAATATTTATCTTGATTATTTTAAAGCGAAAAGTTATTTCAAAAATTTTATTTGCTAGAAACCTTCCCAGTACTATACTAAATAACTTCCCAAAGTTTCATGGCGTTCCAATGAGTGGTTTGGTCAGGCATAAAGGACAGACAGACAGACACACACATACATTCATTTTTATATATATAGATAGATAATAGTATTAAAAGAATAAACATAGATCGGGGAGAAGAGCTTCTTTAGAGAAGAGGAGAATCGTACAAGCTTTCGGGAAAGACGTCCTCCTGCGAGTAAACAGTAGCTTATACGATTGTCCTCTTATATGAAGTAACTTTTCTTCCTGACCTGTGTTTCTTTCTCTATAGAAAATAGGGATATTATCGATGTCTTAGTTAGCAGTATCATTAATAAAAGTATAATTAGTAAATTAAATTGCCATCTATCGTTAAAATTTTACACAAATAAATTTACTGGCAATGCGCTTCTTTTAAATATCATCTCTACAGACCTTACTGCAATGATGCCAAGCCCTCTCTTTCAATAACTCATATCATTGCAGTAAGGTCTGTAGAGATAATATTTGATGATATTTAAAAGAAGCGCATTGCCAGTAAATTTATTTGTGTAAAAGTATGATTATTATTCAGATAGTAAATTCAGCCTAAACTTATTGTGGTGTATAAAGGATATCAATCTTATACGAAGAGGGAGCTAAATTCTGCAATCCCAAATTACACTCTTCACTTCAGCCAGAAAATTGTAACTCTTTCTAATTCAGATTCAGTTGTTATCCACATCCTCGTTGATGAAACGCCCCAGATATCTCTCAGGCAACAATCCACACTCTGCAAGTCTCTCTTTCCATTGTGTCCTTTATCGCTTCACCATCCTACTTCAGAAATCAAGATACCATATACATACAACTACTTCACCATTTAAATAAAACCACATTAGTATTTTATATCAAAACTGTTTAAAATACGAAATACACTTTCAAACATTCATATAATATATTATTTCCAATTACAAAGTCGCACTTCCACAATGTACGCGTAACCCTACAATATGTGGATTACGGTCAATTCTGTATGAATTTCCTTATTGATTTAGGGACATTCAACATTCGGCCAAAAATCAATTGAAATATAAAATTACTCTGCACAATTATTAGCAATTTTGCATTTTTCCAATGGCCCCCGATTCTTGCAAAAGTCCAACCCCACCAGCGAAGGCAAGTAACCAAACGGGGCACTGGTACATTTGTAAGTGCAAAGTCGAACTGCTTTTCACATGTGTAGACATGTGGTGCACTAACAATAAAATCAGTCGCCTACTTCTACCCTCCATGATTATCATGGCCTGTACCACGTGTACTAGGAATAAGAAAAAAAAAGTCACTTAAAACTCCGAGAGGCAGTGAATGTTGAAGTAAAGGACAGTGGAGAAATAAAGGTGAACAGGTGGACCAGGAGGTCGGAACAATTGTCGAACAAGAATTCCCGAAGATTGTCCTAATGAGCCGCTGATGAATGGTGATTAATTACCATTCTAACTGGGTTAATTGCCAGCCACTCTTTCTTATTGCTGCCGCTCCACAAATTAAATCTCTTTTTGTTCCTCTTTCTTTCCTACCGTACACAGTTCCTATATCCTGAGGTTGCCTGGCCGCCGGCATTCATATTTCTGTGAATAATAGACACTTCGGCCAGTTAGAGTTTTTTATTTTCTCAACGTTTCGACAAAAATCTTTTGTCTTCGTCAGGAGAAATAAATAAAAATAATGCATTTGGTAAGGCGTTAAAATTTTTAACGATTAAAGATTTTTGTCGAAACGTTGAGAAAATAATTTAAAAAAAAAAACTCTAAATGGCCGAAGTGGTTGTATTTTTGAATTTTAATTTAGCATAACTGCAGCTTATTAATTTGAACAAATTTATTATTCAAATACAAGGAGAGGTTAAACAAACTAATTAACTTAACAAATGAAGAAAAGTTGAGCTTTTATATTCTATCTATTACTACAACATAAACAAAACAAACTTAGTCAAAAAGGAACATATTTGACATCACACAGATTATTTTAAATTGATTTGTTTACCAATTTACCAAAGTCTATTTTTCACAGAAACAGTTGCTGTAGTCATTCACCGTTTAGCAAGAATGGACAACTCAAGAGGGAAAATAATAGTATACATATTATACGAAATAACGTAAGGCAATATAAACACAAGGTAATAAGGCCAAATGCTAATAAATAACTAGTGTGTGACGTTTCGGTAACAGGGTTGTTACTTAAACCTCACACACTATTTATTTATTTATATTTAGTCTTATTATACCTTTTGGTTTTGATCTATAATTTAAAAATTGTACACCTTATTATAAAGTAATATAATAATTAATTTAGAAAATATCGAAATCCATAAATAAATATTCAATTAAAAAGGCATATATTGGATCAAAATATCATTTATTTTACCAATATTTCAGTTGGCTGAACGCCAACCTTTATCAAGGTGTTATAACATTTTAATGTGTTTCCTTTAATATGTTATAACACCTTGATAAAGGTTGGCGTTCAGCCAACTGAAATATTGGTAAAATAAATGATATTTTGAATAAATATATGCCTTTTTAATTAAATAATAATCAATGTTAGAAGTAAAGTCTTTTTACAAAAACACATTTTGTTAGTGTAAAAATGTATGAACTTAAAAATATAAACAGCTATATACTTCTTAAAAATGTACTTCGATAATGCGAATTATTTCAATAATTCAGATTTAATCTCTTTTGTCGCTCTCTCATCTTCCTACTAATGTAATAAGATAATTTGGATTGCTCCAAATTTCATTGTTGAAAATTGACATAATTTTATTGACATCTTGTCAATACATTCAAAGTACACAGTCTGCACTATCAAAAAAAAAAGATAATATACATTATATACACTATGTACAATGAATATGGCGCCTCTGCCAGCGCTGCAGAGTTTGGTGGAGAATCACCAGTGGGTCTCCAGCGACACCATGTATTTCACGATATACGATGAATACGTAGATCGCGTACTTCGCCGCTGAGGAGATGGTGATGGCGTGGTACTCGAGACCAACTGGAATTTCATTATTGAAATACAAAGTTGTCCCAAAAGTTCGTAAACATATTATGATTTATATTTTGCAAGTGGTTACGAACTTTTGGGACAACCTTGGTAATATTGGTAATCTTGGTAAAATTATAACAGAATTCTTATAGAAGAATGATTTAATCTCTGATGTTCTATATCAAGGGTGGCCAATAAGCAGGTGGGCCAATTTTCAGAATTTCAAGGTTGTCCCAAAAGTTTGTAAACACTTGCAAAATATAAATAAAAATATGTTTACAAACCTTTGGAACAACCTTGTTCAATATATCTTTAAATTGTTAGTGAAAAATATTTTTTATTGATCGTATTGTGCAGAATTTTAGCATCTGTAATCTCTATTGAAGATATTGACAGTATTTGTTAAAATATAGCATTTCAACAGTTGAACGTAAACTATATCATATAAACTTATGCAGCACAGAAATATTTAATGTTAATATTTAGAATTTGGCTCCGGGCATATTTCCACAGCTACGTCCCAGTGAGTCGTTAAACTACTTTTTAGCATTTATCCCAAACTCCATTAGTTCAACAATTTAATGGAACCAGAGTGCAAACATTTTTACAAACCCATTTTTATTCACAAGTTTCCTCTCTCCAATGTATTGCTCTAAATGAGACATTCATTGTTGTGTAATTTGTTTCCTGTACTTTATTTTTAGATGTTCGAGAGAAAATGGATAAAAAATAAAGTTTTCGGAATAAAATAGAATTTTGGAGGAAGTTTTGAAAATCTCTTTTCATATATAGTTGAGTTATTAGAAGGTTAGTTGTTATACATTCATGGACAAAACTTAAGGAAGTTTTACCTTTTAGCATGTATATCGGGATTGAGACAATAACTCTGAAAAATATTTGATATACAGTAACCTTTGTTAAAATTATAATCCCTGCGGTAAAATTATAAATAAAAGACAATTCCCTGAGAGAAGAGTTTATATATAACGGCAATACAAGTTTTCAACAGGTATAACTACGGTACTGAGGTTTTTGAATTTGAATGCCGCTTAGATGTCGAATCACCAGAGCAACTTCTTTTAACTTGCCCTCTGACTAATCAAATTGTTTGTAGATACTTTGAAACATTACCAAATTCTCTTCGTATATATACTCAATCTCATGAGAACTTTGTTAAGTTTAGAGCTATTTGTACAATAATTTACAAAACCCTACTAATCAATCGTGTAAATAATTAATCACACAACACACACAAAGCCTTTATTAAGACATTAGTCTTATACAGATTATCCGTACAAGGTGTAATATCAGGAGAAGAGCGGCACAGGAAACCAGTAGTTCCACAACTATATACAATTATTAGTAATAAGGAAAAGTAAGAATTAATATGAAAGGTCGACGCCATCGCCCCAAGTCTTCAATTCCATAAGCGCGGAGCAGAAATAGGGACCAAGTTGTAAATAATTAATCATATATATGTAAATAATACTAGCACAGCACAATAGTCCTTTGGACTTCGTGCTTTTTTGTAATCAATAAAAAAATAAAAAATAATTTAAACAAATACATATATACAGTATATACCTACAGTGAAGTACGAAATATGTATTCAAATATTCAAATACTGATTTACATAATACAGTTGAAACATTGAAAAAAGTGACCTTTGTTGAAAACACATGAGATAATCAAGTATGAACAAAATTGTCTCTGTTTCCTTCAAAAGAAAAAAAAAACAGACGACCGGCGATATCAAAGACTTTCTACTCTATTAAATTTTGACCATGAGTGTATATACAAACTGAAAAAAACAACTCAACCTTCAGTTCTGGCCCTCATTCTAACAGGATAGGCTACAGTTTCATGTGATCTTTTATAAAAGGATAAATAGATTTTATTGGAATATTTTTATTCCAGAAAGTACGGAACACCTTTCTAACAAATATTTGAGACAATCAACTATTCTATTGAGATGTCCTTCAATAGAGAATATAGACAGATATTCTTTCTTATTTCTTAACTTGAAAAATAATTTCAATTTTTCAAGTCGAACAGTAGAAGACGTGACTTTTAAAGATTTTTTTTTATAAAATTGAATAAATATTATTTTCACGCTTTCCTTACTTTAAAAAAAAGTTTCCGTAAAATATTTTTTTCAGAATCGCTCTAAATTCTGTGAAAAAGTTGTGTTTAAAGAAAAATATAAAATATTCCAAGCACACGTTCCACACATTTTATTCCAAAATATAAAAGTTTTGTGAGAAGAAATAAAAATATAATTGGAGAATAAATAAACGAAATGATATCTCTGTATTTGACAAAAAGATGGTAAGGTGAAAATTCCGTTTGAACAGGCGTTCTGGGTGAGCAGTAATGTTGGAAACTTCTCTGCGTGAAGTAACGCGCTGAATTAAGATAGTTTCCACCCAGGAAGAAAGAATTTTCCTGATTTTTTCGAGATTTGATCATTCAGATGGTTGAAACTTAGATTGAAATGAGATTATGTTTTTCTTCCTCGAGAAAACCATCGCTGTCTTTGGAGTTTACTAAAATATTGAATTGATGCGAGACTTCTCGCGTCGTCAAGTAACGTGCTGAATTAAGATTATTTTCACTCAGGAAGAAATAATTACAGTTAAACCTGTCTATAGCGCCCCCTCTTGGGACTCACCAAAATAGGGTGCTATAGAGAGGGGGTGCTATAGACGCATCGTACTACGTATTCAAAATCGGGCGCTATAGAGAGGAAGGCGCTATTTAGAGGGGGCGCTATAGACAGGTTTAACTTATCTTGATTGTCTCGATAATTGATCATCCAGATGGTTAAAACTTAGATTGAGATTGTGTCTTCCTCGAGGAAGCCATCGCTGTCTTTGGAGCTCTTATCCTCTTTTACCAAATATTGACTTCCTGCAAGACATTCTCATGTGATGTAATGCGCTGAATTGAGATGATTTCTACTCAGGAAAAAAGAATTATCTTGATAATTGATCATCAAGGTGGTTGAAACTTCGATTGAAAGGTACCTTACTAAGATTGTGACTTCCTCGAGAAAGCCATCTTTGGAACCCTTATCCCCTATCCTTTAACCAAATATTGAATTCCTACAAGACATTCTCGCGTGACGTAACGCGCTGAATTAAGATGATTTTCACTCAAGAAGAAATAATTATCTTGAAATTCTCCATAATTGATCATTCAGGTGTTTGAAACTTAGATTTACCTTACTGAGATTGTGTGTTCCTCGAGGAAACCATCGGTATTTGGAGCTCTTTTCCTTTTTTACCAAATATCAAATTCATGCAAGACATTATCATGTGATGTAATGCGCTGAATTGAGATGGGTTCCACTCAGGAAGAAAGAATCATTTGAAATTCTCGAGAATTGATCATCCAGGTGTTTGAAACTTAGATTTACAAGTACCTTACTGAGATTGTGTGTTCCTCGAGGAAACCATCGGTCTTTGGAGCTCTTTTTTCGTTTTACCAAATATTGAATTCATGCAAGACATTCATTTTCATATGATTTTATTTCAATTTAATATTGGCTAACCTGTAGTCTACAACAGTCTGGGAACTACATGATAACATAATTTTAATGCTTAATCAACTATACTACGCAAAATGTTTATTTTCTAATTTACTATCATTCGAAAGTTTTCGAGTCAGAGAACTCCTCCACAGGCGTTTTTTTTTCAAGTATGCGCATATATCGAAATAAATATCCATTTTAAAATGTGCATAATTTTAAGAAACGCCTTGTGGAAGAATTCTTTAACCCGAAAACTCTTGCCATTGATAATAAATTAGAAAATTAACTTTTTGAGGAGTAGTTGATCAAGTATGTAAAATATTTTTCTGCAATTTTCAACGCAATGGATAACATGTAGGCTTGAGTCTTTTTGCGTGAAAACCCTCAATACTATCCCATTTGTTTAATTAACATTATATTTCAACTTATTTGATGGTAGTGAAGACGATAGAAAACATTGTTACCGAGTTGTGAATGACTGTGATCTTCTTTTAATTATAGTTTTTTATGCCATTGAACAAGTAATTCTGTGTCTCGGTAACATTTATAAACCTACAGTACCTAGCTAACGCCATGTGCGAGCATGGCCATCTGCGAAATATTTAAAGAGATATTTCAATTGGTATCAAAATTCATCCAAGAATACCGGGCTGGAGGTATGTAATTGATTCGTTTTTCCAGATAATTTCAGGACAGTCTTATATTTTTATCCATTATAGCCCCATTAGATGCAGTATGACATGCATTGTCAGCCCGAAATGTGGATTAAAAAGACAATTGAGAGACAGCTTTTCAATAAAATTCCGACAAGTATATTGCGGCTAAATTACTTTTCATTTTCCTTCAAATCGACCGCCTTTATCTCCCCCTTTTATTTTTTTCTCAAAATTTCTCGACATTTGAGATCTATTCTAATTTCTTTTTTTCAACTTGGAAAGCGGTCTTTTATTAATTCATTTTCGGTTTTTATATAAAATGTTTTTTTTTAGGTTTAAAGTCGTGACAGCTCTGTATGAGTACCTTGATAAATTTAACACTAATATTGAATGATTTTATTTATATTTTTATATCAATGTTTCGAGGTTTGTGGTTTTTATGATAATATTATTTGGGTACATATTAGAATGAATAGGAAACTGATTCGGGTCATTTTATGGAAATATTTTTGAATTGACACTACGAGATACTAAGTTCTGACCATTATTTAAGTATATATGTGTTTATTAAACTGATTCTAAGTAATTTTTTATGAATATTTTTTAAAAAGCGTTAAGATTAGAATTCTAACTATATAGATGGAATATTCACAGATAAAATTCTTTATAACGGAATTAAAGGTTACAAAATATGTTTTTCAATAGGATTTCTGTTATATGAGTAGATAAACAATTTGATTATACATTTTAAATACCTATGATGCTATTGTCTCAATTGGAATAAATACAAGTAGTTGATAACTTATGATGCATTAGCGCACCATCTGTAATGAAAATTCGAAACTATTATAGACGCGTATGATTCTTTTAAAAATAAAACATTATCTACTGCCCTTACTGGAATTAAAAAATTAATGGGAGGGCCTGGCTCATCAGTGGTTAACCCTCCCAGCCGTTTCGCCAGTTTAATCTACCATACCGCTGTTATATTCCATTTTTCGATCTGAATCACTATAAAAGGAAGATCGAAAAATGCAATATAACAGCGGTAAGGTAGATTAAACTGGCGAAACCGCTGGGAGGGTTCACCACTGATGAGCCAAGCCCTCCCATTAATTTTTTCATTGCAGTAAGGGCAGTAGAAATTGTTTTATTGTTGAAAGAGTCATACGCGTCTATAATAGTTGGTAAATTAGTAACCGCACTGATATCCCAATGACTGTAAAGCGATGCGTTGCCCAAGTGAGGATTCTGTTTTCACTATTTAAACATAATACGTGCTTTTGTTGAAATCCAAGAACCTAAAGTGTGCTCTGTGTAATAGTGAATTTAGCCAGGAGTTTCCACACTACATGTTTTACTGTCCAGCTTTGAAGGATGATATAGTAAATCTCGTCCAAAAGATTGGTTATAAGACAGTTCGTCATATGTTTTATTGGCAAAAGTAGTGAAAGGCAAGACCAATGCATTAGCTTTAGAGCGTATATAGGAGCGCGTCAAGGGGAAACGTTTCTTTTTATTCTGATAACGTCGATACACGATCTTGCGAAATTTTTTCTAACAGCTTCAGGTATATCCAGTAATGTGTATGGCCTATACCTAAACATATTTAGACCTTTCGCAGTATATCTTTCTTTTAAATTATAATAAATACATAATTGCTGCATTTTTAGCTACGGGAATATAAAACATTCAGGTAGATCTTTAAATATTTTACGTGTTTTTGCTCAACAAAGTTTCAGCACAAAAATTATTCATTAAAATCTAATATTTACACACCCTCTCTCTCTCTTTTATCTTCTTATCTTTAGCTAAGAATTTTTTTGTGTATAAAGAGAAAAGAGAATAATTTCAGGTATTTAATGTTTTATCTCGAAAACTTTCATAAAATTCATTAAATATAAACAGAGGAAGATTTTGAGAAGTAAAATATATCTTCGCACAGTGCTGGGTTCAAATATTTAAGTAGTCTTCTCCAAACTTTGCTATCCACCATATATTTAACTTTGGAATTCCACACGAGTTGGTGGTGGTGGTGGAGTTTATAATGGATTGTATAGTAGTCTTCTAGATGTATTGTTGTTTTGTGGATATTTCTTCAAGATATAGTTCGTTATACAGAATTTGGCGCACTGATATATTCTTCAAATAAATTAAATACTTTTCGTTTCCATAGCGATAGAAAATTATTGGGAAAATCTGGCTCATTACTAACGATACCTTCTAGTAATTTGTCAATTTGATTTCTGAATTCTCTTAGCACTGTTTTAGACTGTTCTGTTTCCATGTATGTTACACTTTGGAGGAAATCTCTCAATGATTACTCAAGAAATCTTAGAATATAATCTTTGAAGACAGTATGAATATTTGCTTTCAGCATTTCTATCCTAAAAATGAACCCTTAGAAAGGCCTGTTCACCTTACAGGATGGACAGTAAAACGATGTTTTCTTACAAACAATGAAATAGCTCAATATACACTCATTCACAAAACGTAAGGAAGTTGTACCTTCACACAATAAGTTCCACAGTTGTATGTTGAAATATTATGTAGCGTCTCTCCTAGGATTGATTTATTATTCCAAAATAAAAGTAAAGAAATGGCTCTCTCTCTCTCCGACTGAAAACATTGATATGTATATTTAAATATAGAACTTTAGTTATCTTTTAAACACGGTCGCGTATTTTCAACACACTTTAATACTAAATTAATTCGAACAAAAACGATAATCCACCCAATATTTAAAAATTGAGATCCGGACAACCCGTCAAATTACAGAGGAATATCCCTGATTTCTAACCTATCGAAATTATTTACATCTATCTTGAAGACAAGATTGAATGATTGGATGGAGAGAAAGTCAATTTTGGAAGAAAATCAGGCTGGTTTTAGAAAAGGCTACTCTTGTCAGGACCACATTTTCACGCTCGTATCATTAATTCAAATGACCCTTAGCCGTAGAAGGGGAAAGTTATATGCCTTCTTCATTGACCTAAGGAAGGCCTTTGATACTGTGCCGCACCTTCTACTTTGGAAAAAAATAGCATTAAATGGTCTGAGCTGTCGATTTATTAAACTAATTAAGAACTATTATACCCAAATGACGGCAACAGTCAGATGGCGGGGTTCCTTCACGGAGGCTATCAAAATACAAGCGGGAGTATTGCAGGGGGAGCCGTTGTCACCTTATTTATTCATTCTCTTCCTAAACGATCTGGTACCCCTGTTCGATGAATCAGAATTGCCAGGCATAAATCTTGAGAATTATGGAACTATACACCTTTTACTGTATGCAGACGACATAGTGATTTTGGAGAATCGAAAATAAATTTGCAATTGAAGATTAACTTACTTAAAAAGTACTTAGAAGAGAACTGCCTAACGTTAAACCAAAATAAATCTAAAATAATGGTGTTTAAAAACGGTGGAAGAACAGCTCATTCCGAGACATGGTTTTGGGGTCAGCAACCCCTGATAATAGTAGCTAAGTATACATATCTGGGTTACCCTCTGACTACAAAAATCTCGACCCAATATGCTACCCAATACTTTAGAAACAAAGCACTGAATGCAATTAATGCACTTTGGAGAATCCTTACAAAGGCGCGAATAAAGTCCTTTACCTCAGTGATGAAACCTCTTGACACTATTGTTCTTCCTACTTTACTATATGCGGCACCAATGTGGGCAATCAACCAGCTGAAGACAGTCAATAATACCCAAGATGCATTTCTTCGTCGTCTCTTAGACTTACCAAACTTCACACCAGGATATATCCTCAGAAGAGAATGTGGAAGAATATCAACTGAACTTAATGCTGTAAAACTCACATTAAAGTTTTGGGTCAGGATTTTAAAAATGGAGACGAGCAGATTACCACATGCTTGCTTAAACTATCTCTGGAAAGTCACCGCGAAAAAGGAAATAGAATACAGTTTTACTCAAAATTTAATAAAAATTCTAGACTCTAAGTGATATTCCTTTCTTAAGGGCTGCGAAGACTACTTAGCCATACAGAAAGAACTGCCAGGCATAATTAGAACCACCACAGACCAACTAATTCAAAACGATTAGATGAAAATCACTGATTCAACCCACTTTGCTCACTACAAATTTTTGAGTGAATCATTCATGACAGAGGAGTACCTACGATTAAATATCTCGCTTCCCAACAAAAGACTAGTTGCACAACATATAGTTTTATGGCAATTTTTCAGGGAAGAAAGAAAAGACTTCTGGAAAGAAAACGGCCGGAACTGTTTACTTTGTAAGGATCTCATGGATGATAATTTGGTTCACTATTCCTTCCAATGCCCTCTCTTAACAGAAAAACGTACTGAAATTTTCCCAAGCCCTAACTCTGGTCAATTTAGATACCATCGCATATGTCAACTTCTCTCTTCAGCTCTGAATGATGAATTACTGATTGTTAGATACTTTAAGTTCTGCACAGAAGCTGGGCGCATGAGAAAGAACGCAGGGCAAAGGATACTGGAGGATGACCTATCTGTAAATAGGTAACTGAATGTGAAACAAACTTTATTTTTGTTGTAAATGTTTCCCCTTCCCTCTCCTCTTGTTGACGTGTAAATACGGCGAATCCTGTATGGGGCGGAATGCCCTAAATAAAGGCTTTTGTTGTTGTTGTTGTACTAAATTAATTCGAAATACGAGTATAATCGCATAATCGTATACTCGTATAATCGAAAATAACTACAATCGTCGCCACCATGTAGACAGATATACGATGTAAACCAAGTCTACCGTCTCTTGATAATTACAACCTCTGAGGGATACCAAAGCTCCACAAGAAAGAATCAAAACCCCTTCAATCACATCATGATTCCTATAATACAATTGGCCATAAAATCTCAACCGTCGAGTTTCTTAAAAAATTAATCTATGAATACTTTTAAGAAGATCTTTTATATATCGTCAGATTTTTCTATCTCAGTAACGAAAATAAAGAAGAGCTTCCTTTACTCCCAATACATGTCTATCAACACTAAATGAAGGGACCGCAAACAATTTGATAGCCACACTAAACAACCAAATGGGGGAGGAGGGAAACGAGCTGAAAATTCCAAAATGACCAAACTAATGTGTAGGTTTTGTGATAATGTTGGTTTTTCTACTCGGCGAGGTAAATGAGGTAGCACTTGATAATGTCGTTCGTTCGCACCATTAGACAGTGATGGAATGTTGACTCATCATTTTATTCATTAGCACTTTTTATGGGTTCCTGAGTTGGTCGACTTTGGTGCCTAGACCAAGACAGTAGGTAGTAAACAAGAGGTAAATACAAGATAATTTCGAACAAAAGTTTCAAAAGTGTAGTTTAAAAATTGTAATATTAATTTCTTTTTCAGAGAAATGGAAAATAGAATTGTAATTTACGTTTATATCGGAGAGCTTTTGTCTTGTGCGTGCTATTTCAACATAAGAAGATTTATAAAAACAGAAAATAAATTATAATATAATACGGCTTATGATTGTAGAACGACATTTGAAAATTATCCCGCATTTGTTTCTTTTGAACGGAAAATCGAAATTTATTTTAAGGAGAAATAACGATTATTTCTAACCTTAGGGATGAAGTATGAAAGGATGAATTGTGAAGAGTAATGATAAACGGAAAAATAAAAGTGTCCAGGGATGGAAATTTTATATAAATATTAACAGCTACCTTGGTACTGTGTTATTGTTTACGTTGTCTTCTGTGTATATTTCTTCTGCCTTTTGGTTCATATAACCTTATTTTCTTGATACAAAGCATTTTGAAATGTATTTTTCTTTGCTAGTGTTCACAATCAAGCTTACTTCTCGTGTCCGAAAGCTGTAGATTTGTGAATTAAAATATTTAAAAGAAACCTATCCCCGGAACCCTGATATTTTCACTCTAATTACAAACATATATTTTGATTTGATGTTTGCGGAAGAGCGATTGTTCGAAGCATATTATATATTTATAATTGTATGTATTTCTACTGTCCTCAAAGCAGATATCCATAGTTCATCTAAAATACCCATTCCAAGAGTTTACCATCAGTATCACTATAAAATGAAAACCGAAAAATACAATATAACAGCGGTATGGTAGATTAAACTGGCGAAACCGCTGGGAGGTTTCACCACTGATGAGCCAGACCCTCCCATTAATTTTTCTATTGCAGTAAGGGCAGTAGAAATTGTTCAATTATAAATAAAATACGCGTCTATAATAGTTTCGAATTTCCATAACAGGCCTATATGTTTATTTTGAAGTGTATCATTCTGTATTCCCAATTTATTTCCCAAAATTGTTTCACTATCTATCAAATCATTCATTTATTTTCTATAATTACATCTTTATCAATGTCTCTTTGCCCCATAGAAAAAAAAGGATTAATGTTTTAAAATAATGGCCCTAATTATGAAAGCGCGCCGTTCAATCCAATTAATTAAAATTGTATTTATTGCCTCAATTAATTAAAATGCATAAAAAATGTGATTTTTGAGAATTAATGATCATTGAAATTGCACCTTAATTTGACCGAAAAACCCTGATATTAATTATCCAGCGTTTAATTGAATTTCAATCCGTTACAGAGCAAAAATTGGCACTCAATTAATCAAACCACATTTCTCTCTCTTTCTCTTTATTGAATTAATTAATGTGACTGAGCACAAAGTTTATTTCACCATAATCTGTTTTTATATCATCTCGGTTACCATTAGTTTGGAAGTTAAATCGTATTTTAATAATGTTTTTTTTTCTTAAAAGTTATGACCATCAAAACAATAGGCGAATGTGATTGGATTTTCCTGATTTACTAAGAGAAAAGATATTCGACTAATTAACGTTTAATTGACATTTAATCCGATAGTTGGTGCAAGCCATCAACAATGTACAGTCGCACAATCAAGCGTAACCATTTTTTTTTTTTACTTTTACTGCCTCTTATATAGTACACATTTCTCCTTTCCATCTATTTTCCATATTTATCTTAAGAAAAAAATAGTTGTGGTTACGATAAACGGCACCTCTCCCTTTAAAAATATATTAAAACAATAGAGCAAAGCGTTAATATTCAAATAAGTGAATATGCCATACTTTAACCTTTTGGAAAATTCATACCATTCAATACCATGACAGTGCGCTCAATAGTCTTCATTATATTGTGTCCAGGCACATATACCTAAATATCATACAAAAGAAAGACAACGTTTAACAATGCTATGATAAAAAAGGCATCTCCTTATCATGCAGCTGAAATTTGCTGATGGCTTGCGCCATCTGTCGGAATAAATATCAACAAATCGTATACTTTCAATTATCAGGAGATCTCTTTTTTTCTTGATTTATCCACCTGAACTCAATACAATTCCACTCTTGTACTATTTTTGACAAGGCCATGATGGTCATGCAAGGTGAATGTTACCAGACTGTTTGGGTTGCCAATGCTTCACACAACTTGTTCATACTTGTAGGAAACACAAATGGATTTTTTTTCATGATAACATTGATTTTTTATTGCAGCTATTGTGTGTGAATATTTCAGAAATCGGCAAAATGTTTTTAAGTGAGTATGTCTCACAACAACCGCGTGAAATAAAGTGAACAAATTGCACAATAATACCTTGCGATTTTCATTAAAAAAACTGGCTATGACTAAGGTAAACCGAACCATTGTCATAATGAAGACCTAACAGTGGAAATTTAGTTCTTCAATTAAACGGTCGCTATAGAGGAAATTCCAGGTGTCCAACTATAGAAGCCGTTGTAAATAAAAAGGATGAAATTACAAGTCAACACCTAATGACGGTTATAAAGAAAAGAAAGCATTTCATGCCCCATGTATAAGATTAATAACGTCGGTGGACGAATGGGTAACACCCTCGATTCCCGACAGTCATGAACCGCGATTAAATCCCGCGTTAAAATTTGTTTAATATGTGAATAACCTTCATATATTATTCACTGTTTCAATTATCATGAACTAGGTTGCTCTTGTTGAGCGGTACCTAATAAAGTGATTTTGAACCGGTATAAGATTAGAATATTTTCTTTTCGTTAATTTTGTTATAATTACTTCAGTATCAGACGCACATCAATGTTATTCTTCAAATTAAAGATAATCCGGCCAGTAAATATTTTTTTATTATCTCGGCGTTTCGACAAAAATATTTTGTCCTAGTTAGGAGCGAATAAAAATAAAACATTTGGCAAAGCGTTAATATGATGCATTAGCGCGCCATCTGTAATCTAATAAAAGAAACAAATTGATATTTGCGGAAGAGCGATTGCTCGAAGCATATTATATATTTATAATTGAATGTAATTCTACTGTTCTCAAAGCTTATTTCCATAGTTCTTCTAAAATACCCATTCAAAGAGTCTATCAACAGTATCACTATAAAAGGAAATTCCAAAAATGCAATAAAACAGCGGTATGGTAGATTAAACTGGCGAAACCGCTGAGAGGGTTCATCACTGATGAGCCAGGCCCTCTCATTAATTTTTCCATTGCAGTAAGGACAGTAGAAATATCAAAAATAATCTTACGCCTTTGGAATAGTTTTGAATTTTGATAACAGATGGCGCGCTAGTGCACAGTAGAAATTGTTTAATATCAAAAATAATCTTACGCCTTTAAAATAGTTTCAAATTTTGAAAGCGTTAATAATTATTCTATAGAGAATAATAATAATTTTTAACGCTTTGCCAAATGTTTTATTTTTTGTTCGCTCCTGACGAGGACAAAATATTTTTGTCGAAACGTCGAGATAATGAAAAAATAGAACTGGCCGGATTATCTTTAATTTGAAGAACTATGAATGCCGGCCAGGCAGCCTCTATCTTTAAGATCAATGTTATTGTCTTTCATTTGTTTTATTCATTCAAAATATGAAAGATTTGTGAAATAGATAGCGATTAATTAAAGATTCTGTGTGACTTGTCTTGACATATTACTTAACTTCCTTCAAAGTTTCATTGTGACAGTTTAGAATTCTTCTTCTTTCTTATCTCAAAGCATTGATAAACATTGTGGGTAGTTAGCGACTGCTTTTACTGTAAGCGCACCACATGTCTACACATGTGAGAAGCAGTTCGACTTTGCACTTACAAATGTGCCAGAGCCCCGTTTGGTTACTTGCACTCGCTGGTGGTGTTGGACTTTTGCAAGAATCGGGGGCCATTGGAGCATTTTTTTTTTCAAACAGAAAAAAAAAGTGTCCAATGCGGGAATCGAACCCGGGTCGTAGTGGTCGAAAACCAAACGGTTTAAATAGCCTTCCACCGACCCCCCGAAGAATTCTTCAATTGTATCAATGTCGTTCCCTCGATAAAGGTTTGTCAACTGTCAGCTTTGACGTGTTGACGTCCCAATTTGCTTATTTACGATTTAAAGAAGGTAAAAAGAATACTTAATAAATAGTAAGATAGTAATTGTAAATGAGAGAAGACAAAATGTTGTTATGTTCTCAACTATAAATACACACAAAGGAAAAATATCTTTGTAACAAATATTCTATATCCATTTTAGATTCAAACTATAGTTTGAGATTCCAAACTTGGAATCCGAAAAGAACTACGATGGGAAAGAAATACAAAGAAAAAAAATTCGTTTTCTAACTATTGACCGGTTTTGTGAGCAAAGCCAGAATTTGATGGCTTCAACTAGCGGAAACTATTCCACCGCCAAGTGATGGAAAAAGACAAGAATCCACAAATCAGCCTCCACGACAAATATCTTTCTCCCTTATTGGGCCAGAACACAGCTCGTATAAAGAACGTTGCCTATATTTTACCCGAGAACTTCCATCCTGTGGCCTTCCATTTCTTGGCCGAGTTAATTTACTACAGTTTGGAGGGGATCTTTCTGGTTAATCTCTGGGACAGAGCTTTGTTTACGTTCTCTTAGTGCTCGGGTTAATGAGGCGACTAACGACCACTGCCACACTGAAAGGATTTAATTTTTTATAACACGTGGACTTAAGTCACTTCCCGACCCTACAAACTCTTCTTCTTCTTTCTTATCTCCACTCAATCATATTAAGGTAAAGCTTGTAAAGCTTGAGACTTTTGATGGTGTCTGCTGGGGATGAGTAGAGCTCATCAATGAATGAGTCAATACAGTTAATAATGTGTTTTGGAGTTGAAGATTGAGAATACCCTACAAACTAAATCTTCGAAGCGACAATTGTCGGTTCCCGCACCCAAAGGGTTAACTAACATTAGGAACTACACTAAACTGCTTCATTTATAATTTCATCAACAGCTGCGCACGCTCTACATAGGCTTGTTATGATGGGAGACTGTTTATCACTGCCGAATTCATTTCATTCGACAAACTCTTGTTGAAATAGGTATGACATATGTAAATATAATCCCTTGTTTTCGCGTATAGGATTTCCAAACTGACGAAAATTAAACAACATTTCGATGAATCCATTACAAATTCTAGAGTTACTACCATGTTTCCTATTATTAAACGAATTCTATCTCCACACACAAATACATTCAATTACTAACTCTCCTAGATGTAAGCTTCAATACGATGCCAATTATTTGTATATTCATCTTTTTTTGCGGCCAAATAGAAATAAGAAATCAAAACTTTCAATACTATACAAATGAAGTAAAGGAACTGATGGTGAAATTGTAATTATGCTATTTTTTTATGTTTGTTTGTGGGTGAGGTAAATAAATGAATTCACGATTTTTTTCCAAATATAACAATGTCATACTGCCCTTTCTGCGAAAGAACAATCTCACCAGTCTCCACTATACGGTAGCCAAACCGTTTGGTGGGGTTTACCACTGAAGAACCATGCTCCTCTCAAAATTTTTCCACTCCTAAAAGGACAATAAGAAATTGTATCAATACGAAATGATAAAATTCCTTACAAATATTTTTCAAAATCCTATATTAGAATTTTCACCATTGAATTCGTCGTCTTTTTTTTTTTAAGGAGACAGAGGCAATTTTGTTCATCTCGTATGTCTTCAATAAAGATCACTGTGTATCAAATATGTTTCAAGGTTATTGTCTGAATCCCGATGTACATGGTAAAAGGTACATCTTTCTTAAGTTTAGTCCTTGAATGTATTTTGTTCTATGGCAACTGGTGAACGAGGTCTTGGCCCGAAAGCTAGCGAAGCAGAATTCAATAAAGAATCACGGCGCACTAAAAGGTGCAATTTTATCGGAGTTTTTATTAAAACATAGATCACGTTATAAATTCAGGACGCGCGCGACTGTTTATTCGAATTTACTCAAAGTTTCCATTTCTGAATAGGTATGATGTTTTCTACAGGTACAGGACGGGAGGTAAGAACGTCAATGGTCCAATTAGACGATAAAAGCCATCAGAGAGAACGGACTTTTTTAATTCACTGAATTAAACTTCAAAAGAACAAATTGCCACAAGTGCCCGCTCGACGATTTCTTAAATCCGGCACCAGTGTTTGCTACTTTTTACGGTCGTTTGGACTTGATCGGATTCTTTCGTCTGCCTGCCATTAGAGTTTCTTTTTATTGGAACACATTTGCAGGAGTCTTTTTTATAGTTATCTATAGTTACGCTGGGTCACGCTTCTTGGATATTATATATATTTACCTCTGGTTAGGTAGCAATGGCGGAATATTCCACGTGTTTGAGATATTGTTGAAACTCTGTCAATATAACGTCAATTTTAAATTATACAAAGAATTATTTAGATAATAAAAAGGCATATATTAGAAAAATAAAAGATTTATTGATGAGCCAGGCCCTCCCATTAATTTCTCCATTGCAGTAAGGGCAGTATAAATTGTTTAATTTCAAAAAGAATCTTACGCGTTTAAAATAGTTTCGAATTTTAAATAAAAGATTTATTTGCCAATATTTCGGTTGGCTGAACGCCAACCTTTGTCAAGACATTGCATTTTTAATAAACAAACTCAACGCGGCATAGTGTTATAATATTAAGTTGAAATATTTTTTTATGGCGAGGGGCGAGATTTCAACTGAGATACTATAACACTATTGGATCTGAGTTTGTTTATATAAAAAATGTAATGCCTTGACAAAGGTTGGCGTTCAGCCAGCCGAAATATTGGCAAATAAATATTTTATTCAATCCAATATATGCATTTTTATTATCTAAAGATTTAAATATGGGTTGGTCCATATTCATAACAATAAATTATGTTATTTAAATAACATCACGTGAAACTGAACGCTATGCTATTGGCTGGCATGATTCATTGGAATAAATTTCAAATAAACGTTGCTTATTTTTATTCCAAAATATTGGTTAAAATCGTTTATTTAAAAATAAATCATTGTAATTATAATGCAACAACGCCCCATCTATACATGAGAATTTTGAAAATAGAGCAATCCATACTTAATTCATTAGATAATAAAAGGCATATATTGGATTTAATAAAATATTTATTTTGCCTTTTTTAATATTTCGGCTGGCTGAACGCCAACCTTTATCGAGGCATTACATTTTTGTATACACAAACTCAGCGCCGCATAGTGTTATAAATAAATAATATAAATAAATAAATATTTTATTAAATCCAATATATGCCTTTTATTATCTAATACATGAGAATGAAAAGCTAAAACACGAATGTTTCTTTCAAACATAAAATAAACTTCTACTGTCCTTACTGTGATGAAGAAATATATTGGGAGGGCTTGGCTCATCAGTGGTGAACCCTTCCAGCGGTTTCGCCAATTTAATCTACCAGACCGCTTCTCTTAGAGCTTCAATACTGTATTGGACTATTCTGGTATTCCATCCTTCAGTGCAGCATATAAAAGCAGATTCGTCCAATACAGTATTAGATCTCTAAGAATCGGTCTGGTGGATTAAATTGACGAAACCGCTGGGAGGGTTCACCTCTGATGATGCAAGTCCTATTAATATTTTTCCATTCCAGTAAGGACAGTTGAAGTTTGTTTTAGGTGTGAAAATAACATTCATGCTTCAGTGCTTTCGTTCCTCATAAAATCAAAGTAAAAGGTTTGTGACTAGTATTTATTCTGAGAGATGGCGTAAGCTATCATCAACAGTTACACGGTCATAATTTTTTCATTTCACAATTTTACTATAAGTTTGTCTCAAAAGTTCGTGTTTTTCTTAAAACGTTGTTTTTCTTATTACTTGGCGAATAATATTATTACGACGAATACATAATAATACAATTACTTTATACATAATACAACGACATTATACATACCGGCCAATAATATTATTACGACGAATACATAATATATAATACATAATACAATTACTTTATACATAATACAACTGCTCCAGGTGCCGAGGCCAAGGACATCGCCGGGCCAACTGCCCCCTGCTTGCAGGGCGAACCAACGCTCCTAGACCGGCCGCACCTACCTCTCCCACCAGCGTCCCTTCAGCGACTGCGTCTGGCCTGCCTCAGCAGCCATCCGCCCAGCCTCCACCTTCGGCGTCTCCCAGTCCAACCATGGAGCTCTCCGACGTGTCTCCCGCGAGCCGTGCCGCGCTGCTTCCACCTGCTGCACCCCGGCCACCACCACCAGCGCCTTTGGCCTTACCTGTGGAGGACGCGTCTCCTGCCCCTCCACCTGTGATACCAGCTCCGTCCTTGCGGGCTCCTGGGGGTTCCGTGAGCCTCCAATCAACGAAGTCGGGACCCCCCGCTCAGGACATTGAAATGAACGTCATCGAGGAGTCCTCCGCCTCCTCTACATCATCGAGCAGGACATCCATGAGAGATGACCTCGTGGCGTTCATCCGGAGAAGCCCCACCGTGTCCTTTGCTGGGACGGACGCTCTTGGTCTTGGGCGGGAGGCGGTCTTGGACCTCCTCTCCTCGAGGACCAAGGCCCAAAGAAAAGGCTCGCTCCTGACACCTCCGCAGACCGATGCTCTTGCCGGTCTGATTAAACAAATCCTTGGCCTGAAGCCCGCAGGCAATACTAATGTATATAAAATCTTAAACCAGGTCAAATCCGAATTGAAAAAAGGACCGGCGGCAGTGCCTCCAACACCCCCACTGCCTGCGCCTTGGCCTGCCGAGCCAGCACCACCCGCTCCCCAAGAGAGGGAGTCGACGCCGGCCATGGCCATACCTCCGCCTCCCCCGTCTGCCCAAATGGAGGCTGACCTAATCGATATACGTTGCGGTGAATTGCAACTTTTGGCCATTCATTTGATGAAGGAACTCAACCTAAGGCCCCAATTGAACTCTTTATACCTTGACCTCGTGGAAGCGGTACTATACCCTGAGGATAGGGAGGGCTTTCTCGGGAGACTTTCGCCGGGGGACAAGAAAGTTATCGCCCAATTCCTGGACAGGCTTTCCGAACACACTCAGGACTTGCACTCCCTTACTCTCAGGGACCTTTCTGAGCTTAGGGCCGCCTTGCCGTCCGACCTCCTGTTGAATTAATTGTAAAATAATTGTAAATATTTGAGCTTATCTCTCCGGAGTGTACTAATTGACTGTGCGGTCAATAAAATCTGTTTAATTGGTAATTGGTACATATTACAAAGACATTATACATAACGGCGAATAATAATATTACGACGAATGTATAATAATACATAATACAATTACTTTATACATAAAAAATACAAAGACTTTATACATAACGGCGAATAATAATATTACGACGAATGTATAATAATACATAATACAATTACTTTATACATAAAAAATACAAAGACTTTATACATAACGGCGAATAATAATATTACGACGAATATATAATAATACATAATACAATTACTTTATACATAAAAAAAAAATACAAATACTTTATACATAACGGCGAATAATAATATTACGACGAATGTATAATAATACATAATACAATTACTTTATACATAAAAAAAAAAATACAAATACTTTATACATAACGGCGAATAATAATATTACGACGAATGTATAATAATACATAATACAATTACTTTATACATAAAAAATACAAATACTTTATACATAACGGCGAATAATAATATTACGACGAATATATAATAATACATAATACAATTACTTTATACATAATACAAAGACATTATACATAACGGTGAATAATATTGGTATTTCAATTTTTTACAAGTGTTTACGAACTTTTGTGAAAACCTTGTATATAATCTGGTACATACTATTATCACGTAGAAATTAGGAAAGGCAAACTTCAGGATGACACAGCAATTTATTGTTTAAGGCAAGCACAAATTAAAATTTATAAAATACCAGAGAGGTAATCAGGAAAGTTTAGCAAATAATAAATATAAAAATTAATTATATATTCATAAAATAATCAAAATTTTGCTACATTATTCACTTTGTAATATTTTTTAAGTGAAATAAATTATAAATGATCTCATCCCCTGAATTATATAACGGCTTTAAGTAATTAATTTCGCAAACTAATTAAGACATTCTTAGTTTTTTTTTGTAAAGTTATATAATCAAAAAATAATTTGACATTTTGAAAATAATAAATCGAAAAATGATTATAAGTTAATTTTTAAAATATTTCATCCTTTCAAATTAGCCGGTATATAGAAAATATATTTTGAAAATACTTTATCTCGTCAACCAGCCTATATGCAACCTCAACATTAACAGAGAATTAACGGCAACAATTTAAAGAATCAGAACAGGACATTTTAAAAGAATGAAGATAAACCCAGACATGACTAGATCCTACAGCAACTGCCATAACTTTTACAACACCCAATTCACTCCATATATACCCAGCCATCCTTGCAGCCCTCTATATGACAGTCATCAATTCAGAAGAGGACATCCATACGGCACCTCAGTTAGCTGATATTGTGATCAGGGTACACAAACCGATCTGATTTGCTCCATGTACAAGACATCACCCATCTCGTCAACCCACTGTTTCTCTTTTTCCAAAGAATATTTTATTTTCTAGGTCCCCGATTCTTTCTAAATACAGATTTTTTAGAACTCACATATCTTCTTTTGAAAAGGCGAAAGTAGATCCCGAATCAACAAAATGGAATAAACAAAAATACAAAAGTATTTACATAAAAAAATAATAATGAAAGTATACTTGCGTTGTCAGCCCCGGATTGTAGAGTGTATAGAATACAAAGTCTAGATGGATATTAAAAGTTGATTACACAGGATTTTAAAGGTAAAAGTAGAAATTAATCCAATTCTCCGATTAAACCCAGAAATCTTAAATTTGATAAACTTGCATTATTAGCTGGATTGAGTCAATGTACAAAATACAAAATATCAGGCTTCTATATGGTTTATATTAAAAATGTAAACAATTCTCGAATGGAAATTTTAAAAAAATATTAAAATATAAAAATTAATCCATTCCTGGCCACATTTCTTATGGAACGCTAGCCGCTTATTAAGCCAGAGAAACGGCTGCGCCTATTTTCTCCGAATGAAAATAAATTTAAAAATTCTATTCTCTCTCTTTAGCTTATTTCCGACCACTACGGCCACCTAGAAGTCTGAACTTTTATATGTTGTTGGGATAGAACCAGTCTACAAAATGCCAGACTTCAGAGTGGGAAATATGTATATTAAAATACATCACAGTATTTAAAAGGAAGTGTGGAAAATAGTCCCGACCACCCAGAAGTCTGAAGTTTGTTAACTTGCATTGTCATCGTGTTTGAGCAAGTGAACCAAATTTCAGACTTCTAGATGCTCTGTAAGTATGTTAAAAGATGTATTACAAGATTTGTGGACAGACAGACAGATATGAAAGCAAGTTAAATAAAAGCTATTAAAATTTGAATTAAATTATTATTTTTTATATTTATATGATTATCAAATACAAATATGATATTTCTCTTATTTGATATGTTGATTAATTTTGATATATATACTGATTTTTCGAATTTGCAGAAAGGGTATTTGACCAATATTCCAAAATAGCTCGAAACAAGCGATTTGTTTATATTTTTTCCGACGGATGGCGCAAGCAAACCGTTCATTACACGATAAGGAGATGCCATTTTCTTAATTTATTCACTGATTTCAACAAAAATTTATTTTAAAATTTATTTTCAAGAGTTAAATAATATTTTATTAATTATAAGGGTTGCCTGAGCTCTCCTATCGGGGGCGGAGAATTTCTCTTCAATTTCCCAACTGGGGAAATTGAAACATTCGGAATGGAAGATTGTATTTCATCAATTAAGTTTCATTTTAGCTGTTGCCCTAGTAACGTAGAGGTCGTGAAGCTAAAGTTCCTACATATCGGAATTTTCAGACAATAACTCTGAAAGATATTTGATACACAGTGACCGTTATTGAAGACACACGAGATAACCAAGTGAAACCAATTTGTCTTTGTCTCTCTCCTTCAAAAATACAGACGACCATCGACATTAAAATATGTAACTTTCTTAAGTTTTATCTATGAGTGTATATTTATTTAATAGATGGGGAAGAAATCAAGTTTATAGATTGTAAAACCACGCGCAGAGTGATGTTCCAGTTGTTTGAAAACTTAGATATCTAAGGAAAGCTCTTTTCCCCGAAGGCCGTTTTCTGTAGGAACTGTTTTTTTTTTCGGAGGAGGAGGAACGATTTTTTGTGCCGGCGGCGGACATTGTAGTTAAGCGGCTATTAGGCCGTTCTGGGCCATCCATCACTGGGCTGCAGAAAAATGGGTATCTGATGAATGTATAGACCAGCTCTACTGGTAGTATTGCCGTGTTCTAGACGTAGAGACTTGTAAGATAGATTGTGTGGAATCACCTGAGATATACCCTCTCATGGACAAAACTTAAGGAAGTCTCATATTTTAATGTGGTCCCTCGACTATCTATTTGAAGGAGACAGAGGTTGTTCACACTTGGTTATCTAGTGTGTCTTCAATAAAGGTCACTGTAATATCTTTCAAAGTTATTGTCTGAATCCCGATATAAATGATAAAAGGTACAACTTCCTTGTTCACACTTGGTTATCTCGTGTATCTTCAATAAAGGTCGCTGTAATATCTTTCAAAGTTATTGTTTGAATCCCGATATACATGCTAAAAGGTAGAACTTCCTTAAGTTTTGTCCATGAGTATTTTTTACGGCACACCAAATTATTGAATATCTCATTCTTTTGTTAATACGCTAATTTATGAAAAAAAGATAAATAGAGATGGTTATTTGGTTATAAATGCTGAGAGGATGTTGTGAGATATACAATGTGGATTGAGGAATTCTAACTGGGAATGTCAAACATTTGAGGCTATAGTACTGGCTGAGGGGACGCCAGCTGATCTAGGACAGCCTCTCCTCGTCAACCCATCCTGACGCCAGAGTTGTAATTGCCGCCGTTTCTGGAATGGTAATGGGACCTTATCTGCGTACGGGAGATGGTAATTGTGCCGCTGCAATATTGTTTGGTAATTAGTTCCTTTGTCGATTGGAATTGGTGCTGGAGCAATTTTGTGTCCAATGTCCATTTGGCCTCGCTGGGTGGTGTTTGTAAGACATCATCTCTGCAACACAGCACCTGGATTGTTGTGTGTGCGGAATATAAAGACATTGTATAAATATAATATTAAATCCAATAGTTTCATATTGAATTCATGTACGGCAGAAGTTTTAAATTCAAATGGCAAAATACGGAGCGGCCTGAAGAGATTAAACAGGAAATAAAACTATTCAAAGTTCTCTATAGAGATTCAAGTAAATAGGTAGAGCTAAAACCTATATACGTAATAAAATCTAGATTAAGATACCTGCAGCGATAAATAATGCTAGAGACTATAGCTTCTATCTGAGTAAATAGAGCTATTCCAAGACCTCTGTAGTGATAAATATATATAATTTCACCTCTATATGAGCAAATAAAGCTATACTATAGCCTCTATATGATTTAATTAAGCTGAAGTAGTATATATAGCTTATATATAAATAATTAGAGCTATTCCAAGACCTCTTAGAGATAAATAGATATAAATTATAGTCTCTATATGGGGGCAGATAAAGCTATACTCTAGCTTCTATATGATTTAATTAAGCTAAATTGGTATATATAGCTTCTATTTAAATAAATATAACTGTTCAAAGACCCCCCTGAGTAAAGATAAATAGAAATAGATTATAGTCTCTATATGAGCAAATAAATCTAGACTTTAGTTTCTATATAAATGTATTAAGATAAAGTAATAAAAAGTTTCTATATAAATAAATAGAACTATTCAAAGACCCCTGTTTAAAGATAAATAGACTAGATTATGGCCTCTATATGATTCAAATAACCAAAGTAACTATATAAGTAAATAGAGCTATTCTAAAACATCTCTGTTGCTATATAAATACAGATAGATTATAGCTTCTATATGGGGGCAAATAAAGCTAGACTCTAGCCTCTCTATATGATAAGCTAAAGTATAATAGTAAAAAAAAGGTTTATATATATAAGTAAATAGGTTTATTCTCCAAGACCTCTGTTGAGAGAGATATATAAATAGAGATAAATTAGATCGTCTATACGGGTAAATAAACCACTGTGGAGGTAAATTGATTCACCAACTTATAATTGGGACATAAAAGATCTCCTGACCTCTATGTTTGCTTTAAAAAAGAGAATTATGTTTCCAGATCCCCTCCACACCAATCAATATATTGAGCCTTTAATCCCAGTTTGTTTTTCTCTTGCCGCTTGTTAAAAAATATTATTTTTAAAAAATAATTCACACGCTTTGAATATATTCCTGGAAGACTTTTTAATAATTTTATTTTTAAAGTGTTGTACAAATATTTTACTTCCTCTTCTCGATCGTCTTGTTTGCCTTTTAAAAAGTTTTCTCATTGAACATTGCCAGTTTCCTGTTTCTGTGAAGTGTTGATTATACAAGGTATGATGAAAATGTTACCTCACTAGCTTAATAAAAAATACGAAGAGTGTAAAAATAATAACAGGCCTATTAAAAAGAGGAAAGAATTTAACAAAAGGTGCACTTAAATGTTTATGCGTGGGATTCTTTTGAATAATTCTGTTTTTAGAAGACACAGTAGTTAGGCTAAATTAAAATGGACGTTAAAATGGAATAACATGTTTGTTTGAAATTCTGTTTCCGAATCGGTAAATCAGCCAGTGAAAGCTTCGATTTGTTACACAAAAACATTTGTAGAATACTCTTTTAAAAGAAAAACAACATTTTGGTTTAAAGATGGCTTCCCGAGGAAGACAACACAAAGTGTAGAGATTAAAATTTAAAGAGCTTTGGCGTTTTAAAATTAGAGAATTAAGTACAGATTGTACAACGCTGGTCAAAATCCCGGAACACGTACGTGGTTAGCTTTTCTTGATTAATCAAGAATGGGTATTTGGTCAATTCTGGAATAATTATAAATCAACAATTAGTTGATATTTATTCCGACAGATGGCAGATGGATCCATCCGAAACTTTTAGATCGTGTAGATCAGTAGATGCCTTTCTCTTAATTTATCTAGCTGTTACCAGTAAAATTTTACTTTTGTACTATTTTTTCTATAGGGGCATATCTATTAATAGAATTGAAATAGAAAATAGATAATTTTATTCGCGATCGTACGTACACTGTACGTATTAGATCCTAAACACAATGCGAAGCCAGCCATCTCTGATCTTGAGCTCGATGTACTATCTCAGAGACCGAAATACATAAAGGTCGTGTAAATTAATATACATATATTTAATCTAAAAGCCTTGCAGCGGTTATTACATTTTGTTTGAAAAAGAACAAAGTAGCTTACCTCTAATCTAGCTAAAGGCTTAGGTTCTAGATTAGAATAGAGAGCCTACATATGTACTGTAGAGTAGTAACAGAGAGATTCCAACTTAATTCCGGCAAATTGGCCGACAATTCCAATTTACAGCCAACTAGTAATGCAGAAGTAGCGGTAATCTCATTGATTGCTGGGGAATTAATGCGCTCAGAAATGACTAATGGACCTTTGAAGTTAATTTAGTTTATAAATCGAGGGAAGTTTCTGCCACAACTTGTGGAGTCGTGACTGATGTCTTCTCACATAGTTGTGAGGATCCCCAGGAATGTCTCGCAATAGAAGTCTATTAGAGCAAAGATCATAATTCTGCATTCTCATATTTACAATGGAACGTTGAGACACACGGCATGATTCCACTTGAGCCTACACAGTCTGATCTATATACACTCATGGACAGAACTTAAGGAAGTTGTGTACCTTTCGGAATATATATATATATGTTATGAATAATTTTGTTTGTTGTTAGATAAAAGGTTGATAAGACAAAGGATCGATAAGATAAAGGGTTGAGGTGCAGTCGTGATAAAAAAGATAATTATTTACCGTCAAGTAGCTTTTATTTTCAATTACTTGAGGAAATATTAAACATTAGTTAGTTTCACATTATATAGAATTTATAAATTTAATCCTATATTAGTGATTTAAAAGGATAGATATGTTAACTACGCATATTTACAACAAAACTGAAGGTCTTTCTAAAAACGATGATAACCAAAAGTAAAAATATCAATGAATAAAAATAAAATATATATTTTTTAAATATAGAAATATTTGAGTTTTTATATTATATAATATATATACAGTTAAACCTGTCTATAAGCGCTCCCTCTAAATAGCGCCTTCCTCGCTACAGCGCCCGATTTTAAATACTTAGAATGATGAAATTTACATTAAAAATGACCTGTCTATAGCACCCCCTCTCTATAGCACCCTATTTTGGTGAGTCTCAAGAGGGGCGCTATAGACAAGTTTAACTGTATATATATCAGGATTCAGACAATAACTCTGATATATATTTGATACACAGTGAATTTTTTATTGAAGACACATGAGATAACCAAATATGAACAAAATCGCCTCTGTCTCCTTAAAAAATATATACATGTATATATACAGGCGAAATCATAGACCTTTCAATTCTTTATGTTTTGTCCATGAGTGTATTTATTTTTCTAGTTAATTCACAATATACGAATTCATTTATGACAATCCGATCTATAAATATGATGATTTCATATGAAATATTTTATTTTACTCACAGTCTCTCTTGCCAATATCCTCACTTTTATTGTAGGAAATACACAATAAAAGATTGTCAAGAATAAACTCAGCATTATTTATTTGATATATACGTTCGCATTCACAAAATATCTATCTTCAAAATTTCTCATAATTACGTCTATGACTCAAAAGTAATAAAAAAAATGAGGGGCTTATCTACAAAATACGCAGTAGAAATGCCAACCATTCACATATTTGTAATAACTTATACATAAACAATTTAAAAAGACCAGAAAGAAATATGTTCAAAACAATATCTTGGTCCCACAATATTTCACTCGAGACATCCTTCGTCCATTCCGTTATTTTTTAAGACGCCCGGAGATTTATTCGGGAGAATAATGGTGGAAGTCTATTTTGGAACTTAGCAGCTTTATCTGGAACATTTGACTTGGTAAATAGATGCTCTCACGTAATCCCATTGTTGAACCCTCCTAATGTCTTTGTTCCTTGTGAGGCAGGCTCTCACTGATGATGGCTGCAATTAGATATATGCTCAGCTATTCACCTTTCCCATACATCCATTCTCTCTTTTCTTATCTAACATTATGCGTATATACTTTATAGAGAGATATATTCTGAGGTGTGTGTTGGTTAGCTTTCTTATTGATTAGATATTGAGAGTTTCAGAACCTTGTTGTTGTTGTTTCTTATCTCCTTGTGTAAAGATTACACGAATTCCATGAAGTTCATGCTCCTCGAGCTGTTTTATGATGAGAAGCGACCTCTCCCAAAGGTCCTGTTTTGTGCATCTAATGCAATCCAAAATGTGTTCTGGAGCTGCAGGTGCCAAGCTACATTATGGGCAAGTGGGGTAGATTTTGTTGTTATTTTCTATCTTCAATGCTAATCTTCAGAACCTTAAGGCATATAGCTCATCAAGGTCTTTCATCTAATAATGTATATCACTTATAGAGATCAAATAAGAATATAAACCGTAGCCATACGTTTCTTCGTTCGAGCAACGCATTGCTATACGGTGTATATTCTTATTTTTATTCTTTAGAGAAATTTTCTCTTCTAACGAAATTTATAGAGATATCTGCATAGGAGGATTTTCCATTTAAAAAAAAAACGATTTTGAAACCCTATCGCTCGCGAAAGAAGAGCACGATTCGAGTGATGTTATATTTATTCGTGAAAATCAAGCATTGATCTATATTTGATGAAAAAAACGATTTTCAAATATTCTAAATACTTCAAATTATAAATTATTTTGTAAATGGTTACGTTTTCAGACTTTCTATATCGAGGGATGTAAGATCTAAAACAGGATCCTTTATTAAAAGTACCTGACAGGTGAAAAATGGAAGAATGTTACCATATACTGGACGAGGCATGGGTTTACCTCAATGATAACAACCAACCCCGTGCCATTTACTACGCTAACTCTTAAATAAACACCTTTCAGAACTGGGTCAAGTAATGCAAGGAAGGTTTCTCAAAGAGTTTCATGATCGTTTCAGGTTTCTGCTACAATAAAGAGGTGGACCCAAATGACAAGATAAATTCAAAATTCTATCAATAACCTGTCTTAGACCCTTTATTCAAAAACCTTCCCATTTTGTATCCAAGGAATTCAAAATCCGAATATCTGCGCCAGGATAAAGCCACGAATGATACCTCACGTTCAACACGTCAATACCTGGTAAAAAAGAAGGATAAAACCACATTTCGTACATTCCTTTTAACCATATCCCTCCCAAACTCTAGACTTAGCCCCTATGGATTTTTTGTGTTTTTGAATTGCTGAAAACGGCTTAAATATTTAGAAAACGGAATCCGCTGGATGTTTTCTGGAAAGTTTTTAAGGAATATTGGGACGGTCTTGTTCAAAATATTCTAAAACGAAACCTTATTTCCTGGCAACATCGCTGCAGGGCTGTTGATAAAAATCAAGGCTCACACATTGATAACAATAAAAGTTGTACAAACATTTGTAAATTACTTTAATAAAGTACTAAAATCTTTCTTCTAAAAATGGAACACCTTTGTATATCATAAGAAACATCAAAAATGCCAAAATAATCTCAAAATACATTAATGATGTGAAAACATCATATTTTCGGGGACAAGTTTATTTTAAAATTTTGTTTCCAATCTCTAGAGAGATTTAGATGTTGATGTCAAATTTTAAAAAATAAACTTATCCCTGGATGTTTTCACCTTGATATTGGTATAAGAGATTATTTTATTCAATATTGATTTGTGTATCATGTATAACATATGAACACCTATATCAAAATGCTAGATACTTAGAATATTCCAGAGGAAGAATGTTATACAACCTGGTAGAGATGTGTACGATTGTTGTGATCGCTTGGAAAAGGCTAGTGTTCTCTATTTGGTGTTTCGATTTGATGGAGATTACAACGTGATTTCATTTAGCTTCATTTTCTTTCAAAATGGATTTTTGAAAGATTATACAATGACGTAAAATAGACAACAGGTATGACAAAATATGGAGCTATTAGATGATCGCTAACAAGTATACACATAGCCCTTCTGACCTAACATCAATGGACATCTTTGATTAAAAATGTACGCTAATTAGCAGACTATCTTTAAAATTGGATAATGTAAAGGAAAAATCAGTAAGAGTATTTCTAACTGAGGAAATAGTTGTCTAAGATATACGATTATCGAACGCACCAAGACGAGAGATATTTCAATACAAAGAGGCCACGCCGCAGATATCAATTAGACACGCCGAGCGTTCTAATCGTCAGTCTACGGCACGTGCCCTGGATGCAGGGATTTGGTCCTGCGGCTGGACGTGAGCAAATTGTCGATGGAACAATTATGGATAATCCAAGTCTTGTTCTCCCTTTGTTCCCAGGTACACCTAGGTCTTGATCTCCACAAACTTTGATTGACACACGTTCTTCTTTGTTTGTTCTCCCGAAAAACCTTTTGTTCACTTACTCTCTCATTGTTTGATTTCATATTCTCTTGGAGCTATGTTTTTCTATTTCAAATATACTTATTAATTTTGATTTTGCGTGATGAGGTAAAATTTGGATTACAGATTAAAAAAGACAAGGTAATAAGAACAAATCTAAATCAATAGTGTGTGGCGTTTGGCTAACAGCGTTATTACCGAAACGTCATATACTATTTAAATTAAACAATTAACAAGGATTCCCGAGATGAGTTTATTTTTATTTTAAAATCGTCTCAAGTTTTCGGGTATCTCTGTGTTCCTACAAGATAACATATATAATGAATACAACGCCGCCTGATGTCTGATCATTACATTAGTTCTCCTGTAGATGGGCAGGGATGTCAGAAAGCTTGAGACGGTTTTAAAATAGAAAGAAACTCATCTCCGGAAACATTTTTAATTATTTAATTAATATCCAGAAGATTTAAATCAATTGATAGGTCATATACTATTTATTTAATTGAATCAGATCTTATCAACTTGTGTTCATTCTGGACTTAAATCAATTGATATGTCATATACTATTTATTTAATTGAATCAGATCTTATCAACTTGTAATCATTCTGGACTTAAATCAATTGATATATATATATATATGTCATATACTATTTATTTAATTGGATCAGATCTTATATCAACTTGTTTTCATTCTGGACTTCGTTCATTTCTCTGAGTTGTTCTCTTTTGCTTAGTGTTCTAATTGTGAAGGAGAAATACTCGATTCGATATTTGTATGAAGGTGAGATGTCATTTGAAGAACCATTAAGGAAAGCATAAATCTGTACACTACAAATCAATAGACCATGATCCATGCTAGTTGAACATTCCACCATGAACAATCATATCTCAGACTGCTGGAACGATAATGAAATAATATATCATTACATCCCTAAGAAACAACGATTATTCCTTTAAAGCTGATCACCAACAATATATATAACATTAATAGAAAGGCAGAGAAGCCTCGGGATTTTATACAATTTATAGAATCCAACCCCTAAAAACCCACCAGTCTACCCAATCATCACTACGCATATCTACATCGTGAATCTGTTTGAAACAAAGAGCGGTTCGACTTTTCGAAATATCACCTTTTTGAAAATGAGGTGTCTTCTAAGTAAATATAAAATAGGTCTCGTTATGGACCGTATTTAAACCATACATTGCGCTGTGTTTCTTAACAGAATCCTCTATAAAAAGCTATAAACACTGTACATTTATTATTGATGATAGTTAAGCCTTTGATTCATAAAATAGGTGATTGAATGCTATTAAACATGCGAATTTGTATATAACAAAGACACCTATATAGAATTCAATAATTTTTGTAGATTCATTTTAGATTTTTTTTTTCTTTTTGAGAAAAAACCAACCTTTTAGTTTTAATTTTGGTTTTAGTCTTATTTATTGAATTGTAGATAGGCTTTTAAAATGTATTTAGGCGCAAGTATCCCAAGCTGGGATATCGAGATATATGTGAAATAAAATTTTAAAAATTAAACATGAATTTTATTATATAAACTCTGCGTTGGAAAATGTTTATAACTCGGGTATATCTAAGAATGAAATATATTTTGGAACGTTATTGTGATTAACACCATAAATGTTTTTACTCGTTCTCATCTTCCATTGTGATCTATTGAGGGAAAGGTATATATTAAGTTTATAAAAATATTTAAATTAATTGCCATCTCTCTATCAATAAAGGAAATTTTGTAACAATTAAATTCATTGTCAATGCTTTTTTTTTTCCTCCAGTAAATTTGATTGTTACAAATTTCATTGTCTTTCCTTTGACAAAAGTTACTTTTACGGGTTATCACACAATGTACAAAATACTAAATAGTAACTAACACACAGAAAAGCGTGCATTCAAAGGTACAACAATAAAAAAGGAACAAAATAAAAACTCACGATTTGCTATATAAAAACAAAACAGTACTTATCCTTTATTGTAGCGTTGATAGGGATCGGACCGGGGTCACACAGGTATGAGAGGAGATCACCAGACACGGATAAAGCACGCAGAGAACACTTTAAGCGTCTCCACACAATAATCCACTACACTGGTCTCTCGCAATACCATAGCCCCCTCTTATATATACAAACATGGCCACATTCGTCCAATGAAAAGGCGGTAGAGATTGGTTCACTAACAAACGAAAACAACATTCTTCCCACTAGAAACTGAGATAAGCTAAAAGTGCAAATGTTTGTCAATATAATTTGACACCTTCACAGTAAAATTAGAAAAAAAATCATTTTGAAAAATTCGAAATGGCAAGTGGACCGCCGTATTCCGTGTAAAGGTTTCCATGAACTTTACACCAGAGATCACTATGTGGGTGTGTGTGGAGAGCCTGTGTTGGTAGAAAACTCAGCCCGCCTTTGATGCATAAGCATAATTGAATCAAACATGAAAATCAATATATAAAAGTAATTAAGAAATAAATATTTGAGCAAATAGAATATATACAAAATTAAACAAATTTATTTCAGTTATTCCTGCCTTTTTTTGGAAGCAATTTACACACTCTCAATTTATCTTCTGCTTAAAATCTACTTGGCGCGAAGTCAAATTTTAAATTATTTTAAAAATTCTGTAGTTTTCTCTCTTTGAAATCTTCCCGAATTATTATTTAATAGCGCGAGCAGGAATATTCTATTGAATTATACTTTAAAAGCAGCAAAAGTCAATTTACTGAAAATTCTCTCAAATTCTGCGACGAAAATCCACGACGACGTCACTGCTATAGAAACACATATTTCATTTTCTTATCTTTTAGTAAAAATAAAACGCTTTCAGGCGGAAAATTAAAGTAACACCTTTATTCCTACGTGTCTATTTATTATTTACATAACATACCTATGCAAATAAAACATAAATAAATGCTTTTTAAAATATGCTCGTTGGATTTATAAGTATTTATTTATTATGCATAACTCCAGCGTGCTTCAACCATTACACTCATGGACAAAGCTTAATGAAGTTATAGCTTTCAGCATGTATATCAGGATTCAGACAAAAAAAACTGAAAGATATTACAGTGACCTTTATTGAATACACACGAGATAACCAAGTGTGAACAAAATTGTCTCTGTCTCCTTAAAAAAAGAAAACCGGCCAAATCAAAATATGAAACTCTTTAAAGTTTAGTTTATGTATGAGTGTATATTGCCTTGCTTACATACAAATAAATGTCTAATATAAACTGTATTTATTTACGTGCTCATGCATAACGGAAACTATGCAATTCCTCGATTTAAAAAATATTGAAAAAATTATATATTTTTTCAAAGAAGCTCTTCGATACATGGCCACGCACACACATACACAAAAGGAAGAGACACTATACATAAATATATAGCTTCTACATAATAGATTAATTCCTTTCTCATGTTCTTTATATACATTAGATATTATTGAAAAACTTCCACATTTATGTATATTAGATATTATTGATACACAGATCGCGTGTAAATGATGGTAAAGTCTTCTTCTTTCTTATCTCCACTCAATCACACTAAGGTATCAAGCTTGTAAAGCTTGAGATTTTTGATGGTGTCTGCCGGGGAAGAGTAGAGCTCATCAATGGATGAGTCAATACAGTCAATAATATGCCTTGGGGTTGCAGGCTGAGAATTGCACTTAGTACATAGTGGGAAAACCTTGCAACCATTCTGATGGTAAAGTGCCAAGTATTAACTGACGGTTGCTATCGTGAAATTATTCAATACCCTTTCTTAAATTGACAAGAAAGTCAACCATGGATGCATTTCAGGCCATTGACCATTATGGGGCCATTATCAATATGGGGCAAATTATATAATACCAAGATGATTAACACCACTTCTTTTTAATTCAATAAAAGGTATTTATGATTGCAGAACTACATTAGAAAATTACCCCGCAAATATTTTTTTTTTTTTGAACGAAAAATCGATATTTATTTTAAGGAGAAATAACGATTATTTCTAACCTTAGGGATGTAGTATGAAAGGATGAATTGTGAATAGTAATGATAAACGGAAGAATAAAGTGTCCGGGGATGGGAATCGAACCCATTTAATTGAACAATTAAAAAAGGTTTCCGGAGATTAGTTTCTTTTTATTTCAAATACAATCTCAAGCTTTCGGACATCTCTGCCCTTCCACAGGAGAACTTATACAATGATCAGACATCAGGAAGCGTTTTATTCATTCTATATGTTCTCATGTAGTAGGGTAAAGATTCCCGAAAGCTGGGGATGATATTCTATATACAGTTACGAGCGTCATTCTTCATCTCCTAATCTCCTAATCAATCAACTCTGTCACGGTTTGCTTTTTTTTTTTTTTTTGGAATGGCGCCCTCCTATTGGTCGGCTACGATCACGCCACCTTTGCCCCCCCCCACTCGCATTTTCGTTTTTGTAACTATTGTGTTGGAGCGGGTCGCTCCTTAAATAAATGCATATATTAGTTAATAACCAAATGGAATCTTCTCTTTCTAAAACAAAACGGTAAAACACGGGCGTTGCCCGGGTCATTCGGCTAGTTTGAAATAAAAAGGAACTCATCTCCCGAAACCTTTTTGAATTGTTCAATTAATATCCAGAAGATTTAAATCAATTTATGTGAATTTTTTTAAATATATTTATTATTTTATAATAACGAATAAATTCAAAAAGGATAAGTCTCTTTATTTGAAAAATCATTCGAGCTTTCGGGCGCAAGCTGCCCTTCTACAGAAATTATTTATTTCAACACACAAAACGCGATATCTCGACAAGTGGTAATTGCGTCGATTTACATTTTTTAAACAGAAACAGTTATGAGCATATTATGCAAGAAAAAAAATAATCAAAATAAAAAGAGAAACAATAATATATATTAGGAACTTGAACCTTTCAGGTTTGAAAGATAATCATAAATATATTTACAAAAATAGTTAAACTTATGATAATTATTTCTGTTATTTACAAATTGATATAGATCTATAACATTATTTATTGTCTGTTGTCTAGCGGTGAAGAAGAGTGGACATTCCAGCAGTAATTTAATATGAAAAGGTATTTAATGCTAACTGTTGGTCAATATGCTAAGACATACTCAAAAGGTTGTAAAAATGAATATCAGAGTGGCAACCTGATAGACGAGCATCCTTTGATCGCACAACTGCATATCGGCATCTATCGGACAAAATTTGATATGTAGTGGCATGGGGAGGTCGATAAAAACCCATATTGCCTTCAATTTTAGATAACTCAGTTTCTGCGCGCCAATTAGTTTACCTAAGCTCTTATAGATGGCGCCCGTTGTAATCTAGAGACACGGTAAACATTACTCGCCATCTTGGGTATGTTCGATCCTTACACATGCATTATAACTTTTGCATTATATTTCTTTATTGATTGATATAGATTTATTAAATTTATTTATCTATTTATATTCGTTTAAATCTTATATTTTACGCTTATTTACTAAAAACGATGGCTGTATTGTATCGATGCGAGTCGACAAGCTGCGACAGTAAGTGCCGTCCAGAGACAGCTGGCGCTACATCACAAGAAGTAGATGCGAGGAGGACACGACCCCTGGGGTAATTATGAGCTAATTTGGTGTTGTCATCCTTCATCCATTCTGACATCTCCCTGATCACATTCTGGGAGATTATGGCGGCGTCTTCTGCTTTTATTTATTTAGCCCTTGTGTAATCTCGATATATTTTGTTGGGAGAAATGTTTTATATATCGTATATATTATTTCGTATATATTCTATTGAACACTTTTTTTCAGTACATATATATATTTAAAATAATGAAAGCATATCCTGACCAGGAGCACATGTGCTTTTTAGATGGCAGAGCGCCATCTAGTGGACCAGAAATCAACTGAGCATTGATTTAACCTGTTCCCTAATATTTGGCCAACCCATTTTCTTGATAATTTCTTGGTTTTTCAGGAAGCCTCGGGGACCAAAAATATTTTTGGTCTCAGTGGCACAGCCTGCTCCACGTTGACGAGCACCAACAGCGCGAAACGCGTTCGTGGAAGGCTTTTCTTGATTTATCAAGAAAATGGGTTGGCCAAATATCAGGGAACAGTTAAAATTATTTTTCTGTTGATTTCTGTTCCACTAGATGGCGCTCTGCCATCTAAAAAGCACATGTGCTCCTGGTCAGGATATACCTTCTTTATTTTTAAAATATATATACCATTTCGATAAATTTCAACTCAAATATTTGTTATCAAATTCAAAACCCATAAGAAGTTTTGGTTATTAATATATATAATGTGTGAAAATAATCCGATAAATTTAAAACTCTAGTGGAGCTTCGCCCGTTCGCGTTCCCATTTCGTGCACGCGTTCTTACCTCTCGTCCAGTATAAAGATATTTATTAGAAATTTAAACTATTTTTGACGCGTGTGTTTCTTTTAAAAATCGAATACTGTCTTTTACAATACAATATAATGCGGCTTATGATTGTAAAACGACATTTGAAAATTATCCCGCATGTGTTTCTTTTGAAAGAAAAATCGAAATTTATTTTAAGGAGAAATAACGATTATTTCCAACCTTAGGGATGAAGTATGAAAGGATGAATTGTGAAGAGTAATGATAAAAGAAAAAATAAAATGTCTAGGGATAGGAATTGAACCCACTGTGTTCCGCTTACAGGAAAAATATGTCCAGGGTAGCCTAGTGGACATGGCATCTGCCCGGTAAGCGGAACACTGTGGTTTCGATTCCCATCCCTGGACACTTTATTTTTCCGTTTATCATTACTCTTCACAATTCATCCTTTCATACCTCATCTCTAAGGTTAGAAATAATCGTTATTTCTCCTTAAAATAAATTTCGATTTTTCTTTCAAAAGAAACATGCGGGATAATTTTCAAATGTCGTTTTAAAATACTGTCTTTGCTGCAATGTTAAAAATATCATTACACACAGTAAGGAGGCTGGATACAATTATTTTATATTAAAAAGAAACATACGCGTTATAAATTGTTTAAATTTCTGATAAAGTTGGTGGACGAGTGGGTAACACCCTCGAGTCCCGACAGCCATGAACCGGGATTGAATCCCACGTAAAAATTTTGTTTAACATGTGAATAACCTTCACACATATTATTCATTGTTGCAATTATCATAAACTAGGTTGCTCATTTTGAGCGGTACCTAATAAAGTGATTTTGGAACAAGCAAACTTTCTGATACCAGATGGCGAACTGATGAATAATGTTGATAAAGATAGGTGATTGGTGAAAAGCGCCCATGTAGTTGTCTACATCGAGATAAATATGTGAATAATGGTAGATTGGCTCATTGAGTTTTAATAGTGGTGCACGATTACATAAGTTTATTTGCTTTTCCTATCTCCATGTTTTACCAACATTAATAAATGCACGCGATGTCGTGGTCAACCCATGATTCAATAAGGAACTTTGAGGCAGTTTACACAATGTCTCTCTCTCTCTATGTTTCTATTGTGGTTCTGGGTGACATGTTGTCTTTAGTTTCTTGAGAAATGAAATTTTCTATTATCTTGATCAATTCAATTCCTTCTTGGCCCTCCTCATCCTGAAGATAAACACGCTCTGAGGGAATTCCACACATAGAAAAAAAAACTTAAGGAAGTTGTACTTTTTAGCATGCATATCGGGATTCAGACAATAACTCTGAAAGATATTACAGTGATCTTTATTGAAGACATACCAGATAACCAAGTGTGAAAAAAATTGCCTCTGTTCCCTTCAAAAAAAAAAAACAGACGACCGGCGACATCAAAGACCCTCACTTCCTTAAGTTTTGTCCATGAGTGTAGATATATCCATTTAGCCATCGGCAATGGTGAACATATCAATATAGTGTGGTAAATATTGAGCTTTGTGAACAAAGAGCGTCATCCTCTACAGAAACATTCCATATACAAACCTTAGAGACAGTACCTGATATCTATGATATAAGCTCAATACAATAGCAGAAATAGAAAATCCGACTTCCCGCACACACAAATCACAGTTTGCATATTCAATGTCAAATAAAAATCCCACTTATTTATATCTTTTAAAATCAATATAATTGAATATGTCGCACACACAAACTTTACAACATATTTTTAAAATGTCTATATGTATTTTTTTGCCATAGATCATTATTTGCTAATTCCTTACTAATAAGTAAATTAGTACCTCAATATATTTAGTCACTATATATATATGTCATAATATATGCTCTTCCAGGATGAATAAAACAAACCAACAGCCAACGAGAGAGAGATGGGTAGCTAAAGCGAGACACTTTAGACAACTAACGACCATTTTTTGGCCATATTCCTGAGGGGGGCGTCACCACCTTGCGACTATCCTGGTTAGCCCCCCGGTTGTTTACACAGGAAAAACAGTCGTTCAGCTGATAACGGCTCGCTCGCTCTCTCTCGGATGGCTTCCAGGTCCCATCTTCCAAAAATGTTGTGATTATTTCTCACCTCACTACATCATTACCACTATATTGTCACATTAAAAGTCGACAGGATAAGACCTGGCCGGGAAGCGAATCCCTCATATACCGGAGTATGAAGAAACAAGAAGCCAAGCCACGATGATCGGCCAAACCCAACTCAACTGTAACCACTCCTCTTCGAGCCCTCAACCCCTTCTTCGCCAACCTTTGAACCGTGATCCCGAAGAAGTATTCACCTACGACGGAGATGGAGCTGCCACGCACTTCTTCCAACAATACATCTGCCCAAGAACGATCGCTGCGCCAGAGCAGGACACCTTCCATCATCATGGACAAGACTCCGCCATATCCCTGCCGCTACTGTGATGTACAACACTGGTACGCACAGTGTCACAGACAGAACTCTCCCGAATCTCAATGAACTTACCTGCGCCCTAAACCAACATAACTCGTGAGTGTAACTGTTTTAACTCCTACCGTTTATTCTTTAAATAAGTCATTCCTTGTAAATTGTCCCAATATTTACATAAATAGCTCCATTTATTTTCTCCACGCCTATTAACAATGATTTTATTCTCCATATTATTTTTCTAGATATTTGTAACTCATTTAATTAGTTACCTTGCCAGTAGAATTTAACAATCGTCATTTTAATTAAATAATTTCCATTTTAACGTAACTCTTTAAAAAAAATCATAAAAAAAAAGGGAATTCTACCTATTAACGCTTTACGATTTTTACTATTAACAATAGATTTTTCATAATCAAATTATTTATAAAAATATGCCTCCAGCACCTAAACTTTTGTATAGACCTCTCCTACTTGTAAGCACGGCTCACGAAAAATAATTTCTTTCCCTAATCGATTCAAAATTCACCCTGTAATTCAGGCGTCGAAGAATACCAACCACCACGTGAGCCTTGCTTACAACCAACCCTTGGTGACTCTTATCTATCTTCCCCTTAATGCCCCTCTCATTCTTACAACTTTGTTAACTTTATACCAGCTCAGGACCTTTATAGAGAATTATTGATTAATCAATTATCGAACTTCTATATTGTTATTTCAAAATCCTAACCTTCACCCTTCATTTATGATAATTTATTTCGTAGTTCATCTCTAGCATATCCACCGACCCACACCATCTAGCCAATGGTGTGTTCGTCACAGGATGCAGATTGACTAACTGCTAGATATTTATCAACCCCTTTTTGTTCGCACTTGAACAATCTGCATCGAGCGACACAGTTCGCTTCTTCTTCTCGCGCCACACGTTCGCCACACGGACCCTGTCTTCAAATCTATGTTTGTCCATTGTCCAAACCAGCACGATATAGCCTACCTTCGATATTTCCCACGGAGGTACGTTAAACATCGTCGCTGATTCTGTCCGGTCCGTCATCATTTCGCGCAGACATGGGTCTTACTTTCAACCCACCGCGAAATCATCGCCTTGCACAAGCTCCCACGACGGTTCAAACACCTCGTGTCCGAGCAGCTTGTCACTTGTAACGGACAACGCAGTCCTCGTCCCAATTTTTGGCACTGTGCGCGCATACTTTCCGCAAATTAAATATAAGTCCGTTCGACTTCCTCACCTACACACGGGACTTTTCCCCTTGGACTCGCTACACAAGTAACTGCATAGATAAGTTAGATTGGCCCAAAGCAAGTTTCCCCTCGCTCTGTCCGCCTATATTCTACCTTTGCATCTAGAACTATTTTATCTTCGAAAATTAAATATAAGTCCATTCGAGTTCCTAACCTACACACGGGACTTTTCCCCTCGGACTCGCTACACAAGTAACTACATAGATAAGTTAGATTGGCCCAAAGCAAGTTTCCCCTCGCTCTGTTCGCCGAGGTTCTAACATTGTATGTAGTTTTATATTTACCTCAGTCCTGAGCTCACACAATTGTCAACCTCAATCTCATTTCTCGTACTCTACACTTATAGCATAGAAAGCCCATGACAAGTTTCCCCTTGTCATGTCCGCCTGAAAATATCTTAAAGTGTAGAGTTCCCCAGTCTTAATGATCTTCAGAATTTCATCATATCTATGGGACTCTTCTTCTCGTTGTTCACACTCCTCCATATCACTTCCCTTATAATACATTAGATTTTGTTGTATATAGCCTTTTATAACCTTGATATTTTCAAAATTTCCCATAAATATCGAACCCTCCGATGTTGTAAAACTGCTTGTAAATAATATTTAATTGTACTATACAATATTTTATTTACATAAAATTATGTCACCATTACCTTAACTAATTTCAACTGTAAATTATTTTCTCTATTCCTGGCTTCTCCAGCTTTAAATATACTTAAACCATGTTCAGCCTTCTTCAACGGGGGCCATATGTCATAATATATGCTCTTCCAGGATGAATAAAACAAACCAACAGCCAACGAGAGAGAGATGGGTAGCTAAAGCGAGACACTTTAGACAACTAACGACCATTTTTTGGCCACATTCCTGAGGGGGGCGTCACCACCTGGCGACTATCCTGGTTAGCCCCCCGGTTGTTTACACAGGAAAAACAGTCGTTCAGCTGATAACGGCTCGCTCGCTCTCTCTCGGATGGCTTCCAGGTTCCATCTTCCAAAAATGTTGTGATTATTTCTCACCTCACTACATCATTACCACTATATTGTCACATATATATATGTGACAATATAGTGGTAATAATGTGGTGAGGAGAGAAATAATCACACGACGAGTTGGAAGATGAATCTGGAAGCCATCCGAGAGAGAGAGGTAGTGAGAGGGCTGTCCGCAGAACGACTGTCTTGTGTGGTCACCCCCTCGACTACCAAAATAGTCCCCAGGTGTTGGCGGGCGGGCCCCTTTTGCCGCCCCTTTGGAATGTCGTGATCTCTAAAGTGACGCCCTTTAGCTACCCATCTCTCTCTGGCTAATTCTAGGTTTGTTTTATTAATCCTGGAAGAGCATATATTATGACATATGGCCCCCGTTGAAGAAGGCTGAACATGGTTTGAGTATACTTAAAGCTGGAGAAGCCAGGAATAGAGAAAATAATTTTACAGTTGAAATTAGTTAAGGTAATGGTGACATAGTTTTATGTAAATAAAATATTGTATAGTACACAAGTAAATATTATTTACAAGCAGTTTTGCAACACCGGAGAGTTTGACATTTAAGGAAATCTTTGAAAATATCAAGGTTATAAAAGGCTATATACAACAAAATCTAATGTAATATATGGGAAATTACATTGAGGAGTGTGAACAAGGAGAAGGGGAGTCACAAACACATGATGAAATTCTGAAGATCATTAAGACTGGGGAACTCTACACTTTAAGATATTTTTCAGGCGGACATGGCAAGGGGAAACTTGGCATGGGCTTTCTATGCTATAGGTGTAGAGTATGAGAAATGAGGTTGAGGTTGGCAATTGTGTGAGCTCAGGACTGAGGTAAATATAAAACTACATACAATGTTAGAACCTTGGCGAACAGGGCGAGGGGAAACTTGCCCTGGGCCATTCTACCTTATATATGTAGTTACTTGTGTAGCGAGTCCGAGGGGAAAAGTCCCGTGTGTAGGTGAGGAAGTCGAATGGACTTATATTTAATTTGCGGAAAGTATGCGCGCACAGTGCCAAAATTTGGGACGAGGACTGCGTTGTCCGTTACAAGTGACAAGCTGCTCGGACACGAGGTGTTTGAACCGTCGTGGGAGCTTGTGCAAGGCGATGATTTCGTGGTGGGTTGACGTAAGACCCATGTCTGCGCGAAATGATGACGGACCGGACAGAATCAGCGACAATGTTTAACGTACCTCCGTGGGAAATATCGGAGGTAGGCTATATCGTGCTGGTTTGGACAAGGGACAAACAGATTTGAAGACAGGGTCCGTGTGGCGAACGTGTGGCGCGAGAAGAAGGGGCGAACTGTGTCGCTCGATGCAGATTGTTCAAGTGCGAACAAAAAGGGGTTGATAAATATCTAGCGGTTAGTCAATCTGCACCCTGTGACGAACACGCCATTGGCTAGATGGTGTGGGTCGGTGGATATGCTAGAGATGAACTACGAAATATATTATCATAAATGAAGGGCAAAGGTTAGGATTTTGAAATGACAATATAGAAGTTCGATAATTGATTAATCAATAATTCTCTATAAAGGTCCTGAGCTTGTATAAGGTTAACAAGGTTGTAAGAATGAGTGGGACATTAAGGGGAAGGTAGATAAGAGTCACCAAGGGTTGGTTGTAAGCAAGGCTCACGTGATGGTTGAAATTCTTCGACGCCTGACTTACAGGGTGAATTTTGAGTCGTTTAGGGAAAGAAATTATTTTTCGTGAGCCGTGCTTACAAGTAGGAGAGGTCATATACAAATAGGTATACAAAAGTTTAGGTGCTGGAGGCATATTTTTATAAATAATTTGATTATGAAAAATCTATTGTTAATAGTAAAAATCGTAAAGCATTAATAGGTAGATTTCCTTTCTTTTTTTTTTTTAAAGTTACGTTGAAATGGAAATTATTTAATTAAAATGAAGATTGTTAAATTCTACTGGTAAGGTAACTAATTAAATGAGTTACAAATATCTAGATAAATAATATGGAGAATAAAATCATTGTTAATAGGCGTGGAGAAAATAAATGGAGCTAATTATGTAAATATTGGGACAATTTACAAGGAATTACTTATTTAAAGAATGAATGGTAGCAGTTAAAACAGATTAAAACAGAGTAACACATTAAAACAACTCACGAGTTATGTTGGTTTAGGGCGCAGGTAAGTTCATTGAGCTTTGGGAGAGTTCTGTCTGTGACACTGTGCGTACCAGTGTTGTACATAACAGTAGCGGCAGGGATATGGCGGAGTCTTGTCCATGATGGTGGGAGGTGTCCTGCTCTGGCACGGCGATCGTTCTTGGGCAGATCTAGTGCTGGAAGAAGTGCGTGGCAGCTCCATCTCCGTCGTAGGTGAATACTTCTTCGGGATCACGGTTCAAAGGTTGGCGAAGGAGGGGTTGAGGGCTCGAAGAGGAGTGGTTACAGTTGAGTTGGGTTTGGCCGATCATCGTGGTTTGGCTTCTTGTTTCTTCATACTCCGGTATATGAGGGATTTGCTTCCCGGCCAGGTCTTATCCTGTCGACTTTCAATGTGACAATATAGTAGTAATAATGTGGTGAGGAGAGAAATAATCACACGACGAGTTGGAAGAGGAATCTGGAAGCCATCCGAGAGAGAGGGGTAGTGAGAGGGCTGTCCGCTGAACGACTGTCTTGTGTGGTCACCCCCTCGACTACCAAAATAGTCCCCAGGTGTTGGCGGGTGGGCCCCTTTTGCCGCCCCTTTGGAATGTCGTGATCTCTAAAGTGACGCCCTTTAGCTACCCATCTCTCTCTGGCTGATTCTAGGTTTGTTTTATTAATCCTGGAAGAGCATATATTATGACATATATATGTTTTCCGGCTATACATGTCCACAATACGTAACTAATCTGACTGGAATCTTAACAGTATATAGAGTTGAATCTGGAAAAATTATCGGCAAATTTTCAGGCTTCTATCTCGAATATCCTTGGATTTATTAACAAATTTCCACATTTCACTCGCAACCAGCGCCTCACTGTGGCAACTGAGAGAAGTAAAGTTGGGGAAGATGGGTGGAATCCGGGTGCGGGAGGATGGCCTACGTGGGCCCCCCCCCCCACGGTGCGACGTGGATTGGTGTGTGGAGTGGGGTGGAGCGGGACGTTTCACAAGAGTGACATAAGACGTAATTACGGCGTAGGGGCAAGAAATTACTCGCTATCACCAAATATATCGATTTATGTATATATAAGATTTAAAATATATTCATATAAAAATCGAAATAATACAATTTTCAAATATCGTTGTGTGTGTGAAAATTGACATTTTTATATTTTAAAAACACACACTGGGGAAATGATCTCGGGTAAAGCCCGAAATTATATGTTATATTGACTATTAGGTTAATTTGTAAACAACCTGGATCTCTGAGTAGCTAACTTGTCATGTGAAGACTTACATCTGGTATTTGCCAATTTGTGGTTGTTACGTGGGCGGGTGACATACACCAGCCATGGTGCCGTAAATGGATTACTTCCTAATTTGATAACACATCCTGCCAGACGTGACCTGAAACTTTCTGTGACGTGATCTTGGCTTTTATTTAAATTCGTCTGACAAAGGCTGCGTGATGTCATATCCAAGTAGTTGAGTTGAGATCTAGGTGGGATATTACAGGAGAAATTCTTGCTGGCTTAGATGGCGCGCCCCAGCTCTACCTAACTGCGAAAACGTGATTTTGAAATTAGCTACCCATTGGGAAATTTCCAAAAGCTCTACCTAGTCAATGTACAAATATTTGCATCAATAAATATTCGGCGAAATAATTTTCCATATTGACGGTCTGGAGATAAAACTTATCAATTTATTCGAACATGAGGCTAAACTATGTTGATGAAAATTATAAATCAATAACATACCCACAATATTATTAAAGAAATATATTTCAATGGGAGATCTTTCGGGTCTTACCCTTTTTCAATCTGCAGTGTTATATTGAATGGAAGATACCCTTTCATTCCATTCATCTTAACTACAGGCTTAGAAAGAGCAAGACCTGAAAGCTTCCATTTAAATATATTATATTTTTAAAATTCCTTGCGTCCAGCCTTTTTAAATATATTTTTCATCAAATTTTCAACTTGCAGCCTCTAATGGAAGTTATTTTCCATTCCTTATAAAAATGTGTATGGCTAACTTCTTTCATCCTTGGAGTTATACTAAAGCAGAAAGTACCTACTAGAATCATAGGGATATCTGAAAATTCACGTCCATAAGCCGGCATTCAGAAAGTACAGGCAACTGAATAGATCTTTTAATACTTTTTAAGTTTGAAGGTACATTTAGGTAAATTGGGTGTGTGGGGCACAACGTCGTTTTTCAACAACCAAGATCACAGATCCAATCGACCGTTAAATGGTAGTTACTAACTGAAAACTGTTTGATTAGAATGACCACGTGTATTTTTTATAACTAAAATGTATTACTGCCATATATGATTGTGAAATTAGAGCCTTCGTAATCACTATAGTCACAATACGGTTACTATGCCGGGAATCTACAAGGGATTGCTGTTGCCACTTTTCAAGTATACTTTTATATATCAACAATTACCTGTATAGGGCGAGAGGCCCTAAATAAAGGCTTTGTTGTTTGTTGTTGTATATATCAACAATTAACTATATTGTTTATTTGATACAAGGATGGAATTCTGGAATTTAGAGACTATAGTTTCCCTGCCGTAAATAACTTAGAAGTTTCCATTAGCTAGCTGCAACTATCTGGATATTACATAGTCGAAACCGCTGGAAGATTTCCCCAATAATCATCAAAGCTCTTTCATTATTTTATTATTTCATTGCACACAGCAATGTCTTTAATAATTACGTGACAAATAACCCAGCTTCTCTCTTATTCTAAACGCATGAATATATCTGTTTTAAAAATTGGCGAAACCGCTTGGAGGGTTCACCACTGATGAGCCAAGAGCCCTCCCAATATATTTTTTCATCGCAGTAAGGGCAGTAGAAGTTTGTATTATGTATAAAAGAAACATTCGTGCTTTTAAATCCTTTCATTTTATATGTATAGATGGCGCGTTATTGCTTTGTGTTAATATATATAATTAAAAATAAAGAAGGCATATCCTGACCACGAGCACATGTTCTTTTTTAGATGGCTATTATATATAAATAGATTTCTATTGTTTTTTATATATATAATTGTTATGAACACATGGTTTATTATTAACATTTCTTCTACTTCTTCTTTCTGAAGTAAAATGCCACTGTGCTTTTGTCAGTAAGACTGGGAGAACTCTCATTGGCCATTTCTGACATGAGAAACAGATGCCATGTGCAGCCTCTCCTAACATGGAGTACAGACTCACTCTGTCACCAAAAAGGGCACTTACTATCAGCCGGGCCAGCTGAGCGCAGGGTTTTTAGCGAGCTTGCTTCTGCTTCCTTTCCTGCTTTTTCATCCGGGCGTAAAACCGGCAAAAGCGGATTAATTATTATTATTATCTTATTATTAGCAGAGAAGTAGTGATGACGATTCATTAATGTATTTATTATACTAATCACTAAATTATTGGTATGATTAGCAAATTTCAGTTGCATGATAAGGAGATGCCTTTTTCATAATTTATGAACCTTATCCCAGTACAATACCACATTTGTACTATTTTTTCATAATTAGAAATGTTGCACGGTCTCAACTTTGGCAGTGAAACTTTAAAGACATACTTCAAAATTCTGTTATAGGTTCTTCCAGATATATAAAATATTGTAGGAACGTATAGAGAACAAATAGACAAACGTTTTCACATTTTTTCAATAGATTTGATATAAATAATTTCATTTTTGGTGTAGTTTGAATTTAAATAGATGTAGATTGGCGTAGAAGCACAGGACCCTGGTTGAAGAAGGGAGGAAATGCTAAAACATTGATGGAAGAAGAGCGGCTAGATAGATGATTCGCTATCTCTGAGTAGCTCAAGAATCAGACGAAGATCCATTATAGGGAGAAATGGCTTCAGTCACGATATCAATCAATGATTCACCTGGGAGAGAAAATTAAAATAATTCGGTAACATTTCCCTAAATACAATTACACACGTTCCTCCATTGAATGAAATATTATTTTTTATTTAATATATTTTCTAATAGGTCAATTAGAAGTCATTATATATTTATATATATATTTTTTTGAGTCAAATATTTACTCTGAGGTTCAATTGCATTCGTTTTCGTAATAATTGCATATTCGAGTATTTTGTAATATATATATTTATTATATATATGAATAAATCAAATTATAATATTTAAAAACAATATTTTACATTTTTAAAATATATTTTTCAAATTTTTATGATTAATATATTCGAGTGTTTGTGAGATGTAAATGAATAAAGTGATTTTAAAAAAGGGTTAGAGAGAAATGCATGATCGAAAAGTGCACTTCTCCCTTAAAAATGTATCAAAACAATACATTTATTGAAGAAATAAGTGAATTTTTGCATATTTTATAGATGTTAAAAGATTTAAAAACTACATAAGCATATCCTGAGAGATATTAATATCAACATCTGACCTTTATAAAGAGACAAGGGGCGCCTCTCCCGTCAAAATAGACGTCTAAAACCAGACGCCATCTATTGACCGTCGCCGCAACTAGCGGCCTCGGGTCGTTGACAAAACCACAACACCAGCTTTGGCAAACTGAAAAGCGTTCACCTAGAGGCCATGGTTTCGGGCTAATGGCCCTCGACAGTCTAGGGCGGACTTTATTCCATGAGATCCACATGGGATCTAATGGAATATTCACAATCTGACATAGAGGTGTTTAGCTGGCAAAGTGGCTGGCCATATCTATGGCTATATATATATATTTTTTTTCACATATAATAGTGTTATTACCAAGTTTTCTTCTATAGAAGGGTGTCCGTGCCCGAAAGCTAGAGAATAAAAATGTTTTGAACTTTTCCCTGGAAGCCTGATTAATTTTACTAAACATCTAAGTATATTTAACTATCTACTCAAGATACACCTTCCAAAATAGTTATAATATTAACTATTTTAGCATTTGTCGGGTGTGTGGAGTATATATTATCTTTTATATTAACTATGTACAATGAATATGGCGCCTCTTCCAGCGCTGGAGAGTTTGGTGGAGAATCGCCAGTGGGTCTTCAGCGACACCACGCATTTCGTGAACTACGAAGAATACGTAGATCGCGTACTTCGCCGCTGAGGAGATGGTGATGGCGTGGTCATCGAGACCAACTGGAAAGATCCAGGCCCTATTATCTTTTATAAGAAATATTATAGTTATAGGTAAGAATTTATAAAATTAAATATATTACTTATAGAGAGAGTGACTTTCCCGATACATAGGTTAGTCATCTTGGGATGAAATTTCACCCTCGAGTAAGACAACATTCTGTGATTTAACTCAGTGACTGATGCTGTATAGGAAGGTCTCCTAGAATAAATTCTGGTTTATGATCTCCTATATCATTCGCTGATTTTGACTATGAAGAGTCCCCATTGGTTTGAAATTTAGGCTTGTATCTCAGAACCTCGCTGCTGGAGCTTCTAAGTGACAATAATTCAATATTTACAGGTGATTTCGAATGGTTGTTAAAATATACATTGGCACTATAACACTACCAACACTTATATGCCTGTTGTAATATATGGTAAATTATCATATACTATGCATATTGTACGTTTAATAGGTTTAACTATTTTCATTCATATGTAAATATTGTTTTATCTTTTAATGCTATGCCATGGCAATCTTCCAGTATGTAAATACTCCTTGCTCTATAAAAGAGAACCTAAAAAAGGGAAATAAATTATTTTCAGTCAGACAATGAATGATTGTCGCCTCTAGTATCTTTGACACATTATAGCAATGACATCTGGTGTTTCGCAAAGTCAAAACAATATTCGCGCCAACATCTCCAGACTTTTGCAGACCTCCGCTCCTATTTTTCATACCTAGTTGTTAAGTAAATTATAATGAAGATGAACTCAGACTGCATCTTAATCCCGGTAATATACCAATCATAATACTTGGAGTTTTGATAATATAGATATATATCTGTTTTGAAAATAGAGCAATCCATAAATAAATCTTTAAATAAAAAGGCATATATTGGATTAAAATATCATTTATTTTACCAATATTTCAGTTGGCTGAACGCCAACCTTTATCAAGGTATTATAACACTTTAAAATATTATAACACCTTGATAAAGGTTGACGTTCAGCCAACTGAAATATTGGCAAAATAAATGATATTTTGATCCAATATATATATATCGTATTTTTATATTTTATGTATATACAATGTTGTACATAAAAATCTCTCAGGCCAGTTCTTGATTGGACACGGACGCCCAAAAAAGTCCGCCCTTCTCTGACGTCATATAAGCTGGGCTCCTTCTGAGCCAATTTTGTCTACACTTGGTTATCTCGTGTGTCTTCAAATAAAGGTCACTAGGTATTAGTTATCTTTAAGAGTTATTGTCTGAATCCCGATATACATGCTGAAAGGTACAACTTCCTTAAGTAGTGTCCATGAGTATACATATATGAACAATGTAGCATAAAATTGATCATATAAAACATGACAGGTTCTACAAAAAAATTCCAGCTTTTGGTCAATAAATAGCTCTAGAAAATATAAGAAGATATTCTAATGTAATTTCTCACAACAAAAGATTTCCTCGTGTTCAACTTGAACTTATCAATGATGGATTTTACGATATGTCGGGGCAGTATATAAAGATAAACAATAGACCTGTTCTCATATCCGAATCGACCATTGGAACTTCCACAAAAATGGATTTAACCACCCGGACATATCGGACCAGATAAATCCTATCGTCTGACAACATCGTCCAAATGGAAATCGTTTGGGAACTTTCTGATGCTTGTAATATATTTGTTTGTTTATCTCTCCAACATATTTTCTGGAGATACTGGAGTTATTGTTAGTGTTCTTCAAGTCGAGATCGAATTCTGATAACTATATGGATAAACATTCTTCAATTTGATCTGTTAGTGATCATCATTCTCAGCTCATCTAGTGACTTTCCAGTAAATTTCTTGACCCCTTCTAACCAGCTTATTGTAGGTCTTTCACACTTTCTTCTATCTTTAATTTTCCCAACATCAGCATCTTTCCTAAACCATTTGCTCTAACTGTCACTTAAGCAGTTCAGTCTTCTTTTCATCCTGTACTTACTGCCAGTTCAAGCTATATGGGGTTAGCACGGCTGCTAGCAAGTATTGAAACCTTTTAGCGCTGTTTTTTGGAAATCCAACAACTTCCTACTGCTCTTACTGCAATGTGAACTATATTGAGAGAGCAGTAGCTAGCTTAATCTACCGAACCGCTCTGCTATATTGTATTAATTTATTGTGCTTATAGTCGGAACTTTGAAGGAATTTTTAAAGAGAATTTCTAAAGAATTTTTTTTCTGGATTCTCTCTCAATTCGACCTGCCCACTCTGTGAGAAAGAACTCTCGCAGTCCATCGGTAGCGGAGTCTTTCCCGCGGTGGACGCCACCAATGAAGACCTTGTATATATTTATATATATTGTAGTGATGAAATAATTAGCAAGTCGTATGGCAATTAAGAACAATTTAATAAGCGAGAGAAATATATATAAAGTTTATACAGGTTGTTTATATGAGAGCAAAGAAAAAGAAGCACTAGCGCGAGCGGGGGAAAAGAATCACTGGCGCGTGCGTTCGCCAGAGGGCTCGCCTGGAACAACCCAGCGCATGCACGAGCTTACTGTTCCATGAAGTCGGCCCATGCTACAATATATATGTACCGTTCCAATTAAAAGAACGAGTAAGAATTAACACGAGGAGATCTATTACATTAGAAAAACCCAACTTTATTACTCTCTTGACCTATATATATACAGGGTGATCCAAAAGTCCCGCACAACTTTAAAAATTAATAACTCCGCGAATATTTGCGCTAGAGCAATGCGGTAAACACCATTGTGTTCAGGATGCAATGGGATTTTTTATGGCAAATAATGAAAATTTCGAAATTGATTTTAGTTACAACTTTTTTCGCTAGATGGCGCTCTACCAGAATCAGCTATTAAGCGGCCAAATTGTTTGATAAATTGAAAAATATAACTGAACGACACGTATTTTTCCTTTTTGAATACCAGGAAAGAACCCAAATAATATCAAATGATAAATTAATAAAACACCATTACGCCAAAAGTTAGAAGAAATGGTTAACGATTTTTAAATACAATCTGAGATATGTAAAATAGGTATATGCAAATTAAAACATGTAGCAAAAAATATTTATATTTTAGATGGAGTTTTGTGAAATAGAATGAATGTTTGAAAATAACTACTGATATCAATACACGATTTTTGAAATGTTAATATAGTACCAAAATTATGATGGCACTACTAATAATTTTTCGTGCTATAAGGAATGTATAGTTTCTTGACTAATTGGCGACACTTGACTATTTAACTGGATATTTGTCATGATACAAAGATGAAATATAGAGGGGAGTGACAAAATATATTTGTCGTACTTTATTCCAAATAGCCTATGGGTTTGTCAAATGTTATCATTGTTTATTATACTGTACATAATTTTGAAAATGTATCCCCTCAAAAAAAATCATTTTTAAATCGACCTTTTGCGTTGAAAAACGTGGTAGCGATATCATTTTGTATTATTTTTTGCGCAAAATTTCTAAAGTTGGGGGGGATACAGAGAATATTCCTTATGCTATTTTTTCTAATGGGCGAAAAGCGATAAACTAAACATAAGGGTTAAAATTGTGTATACCAGTGTTATTCGAGAAGTTTTAACACTTTGGCCTGCACGACATAATATAAGATGTGGGCAAATGATTAACAAAAAATTATTGTTCACAGAAAAAAAAAAGAGTCAAGATGTGAGGACAGCATTTATTATTCCCATAACCCAAAACAAAGAGCTGCAAAATATAACACATGAGGTAACTGCCTTCTCTCTTGTATTAGGTCACAATCCTTGCTCAGTGTGGCGCCCTTCATTCTCAAACACCGCCTGCAGACGATAGATGACAGAATGGTCACAATTAAATAGTTGAAATTTATAAAACGTGCCATCTGATAGAAGCCTTCAACATGGCCAATGTGGTAGGCCGGCATCGATAAAAACGCGACTTAATGTACCCCCATAACCGAAATTGTAAGGCGTCAAGTCTGGTGATATTGGAGGCCACTGGTATATAAAGTGGCGACTTATCAACGAATTTCACCGAACGTATCCTTCAGCAATTGTTTGGCACCGCGGGAGATATGAGGAGGTCCTCCATCTTGCATGAATGTTATTTCGCTTAATGCTTGTCTATCCTGCAATATGAGAATAACCTTTTCTCTCAAAAGTTGAACATAACGTTCACCAGTTACAAAAACGGTTTTAAAAGTTCTTCCATTGATATTTTCAAATAAAATTGGCCCAAAAATAAAAGAAGAAGTGAACCCACACAAAACTGTAACTCTGTGCTGATGAAGTGGTATTTCTGTAAAATTCCTAGGGGTTTCTGTTGCCAAAATGAGGCAGTTTTGAATGTTAAATTCTCTCTTTAGATAAAAGTGAGCATCATCTGTTCTTAGTTTCCATCAATAGCAATTTGCCTGAAAACCCATGCAGCGAATTCTTGACGCTTCTCAAAATCGCTGACTTTTAACTCGTGAAAACTTTGAATTTTGTTAGGGTATTTTTATAGAAAAATTCTAAATGTATGTTCTCTCCAAACTGTTCCATACGAAATCCCCGTTTGTCGAGAAACTTGTCTAGCACTTACTTCTCCATACGTGGATAACGTTTCAATAGCTTCAGCATTCTGCAAAACCGTAACAGCCACTGACTTGCATGTCGATGGTCTTCCACTCCGAGGTTTTGTTTCCAGAGATCCAGTTTCCTCAAAACTTTTAATCAATCGCTTTAGAGAGTAGCAACTCATTGGTCCTTTACCGCTTCGAATACCTTTAAAGGAAAGTAACGCTCGTAAAGCTTCAGTGGCAGATTCTGAATCACAATTAAAATATTTCACCAATAGTGCTTTATCCTGTAGTGACGGCATTCCAGGGGGAAGGGGAGAAGTACGACCACACCTCCTTGCGGTCCCCCCTGGACCCTTGGATTATTTGACCAAATTCTGGTTCGTTTCGAAGATGACTAACGTTGCAACGCACCCATTTTCAAATAAAGAGCAAAACTGATATCTCCAGTAATGCTACCGCGTCCGGGGTAACCGCCGCGTCAGGAGCTGCAGCTCGAGCTCATTATGAGAAATCTACTACGAGGACACAATTCAATCTACTACAACTCAATATAAATGGTACCCAGAGGAAAATAAAGAGCTGACTTGTCTTCTCTGTGACAACAATGTACATATTACCTGTCTTCAGGAGACAAAATTGAATCAGAATCTGAGATTCAATATCAAAGATTATACAACACTACGAAAGGACAGACCGGGGAAATTCGGAGGAGGACTTGCCGTTTTGATTAAAACTCTAGAAATCAAATTTAAGGGTATCGCCTATAATCAGAGTAAGCCTAGAGAAAGCACGGCAGAAGCTCAGGCAATAGAAATCTATCTTACAGATAAAACAATTCCAATCATAAATGTTTATGACCACGATAATACTAGCATCAATACAGGCCTGATAGAGACATTAAGTGAAGCGTCTTCGGATATCGCAATCATACTTGGTGATTTTAACGCCGAAAGACCAACTTGGGGATCACCTTTCCAGGATAACAAAGGTCAGCAGGTTGAGGACATGATAACCGACCTCGGCCTTACACCGTTAAATAACGAAAATAGCACCTATCTATCCAAGTCCACAGGCACAGAATCCGCAATAGACATCACAGCGATAAATTACAACATCGCACCCACAACACAATGGAAAATTCTGAAAAGTGCAATCAGTGACCACAGACCAATTTTAACAACCATAAACGATTGACAAAAAAATGGAAAAATTCTCTTCGAACATATCCAAAGCTGTAAAAGTATCGATACCTAGAGGTAGACGTAAAGACCTGTGAATACTTTACTGGAAGGACCACAATATCGAGGCAATGATTGCAGAGAGAGACAAACTCAATCAACTTCTTAAAACAAATAAAACAGAAGAAATCATAAAGGAACTCATTGAAATTAGTCACAAAATAGAACAAAAAATTTGGATATTCAAACAAGAGAGAGAGAAAAATGGGCAGAATTCTGCGAAAAAAAAATGGATCCAAAAAAGGAAAGCCATCACTGGAATTTAATTAGTGTTATAAAACAATCAAAACCAACACTAATCCTCCAATACTCTAACCGATATGAATAGCGAGAACGAACAAACAGATGGCTGAAATAATTGCTGAATATCTTTCAAGCACTTCCAGACTCAGCTATACGAATGAAGGCAGGACTCTAAAAAATAATGTAAACAGGTTAGTTAAACAAGCAAGAAATTACCATCAACAAGATATTTACTCGAGAGACTTCACACTGAATGAGCTAAACTCATCAATAGGAAAGTTAAATCCAAGATGTCACCTGGAGATGCTCTAATCTTTGGTCAAATGATTAAACAATTTGGAGACAAAGCTAAAAATCAACTCCTACGAATACTGAACATTTCATGGCAAACTGGTAAAATACCAAAGAATTGGAAGATATCAATTATAGTGCCAATACTGAAACCAAAGATGCCAAGGAATGCAAGAACTATCGGCCAATTGCTCTTACCAGCATACTTTGTAAAATAACAGAATGAATTATCCACTCTAGGCTCATAGTCTGGCTCACTAACAATAATAAAATAAACTTCTACCAAACTGCCTAAAGATCCAGTCACTGTACAACTGATAAACTGTTCTACTTCTGTCAATCAATAATAGATTTCTAGGAAAAACCGCCAAAGAAGACAACGGCCGTATTCCTGGATATGACCTCAGCTTTTGATCGAGTGTAGAAATTATTTGAAAGGCTGCACAACATCGGAGTAAGAGGAAAAACTTAATCTGGATTGCAGACTTCTTAAGGGGAAGAAGGATAAAGGTTCGGGTCAATGGAACATTTTCCAAGGACCGAAGAACATGGGCTGGTGTACTTCAGGGATCTGTGCTCAGTCCTCTACTCTTCTCGCTATATTTATCCATTTTAAACCCTAAATATTCCACCGATTTCTTTTTAAATTTACATTTATATCTGTTTAACTTTAAACCTTTTTCTAGCAAATTTTGATCGAGTGTAGAAATTATTTGAAAGGCTGCACAACATCGGAGTAAGAGGAAAAACCTTAATCTGAATTGCAGACTTCTTAAGGGGAAGAATTCAAAGCCTCATTATGTAAAAATATATGCATATATAAATTGGACATTTGTTGTTGGCAATGGTCAAGTTTGAGCTCTTGTACGTCTAATTACGACACAACAAAAGTGGCGACGAGGATGCGCGATCTACAGAGCCAGTAAAAAGCTGAGGAAAACGGCGTCTATGCAAGTATAACAACTACATCTTTTAAACTATCTGGATCAAGAAAACAAAGGAGTAGAAAAGATAAGGATGACAAGTTCAAAGTTAATAGTACCTTTTAGATGCTATAGCCCAGTGGAGGACACTTCGATCTTTTTGTACAAAAATTTGAGGCTCTCTTTTTGGCATCTGAAGGAGGAGATTAAAGTGCTGATTTTTACCTCGCTACCAGATTCTGAAACTTTGAAGCAGGGAATCGACATTTTCTTCCTGGTCTAATGAAAGATCAACCCTATGATACTAGCATTCAAAGAATTAAGCTGCATTTGGATCCAAAGAAGAAAGTGATACCACAGTGATGCAGATTTTTAAAGAGAATTCAACAGGAAGGAGAATCAATTTCGGAATATCTTAGAGAATTGAAACATTTAGCAATAAATTGTAATTTCGGAGATATGTTGGGAACCATGATGCGAGACCGTTTTGTGACTGGATTCAAGTTGGAAAGCCTGCAAAAAAAGCTACTACAAGAAAACGACGATGTCACCCTGGATAAAGTTTGCAGTGGCAATCTCGTTCGAACTGGCGGAGATAAATACAAGAGAATTACAAGATAAATTAGTGGCCAAAATATCCCCTGTGAATGGAAAAGATAAAAGGGTGAGTACAATAATAGTATGGTGCAGCATAGGCCTTTCAGGCAAAGGGGAGAAATAATGTGTTATAGATGTGGTGAAAGACATTCACACGTGGCCTCTGTTTGCCCTCATAGAACAAAGACTTGTTTTAAAATGTAAAAAACTGGGTCATTTAAGTAGGGTCTGCAAAGCTAGTAAAAAATGTGGGGATGTAAATTTATACAAGAGGACTCTATATATTCAGTACAGGGCGATACTGATGCCACAATAAATTTAACAGTAGATGATTATTCTTTGTGCTTTACAATAGATACAGGAAGTCCAGTTACGTTAATACCTAAAGATATTTATAAGATTTATTGGCAAGGTAAAAATGTATTTCCAACAAATTTAAGATTAAAATCCTTTTGTGGTAAATCAATAGAGATTATAGGTCAAAAGTGTTTTTGTAAAAGAATACAACCAATATTTGCGATTAATAGTTGTAAATGAAAAATCAAGGTAATTTTGTTAGAAAGAGAATGGCTTAAACAGTTAAAACTTGATTATTCTTGATTGTTTAGCATTAAAATTTTAATTATGAATCTAATAGAAATAGTTTGATTGATAGATATGCAGATTTGTTTAACAAAGATTTGGGCTGTCTAAAGGATGTTAAAAATATTTTAATTTTAAAAAGGATGTGACTCCTGTGTTTTGTAAGGCCATAAGTTTACCTTTCTCTCTAAAAAACAAAGTAGAGAATGAAATTGATGGTTTAGTGAATTCTTGCATTTTATACCCTATAGTTCATGCATATTGGACCGCTCCAATAGTACCAGTATTAAAAAAGGATGGTAGTGTAAGTATATGTGGTGATTTTAGATATACAGCTAATAAAGCAATAGAATTAGATAGGTATCCCCTTTCATCGATCGATGAGATCTTTTAAAAATTATCTACAAGCACCGTACTTTCGACTCTAGACCTATCACAGGCTTACTTACATGTAATGTTAGCGGAAGAAGCCAAAGCTGTTATTGGTATAAACACAACAAATGGGTTGTTTTCTTATAAAAGACTACCATATGACGTAGCGGTAGCACCAAATAAATTTCAGAGGATTATGGAAGGTCTATTTGCTGATTTGCCAGGTGTGGCCTGCTACATAGATGATATTTTGGTTGCAGGAAAAGACTTTGAAGATCATGAACAAAAGTTGGATCTATTGTTTAGATGATTGCTAGAAAAAGGTTTAAAGTTAAACAGATATAAATGTAAATTTAAAAAGAAATCGGTGGAATATTTACGGTTTAAAATGGATAAATATGGACTGCATCCCTTAGAAAATAAAATTAAAGCAGTGAGAGAGACGCGTGAACCTAAAGAATGTTTCGCAATTAAGATCTTTCATAGGACTCTTAATTTATTATTATAGATTCATAAAAAATATAGCAAACATTTTAGCGCTATTCTATCAACTTTTGAACAAATATTGTAGATGGAATTGGACGAAAGAATATCGAATGTTATTTAAAAAATGTAAATCATTATTAATGGACTATGGACTAGGCGTAATTCTGAGTCATAGAAATTATAGAAAGGAAGAATGCCCTATAGCTTTTGCTTCTAGAACATTAACTGAAGCGGGAAAACGTTTCTCTCAACTAGAAAAGAAAGCGTTGAGCATAACTTTTGGCGTTGAGAAATTCAGACAATACTTACTGGGACGAAAATTTTAATTGGTCACAGATACCCGATCCTTAATTCATATATTTTCACCTCATAAACCAATTCCCATATGTGCATCATCCAGAATTAAAAGATGGTCCTTAAAATTAGCTGCATTTAATTATACTGTGGAATTTCGAAAAGCTAGTGATATTTCCAATGTTGACGCATTGTCACGTCTTCCTTTAGAATTGAGTGTCAGGGAGTCTCTTGATGAAGACCAGGTACTTCTTCTCAGGAGGTTGAATGAGGTACCGTTCTCTTTTATGGAGGTGGCATATGAGACGCCCCAAGATAAATTACTGTCTATAGTATTAAGGAATGTTAGAGAAGGCAACTGTGTGGAAATTCACAAGGGTACCGAGAGAAAACCCACTAGCTCCTCATTATAAGATCAATGAGGAATTAAGTTTGGAGTTTGGCTGTCTTCAATGGCGTGAAAGAGTGGTAATTCCCCAAAAATTAATATCTTTAATTTTAAATGACTTTCATGAAATACACATGGGATTGTTAAAATGAAGATGATTGCCTGACGGTATTTTTGGTGGCCAGGCATAGACAGAAACATCGAGGAGTTACCTAGAGAATGTAGAGTATGCCAAGAATCGGCAAGCATGCCCCCGGCTACCATCTCGGAATTGACTTGGCCCGAAAAACCGTGGCATCGACTTCATCTTGATTTAGCGGGTCCGTTCATGGGAAGAATGTTTTTGATTCTCGTGGACGCATACTCAAAGTGGATAGAAATTTTTATCATCAAAGATATTACCAGCCAAACGATTATAAATCATCTTAGAGAAATTTTTGCCAGATTTGGATTGCCCTAACATTTGGTTACAGATAACGGAAGACAGTTTGTCTCCGGTGAATTCGAGCAATTTACCAAAATGAATGGTGTACGGCACACTAAGACCAGTCCGTATAATCCTAGTACAAATGGTTTAGCTGAGAGATATGTAAGAGAGTTTAAAAAACTTTTGAGAAAGAATAATGGGAAGGATGATTTAGAGACGAATCTACAAAGATTCCTATTTGCTCATAGAGCACTCCGCCAAACTGTAATAAAGGAATTCCCCCGCGGAACTGCTAATGAAGAGAAGTTTAAGATCAATATTCTCGAATTTAATACCAAGATGGGAAATCCGCGAGAGGTATTTCATGAGGCCGTAAGAAGGCAGGAGCAGTTTACTACAGTTTGCTAGGTTTATTTCCGCAACTATGCAACTGGACCTAAACGGTAAAAAGGTACCATTTTGAAATTACTGAGCTACCGTCACTACCTTATAAGTTGCGAGGGCATCGTGTATAAGAGGCATATCAATCAATTGCGACCTGTGAGAAATAAACAAGTGGAGACAAGACATTTGATACTTCCTCGAACATCAGGAGAGAAGCCTGTAGGTGGAAGTCAGAAATAAAGTGAAGAGGAGGTTCCAGAGGTTACATCAGGAAACAAGGAGGAGACTGCTTTTGTGCACGTACCCTCTTGCACTCCTAGACTAGGGCCTGTTGCTGTGCACGTGCCCTCTTGCACTCCTAAGCCGGAGTCTGCCGCTGTGCAAGTGCCCGTCCGCAGTCTTAGACCTCAGAGAGCAAGGAAACCCCCAGACCGACTGGAGTATTATTAAGGGGGGAGATGTGTTGTGTATGTAAATAGATGAAGATTTTTCTTTCTTCAAAGTGTCATTATGTAAGAATATATGTGTATATAAATTGGACATTTTTTGTTGTCCAAACGAAAATAATAAGAGCTAAAAAAAGAGTCATGGTCAAGTTTGAGTTGTTGTACATCTAATTACGACACAACCTTAACAACATCCATCCTCACCTCACTGAAGACACAAAGGTTGCCTGTTATGCAGATTATATAGCCATATGGCACACAAAGTATAGAAATATCAGAAAAATACTGAACACATCAATGAGAAGTGGGCAATTAAACTCAAAATGACAAAAAACCCAATAAACACAAACCTATAGGTCTCCTTCACTGACAGGTAAAAGGGCATGAATTTAACTTTAAAATAAGCATAAACAACCATATAATTGATAAAATTTGTTCTCCAAATTACCTAGGTGTGATACTTGATGAGGAATTGCGATTTACAGAACACATAATTAGCACCTCAAATAAAGCTACCAGAAACCTAAACATTCTGAGAAGGCTATGTGGAACAAATTGGGGAGCAAAACCCAAAATTCTCAGAACAACATATATCACCTTAATAAGGCCAATAATGGAATATGCAACACCCGTCTGGGCTCCCTCAAGTTCATCACTAAAAAGAAGACTAGACAGTGTTCAAGCAAAAGCGGCCAAATTAATCACTGGTTCTGTTTTAAATACCAACAATTAGAAAATTCAGAGAGAATGTGGTCTAGACCTACTTGAAAGCAGAAGACAATTTAAAACAATAAAATTCACCAATACCTTAAAAACTAAAGAAACCGAACACATATCCCATAGAACCTATTTAAACTGGACACAAAAAGAAAGGCTCAAAAGATCTTCAACACTTCAGTACGACAACAATATTAGAAAGAGCATAAATATGAAACATAATGAATTTCGATTTCGAGAATAACCAATATTTCTTACCCCATTGCCATCAAATGTAATCATCAATCTTAACCTGAATGAACCCTGCAATAAAAAAAAGATAAAAAAAAACATTCCTAAAAAGAAAGGACTTAACACAATTGGTTTATGCGATCAGATAAATTATTTTACAGCATATACAGATGAATCATCAGACCTTACCATAAGTAATGGAGGGGCTGGAATTAACATAATACTGCAAGATGGAACATACATCAAAATCAAAGAAGGAGCAAGAAAGATTCCTTCAAACTTCACTTGTGAACTGACAGCTATCTGGAAAGCTCTTGATGTATGCCTTAACCAACCATCCCTGCATCAAGCAGAAGGAATTATAATATACCGTACAACGACTTCATATCCGATCTAGAAGCAATTCAGAAGGGCAATACTATAATCACACAGAACATACATTCGTTACTTACTCAACTGATATAATTGGAGAATAACTGCATTCTACAATGGATTCCTGCCCGTGGGGGTAATGAAATGGCAGTTGAATTTGCAAAGGAAGCCAGAAGGTTGAGCCAAAGGAAAGAACAAATGTCATTATTTGACGCTAATGCTTTTGCAAAATACAAGATAATTAAACAAAAAATAAGAAAAGATCAAAATGTGAAATAAACTCCGAGAGAAAAATGACAAAATTATAACAAGATTTAGAACAAAACATTATAAAGGATGACAATACATCCAGATGGCACAAGAACCTATAGAACATGCAACAACTGTCCTGGTGTGGAACTAACACCTACCCACATATTCTCATGCCCGCAGTCTTGCAGAAAATTGACATAGACCCAGAGAAGCTGCTTTACACACCCAAGATAGTGGACAATGCTGCTGCTGCTGCTGTGATAGAGATGCATGGAGACATCTGAGGCTCTTTATTGGACACGACAAAAACAACAACGGCATTCCAGAGTAAAATAAATCATCAGAGATAGATAAATATTTTTCATATGAATTAAAATAAACATAATCGATACTGAGAGAGAGTTGAATTAAAAAAATTAGAAATTTATTATTTTCGAAATATAAATATCCGAGAGGATTCCAGCAAACCGCATCTAAAATATCAATTTTTTTTTTGCTACATGTTTTAATTTGGATATACCTATTTTACATATCTCAGATTGTATTTAAAAATCGTTAACCATTTCTTCTAACTTTTGGCGAAATGGTGTTTTATTAATTTATCATTTGATATTATTTGGGTTCTTTCCTGGTATTCAAAAAGGAAAAATACGTGTCGTTCAGTTATATTTTTCAATTTATCAAACAATTTGGCCGCTGAATAGCTGATTCTGGTAGAGCGCCATCTAGCGAATAAAGTTGTAACTAAAATCAATTTCGAAATTTTCATTATTTGCCATAAAAAATCCCATTGCATCCTGAACACAATGGTGTTTACCGCATTGCTCTAGCGCAAATATTCGCGGAGTTATTAATTTTTAAAGTTGTGCGGGACTTTTGGATCACCCTGTACATCGCGCCACTCGCGGATATGCAAATATATTCACCTATCAAAAGAAACAACATGTAAACTATATAAAACAAAACAATACTATGCAAATGTCGCGAGGTATGCGACATTAAGAATAAAATTTGCATATGGAATCATTACAGCACCCGCCACCGAAGACCCATCATCACTCCTGAGATGAGACTCCTGGTGGTCCATGATAAAATTGTCCTCCAGCCATTTGGTGATGGTGATTCGGCTATTCCAGATGATATGGATAATATAACTTTGTTTAGAAAGCGTTTTACTTTCTTCTACCTTTGATTCATCATATTCAACTATTTCTTGTACATTATCTTCCATATCTTCCAATGATATTCTGAAACATTTCTCGTAAAGGGAATTTTGATGGCTAATAAGAAACTTCCATTTTGAAGGCTCATCTTGTGAATAGCGTAGAATCTCCATTGTTAGTAGGTATAGGACTATCTTTAGAGCCATCTCCATCTTGTGATTCACTTTATCGAAATCACCTATTCCTAATTTCATATTTCTTTTTTCACCGCTTGTTTGAAACGAATAAATTCCCCTCCCGAGAGTCTCCAACAGAGTATCGTAACAAGGTAGCTCTCTCAAAGCTTCTTCGCCGGTACCAGGCTTTGGTTCTTTTTTGCCAGTACCAGACTCTTTAGTAGGTTCTTCTTCGTCAGTGCCAGACTTTTCATCAGAATGTTTAGAGGCATCGTCTGAAGGCTTAGAGTTATCGTCTGCACTTTCAGTTCCTAAAACTGACCTTTTAGCAACTTGAGCTTTTTCGCTTTCTTCAACTTCACCAGAATTTTTTTCAACTTCGGCTTTTTCACTTTCTTCAACTTCAACAGACCTTTTCTCAACTTCGGTGTTAGGAACATCAATAATGCAATTTGAAAGTTCTTCTGTATTCTCTGTATCTCTATCAATTTCCCCAGCTTGGGTGGTAGGAACATCAAGGCCATTAACCAAAAGTTCTTCTTCATCTACCATTTCATTCTGTTCATCGAAATCTTCCGAATCCTTTACACCGTCGCCCTTAGGCTCATCGTCAGAATCATCTTCTTCTATTCCAAGAATATCCATCATAACGCTTTGTCGCTTCACCACCGCCCTTAAGAGGCTTTCTCCATTTTCTTCAGAATCCTTTACACCGTCGCCCTTAGGCTCATCTTCAGAATCATCTTCTTCTATTCCAAGAATAACCATCATAACACTTTGTTGCTTCACCATCGCCCTTAAGAGGCTTTCCAGGGAAGGTCTTGCGGATCCTGTCGGCTGCGCCATGTTGTACCGTTCCAATTAAAAGAACGAGTAAGAATTAACACGAGGAGATCTATTACATTAGAAAAACCCAACTTTATTACTCTCTTGACCTATATATATACATCGCGCCACTCGCGGATATGCAAATATATTCACCTATCAAAAGAAACAACATGTAAACAATATAAAACAAAACAATACTATGCAAATGTCGCGAGGTATGCGACATTAAGAATAAAATTTGCATATGGAATCATTACAATATATATGTATATTTATCAATTATTTTTATATTTATATTTATTTATTCCTAAATTTATCATTATATAATCTTATTTATTCGTATTTATTCAATTTTGTATTTAACCATATATACTCTTATATGAACATTGAAATAAAGTAGTTTCAATCTCAATCTATCTTACAATTGGTTCAAATAAGGTGTCTTGTTAAGATACCTTTTAAGTGGTTTTTGCCAATTTATTCTTCAGACTATATTGTAACTATTTATTTATTTCGTTTTATTGAATAAATGTTGTTTTCAGAAGTATCGATAAATTCTCTCATAAAAAATATATAAGTAAATAGAGAGAGAAATGTCAGCGAAGGATGAAGCTACGAGGAACGTGTCTATGTATTCCTGAGGCCAACTCACGGAAGCTTGCCGGAAAGGGGAGAGTTATCAAAGATAGAATTTCTTTGGGGAAATTAAACGCAACAAAGTATGTACGCCGAGTTAATGAAGATTTAATTATTCCCTTAATTAATCAGCTAATTAGAGGTAGATTCTAGGAGGATCAAAGGGAGCGCAGGGGGAAGTCTCCATTTAAAGCCGCTTGCTGGAATAATTGAAGGACTGGGAGATAGGGCGTTTAACGGATCCGTCTTTCACTCCGTCCTGCTACAGAATCCAAGTTCGTTTGACCATTTGACCAGGCCCCACTGCTGCCTTGGAGCATTCTCTTGCTTCACACCTCGCAATATACTTGTATTATATTTGACTGGCCATATGAAGAAGTGATTCATACATCCAGACAAGAACCTCTCAGTAACACAGCAAGAACAAATCAGAGAGATATCCAAGACCCTATTCTCAATTTCAAGAACCCTGCTAATGCGATACAATCAGAAAGATAGAGCATGAGATGGTACTTTGACACAAATATTTGGTTGAACGAGAGCGACAATTTCTATAGTATTGCCATTATTGATATTGATATTGAAACCACTTTATTGACTTCTAGTCAACAATAATACAAAGAATACTTAGAGATATCAACAATAGAATTTATACAAAAATACACCTATCCCCCGATTTACACGGTACTTGTTTTACACGTTTTCGCTTTTACACGGTTTTCCAACTAAGTTTTTTTTTTATCGCACTATACTAAATGCTACTGTGATTGAACACATTCGCTGTGTACACATCTCACGAGGAATCCCGAGCTTATGTGCTGACTGTATATTTTAACCTGTCAATGCATTTTATTTTTATTTCTGTGTACACCTATATCCCGATTTACACGTTTTTCTCAGGAATGTCTCTACCGTGTAAATCGGGGGATAGGTGTATATATTTACATCAAACACGAAGCCTTATCCGAAGGGACGTCAAGTTTAAATCAAGGGCTTCAAGACACCCTGAATTTGGATAGACCTTTGGTTATAATTGAGATTCCCCAGTTTCAGAGTATACTTCCCATGTAATGCCTTTTCCATATTTCCTATCCCAAAAAAGAGATTTAACCAAACAAATTTCTCATATTAACGGACAAATCCCGAAACTATAGCATACAGGTTGTTGGCTTTTGTCTGAATTTTTTAAACCTGGTGTTGCGGTTCATTCCTTATCATCACCCTAACATTCTGTACTAGGGTGATGAACCACAAAATACATCGTTCAATACATTTTTTAAAGGGAGAGGTGCCACTTTTGGTATATGAATACTATCTTTCCAAGTTTATAATGTATGTAAATTGACATCATATTAGGTACCTATACATACGAACAAACATGTATGCTGAATATCTGTTTGGATTTCAATCTAATAAGACCCTATTAGGTTAAAAATCGATAACCTTATAACAGATCTCATCTCAATATAAAATGAAAGGATTTAAAAGCACGAGTGTTTATTTTATACATAATACAAACTTCTACTGTCCTTACTGCGATGAAAAAATATACTGGGAGGGCTTGGCTCATCAGTGGTGAACCCTCCCAGCGGTTTCGCCAATTTAATCCACCAGACCGCTTCTCAGAGCTCTAATACTGTATTGGACGATTCTGCTTATATATGCAGCACTGAAGGATGGAATCTCAGAAATGATTTTCAAGAAAACTATGGACATAAGCTTATAGGACAGTAGAATTACATTCAAATATTTGCATCGAGCAATGCTCTTCCGCAAACAATAAAGACAAGGTCAGTTAGGAATAAATTAACACTAAGCTAGGGAGTTAGGTGTTGATATATTTCATTATATATCTGTCCAAGTGATTTTCAGGATGCTCAACATAAAAATAGAATATAATTCTTTATCTTTAAATCTAGAATTAATTCTATAATCTATTATCCATATAATAAGCTTTAAATACCTTACATACTTTTATGCAGCACGTTATAACTTAATCTAGTGCCATATATATTTGGCTTCCCATACGTTCAATGCCGAATGTCCATATTTCTAACCTTTATCTCGGAGAAAGAGAAAATCCTATTTGTGCTCCGAGAATCTTTCTCCGAACCGTCGCACGTCTAAATATTTGCGGAACTTCTTCCAAATTCAAGAAAATTGAAAAAACGTCTTCTCTAGACATTGAATGTAGAAAATATATCTCGGAGAATATTTTTATTCCAAACGTTTACAGGCTAGAGTAACTACTAACTGTATTTTCTGAAGCAAGGAATCCGAAAAATCTGAAGACAAGAAAAGTTTTCCAATTATGTTTTAAGACAATCTCCAACAGTCGCAGTCTCTGGAGAGCTGGTCGGGTATATAGACTGGTGTGTTGTCTACTTTATAAAACTCTGTTTTTCAATGATTAATCATATTACTAACTTAGATGATATATACACCTATCCCCCGGTTTACACGGTACTTTTTTACACGTTTTCGCTTTTACACGGTTTTCCAAATAAGTTTTTTTTTGTTTTGTTTTTATCGCACCATACTAAATGCTACTGTGATTGAACACATGCGCTGTGTACACATCTCACGAGGAATCCCGAGCTTATGTGCTGACTACATATTTTAACCTGTCAATGCATTTAATTTTATTTCTGTGTACACCTATCCCCCAATTTACACGTTTTTTTCAGGAACGTATCTACCGTGTAAATCGGGGGATAGGTGTATTTGGAAGACTTAGCTCAACAGCATTGAACCTCTCAGAAGTTCTATATCCAGTTTATTCCCAAACTGTTACTATGGCACCGCATCTTTCATATTGCACACATCACACACACATTTAGAGCATATTTATTATAAATATAAAGAATCTTTTGAATTTTCGCTTATTAAAATATGTTTATATGTATTTTTTAGGTCTTCTCTCTCGAAATGTGAGTGGATATATGTTATATAAAAATATGTTTTTCAAATATATTTCATTGATAAAATACTCTGCTAACTCGACCGCCAGAGGTCACGCTTCCCCTAAAAATACTCATTGTTGTTGTTCCCCGATGGCCGGCTCAAAACTTTAGTACATTATGTAAATAAGCTTTTCATTTTTTTTTAATTCTTACGCCTTAAGCCAGGGAGAACTTTTACCAAATTATGTATTTTATATATTCCTTTAGTTCAATTAAATTACTGATCTAAATTCAAGCAGAAAATCTCTTTTATCTTTTTTAATTATATAAGATATATATAAATATTAAAAACAAAAAGGCATATACTGAACACTCACACGAGTATTTTAGATGGCAGAGCGCCATCTAGTGGAACAAAATTCAACTAAACGTTGGTTCAACTTGTTCCCTGATGGCGCTCTGCTATTTAAAATACTGGTGTGAGCGGTCTGGATTTGCCTTTTTGTTTTTTTGCTTTTAATATCAACTCCTGATTTTTTTTCTTTTTTTTCACATTGAGAGCGTATTTAAGCAAGTTTGGCCTTAAATACCAATTCCTTTCTTTCTCACAAAGCCTTTTGGGCCAAATATTTGGTCGTTGAGGTACAGCCTGAACCATGCTGACGAGGGCCAACAGCCCGAAACGCGTTCGTGGTTGGATTTATTTGATTTATCACTTTACTAAGTTCTATAAAAGAATTTCTGAAAGATTTCCAATTATCTTAAGAGGTGTTTTGATGGGACACTATTACAACAAAGATGGAGATGATAGAGTTGCCCAATATGGACGAAGCTGCCTGCCGCAAGGTAAACAAACAGCTATCTTATTACGTCCGGGTCGATACCTCACTCTACCAGACGGAATCTTGCCCAAATAACCTTCCTCTAACAAATTCTCACTTTATGCTGCTATCTCTTTTATTTTAATGGTGCCAATTAAAACCTTATCGTTATATATAAAGTTCGCCTCTCCCGTCAAAATAGACGCCAACTATTATTGACTGTCTCGGTAAACTAGCGGCCTCAGGTCGGTGACAAAGCCACAACACCAGCTTTGGCAAACTGAGAAACGCCCACCTGGAGAACAGGGTTTCGGAATAATGGGCCTCGTCAGTCCAATACGGGCTTTAATTGCTTTGCCACTTTAGCAGCTAATACTTGGGAAATTGTGAAGATTTAATTTGATCCTTTGTGGATTTCATGAAATCAAAGCTCGCCCTGAAGTGACGAGGGCATTAGCCCGAAACCATGGTCTCCAGGCGGGCGCTTTTCAGTTTGACAAGGCTAGTGTTGTGGCTTTGTTACCGATCCGAGTCCACTAGTTTGCGGAGCAAGTCATTAGATGACGTCTATTTTGACTGGAGAGAAGCGACCTTTATTTTTATAGATCCTTATCCCCTCCCTGCCAAAATTTCCTTCTATATATCAAACCTAGAGTTGCGGGAGGTTGTATTCATATGCCAAAAGATGCACCTCCATCTTCAATTATACAATAAAAATGCTTCATGTTTAGCACTCCAGCAAAAAACTTCACTGTTTTTTTTTTTTTTTTTGCTTATCCCTAGTACACGTGGTACAGGCCATGATAATCATGGTGGGTAGATAGCGACTGCTTTTACTGTAAGCGCATCACATGTCTACACATGTGAAAAGCAGTTCGACTTTGCACTTACAAATGTGCCAGAGCCCCCGTTTAGTTACCTGAACTCATTGGTGTGGTTGGACTTTTGCAAGAATCGGGGGCCATTGGAGCATTTTTTTTTTAAACAGAAAAAAAGTGTCCAATGCGGGAATCGAACCCGGGTCGTAGTGGTTGAAAACCAAACGGTTTAACCAGCCTTCCACCGACCCCCACTTCACTGGTGGTGATAGGTAATTAGCTACAACACCAGGTTTGGCAAATATAGGCAAAAAGCCAACAACCTGTATACTACGATTTGGACAATGACCCTCATCAGTATAGTGGCAGCTTCGATTTCGTAACAGCCTATGAGAGGGGTTATGGAATTGGTCGAAATTTGCCAAACAGGTGTTTGAGCAGTGAAGCAGCCAATCGTAGGATGTTATGAAAACGAAGCCGCCCCTGTACTGAAGATGGCCAAACCCAGAAACCAGGTTGTTGGATTTTATCTGAATTCACCAAAACTGGTGTTTTGGCAAATTCCTTATCACCACTAGTGAAGTTTTACTGGAGTGATAAACATAGGTTCTAATGCATAATTGAAGGGAGAGGTGACTCTATTTGGTACACATATATATCGTATATTTTAAAACTGTATAATAATGACACTTTTAGTATATGTCACATATCTCCCAATTGGTTGGAGCCGATGCCTTGAAATATCCTACCCATCTTTAAAAATGTACACCGTTTCTATTTGCTATCACCCCCATATTTTGTATATATGCTATATCTTTATTAATATAACCTGTACACCCTTTTTGTATATAAACTAAAATTGGTGACGTCAAAATAAAGATCCAAAGAGTGTCGGTCAGCTGCTGGCAGAGACAGAGGGGAGGAAAGAGGCAACGCCCAGCCCATGTGGGGTCCCGAGGGACATTCTTATAGAGACCCCCCTGTAAACAGGACAAGTTTTGGCAGGGGATCGGCGGATGTTCTAGGGGGTGTCTTTCGACAGACGGCTGCTGTCTTTCACACACAGTCTCTCTCTCCATGTCTCGGTGATAAGCATCCAAGTTTGTGTCATGGCCTCTACCTCTGTCTCGTGGGCTGTCCCCGATCACTCTCTGTGCTAACATCTAGCCCTGCCTCTGCTTCTTGTTGTCCGCGTGTGGAAATAACATCAACACTCGCCTCGCGTACACGACTGCCAGTTCATCCATACGTCTGCACATTTGAAACAATATTACATATATTTATGAATTTATATGCGTGGCAAAAATACCAAATTGTGATTCGTATAGAATCATAGACAAAAAAATTAAGGAAGTGGACGGTCTTTGATATCACCGGTCGCCTGTTTTGCTAATTTTTGTTGTTGTTTTTTTTTTTTTTAGGAGACGAGGCAATTTTATCCACACTTGTTTATCTCGTGTCTTCAATAAAGGTCAGAGTGTTTCAAATATTTTCCACAGTTATTGTCTGGATCCCGATAAACATACTAAAAGATACAACTTCCTTAAGTTTCGTCCATGAGTGTGTATAGTTAAAGAGCAATATGTGGTTTTCTAAGAATCACATATAATAAAGCGTCTGTTCGTTGAAGCCGAATAGGATTGGTCCATTCTGTGTCACGTGTTCAAACCTGATTGGCTTGGCCGCCCCCCCCCCCCCCCCCCCCCCCACTTAAGTGACGTGCCCGGCTGAGATGGTACTGACCACGGGATGAGATGGGACTGACCACGGGTTGAGATGGGACTGAGCACGGGATGAGATGGGACTGAGCACGGGATGAGATGGGTATGATCACGGGATGAGATGGGAATGATCACGGGATGAGATGGGACTGAACACGGGATGAGATGGGACTGAGCACGGGATGAGATGGGACTGAGCACGGGATGAGATGGGAATGATCACGGGATGAGATGGGAATGATCACGGGATGAGATGGGACTGAACACGGGATGAGATGGGACTGAGCACGTGTTGAGATGGGACTGAGCACGGGATAAGATGGGACTGAGCACGGGATGGGATGGGACTGAGCACGGGAAGAGATGGGACTGAGCACGGGATGAGATGAAACTGACCACGGGATGAGATGGGACTGAGCACGGGATGAGATGAAACTGACCACGGGATGAGATGGCACTGACCACGGGATGAGATGGGACTGATCACGGGATGAGATGAAACTGACCACAGGATGTGATGGGACTGAGCACGGGATGAGATGGGAATGATCACGGGATGAGATGGGACTGAGCACGGGATGAGATGGGACTGAGCAAGGGATGAGATGGGACTGAGCACGGGATGAGATGGGACTGACAGCGGGATGAGATGGGACTGAGCACGGGATGAGATGGGGCTGAGCACGGGATGGGATGGGACTGAGCACGGATGAGATGGGACTGACCACGGGATGAGATGGTACTGACCACGGGATGAGATGGGACTGACCACGGGTTGAGATGGGACTGAGCACGGGATGAGATGGGACTGAGCACGGGATGAGATGGGAATGATCACGGGATGAGATGGGAATGATCACGGGATGAGATGGGACTGAACACGGGATGAGATGGGACTGAGCACGGGATGAGATGGGACTGAGCACGGGATGAGATTGGACTGACAGCGGGATGAGATGGGACTGAGCACGGAATGAGATGGGACTGAGCAAGGATGAGATGGGACTGAACACGGGATGAGATGGGACTTAGCACGGGATGAGATGGGACTGAGCACGGGATGAGATGGGACTGACAGCGGGATGAGATGGGACCGACCACGGGATGAGATGGGACTGAGCACGGGATGAGATGGGACTGAGCACGGGATGGGATGGGACTGAGCACGGGATGAGATGGGACTGAGCACGGGATGAGATGAAACTGACCACGGGATGAGATGGGACTGAGCACGGGATGAGATGAAACTGACCACGGGATGAGATGGGACTGAGCACGGGATGAGATGGGAATGATCACGGGATGAGATGGGAATGATCACGGGATGAGATGGGACTGAACACGGGATGAGATGGGACTGAGCACGGGATGAGATGGGACTGAGCACGGGATGAGATTGGACTGACAGCGGGATGAGATGGGACTGAGCACGGAATGAGATGGGACTGAGCAAGGATGAGATGGGACTGAACACGGGATGAGATGGGACTGAGCACGGGATGAGATGGGACTGAGCACGGGATGAGATGGGACTGACAGCGGGATGAGATGGGACCGACCACGGGATGAGATGGGACTGAGCACGGGATGAGATGGGACTGAGCACGGGATGGGATGGGACTGAGCACGGGATGAGATGGGACTAAGCACGGGATGATATGAAACTGACCACGGGATGAGATGGGACTGAGCACGGGATGAGATGAAACTGACCACGGGATGAGATGGGACTGAGCACGGGATGAGATGGGAATGATCACGGGATGAGATGGGAATGATCACGGGATGAGATGGCACTGAACACGGGATGAGATGGGACTGAACACGGGATGAGATGGGACTGAGCACGGGATGAGATGGAACTGAGCACGGGATGAGATGGGACTGACAGCGGGATGAGATGGGACCGACCACGGGATGAGATGGGACTGAGCACGGGATGAGATGGGACTGAGCACGGGATGGGATGGGACTGAGCACGGGATGAGATGGGACTGAGCACGGGATGAGATGAAACTGACCACGGGATGAGATGGGACTGAGCACGGGATGAGATGAAACTGACCACGGGATGAGATGGGACTGAGCACGGGATGAGATGGGAATGATCACGGGATGAGATGGGAATGATCACGGGATGAGATGGGACTGAACACGGGATGAGATGGGACTGAGCACGGGATGAGATGGGACTGAGCACGGGATGAGATTGGACTGACAGCGGGATGAGATGGGACTGAGCACGGAATGAGATGGGACTGAGCAAGGATGAGATGGGACTGAACACGGGATGAGATGGGACTGAGCACGGGATGAGATGGGACTGAGCACGGGATGAGATGGGACTGACAGCGGGATGAGATGGGACCGACCACGGGATGAGATGGGACTGAACACGGGATGAGATGGGACTGAGCACGGGATGGGATGGGACTGAGCACGGGATGAGATGGGACTAAGCACGGGATGATATGAAACTGACCACGGGATGAGATGGGACTGAGCACGGGATGAGATGAAACTGACCACGGGATGAGATGGGACTGAGCACGGGATGAGATGGGAATGATCACGGGATGAGATGGGAATGATCACGGGATGAGATGGCACTGAACACGGGATGAGATGGGACTGAACACGGGATGAGATGGGACTGAGCACGGGATGAGATGGAACTGAGCAAGGGATGAGATGGGACTGAGCACGGGATGAGATGGGACTGACAGCGGGATGAGATGGGACTGAGCACGGGATGAGATGGGACTGAGCAAGGGATAATATGGGACTGAGCACGGGATGAGATGGGACTGACAGCGGGATGAGATGGGACTGACCACGGGATGAGATGGTAATGACCACGGGATGAGATGGGACTGACCACGGGATGAGATGGGACTGAGCACGGGATGAGATGGGACTGAGCACGGGATGAGATGGGAATGATCACGGGATGAGATGGGAATGATCACGGGAAGAGATGGGACTGAACACGGGATGAGATGGGACTGAGCACGGGATGAGATGGGACTGAGCACGGGATGAGATGGGACTGACAGCGGGATGAGATGGGACTGAGCACGGGATGAGATGGGACTGACAGCGGGATGAGATGGTACTGAGCACGGGATGAGATGGGACTGAGCACGGGATGAGATGGGACTGAGCAAGGGATGAGATGGGACTGACCACGGGATGAGATGAAACTGACCACGGGATGAGATGAAACTGACCACGGGATGAGATGGGACTGAGCACGGGATGAGATGAAACTGACCACGGGATGAGATGGGACTGAGCACTGGATGAGATTGGAATGATCACGGGATGAGATGGGAATGATCACAGGATGAGATGGGACTGAGCACGGGATGAGATGGGACTGAGCACGGGATGAGATGGGAATGATCACGGGATGAGATGGGACTGAACACGGGATGAGATGGGACTGAGCACGGGATGAGATGGGACTGAGCACGGGATGAGATGGGACTGACAGCGGGATGAGATGGGACTGAGCACGGGATGAGATGGGACTGAGCAAGGGATGAGATGGGACTGAGCACGGGATGAGATGGGACTGACAGCGGGATGAGATGGGACTGAGCACGGGATGAGATGGGGCTGAGCATGGGATGGGATGGGACTGAGCACGGGATGAGATGGGACTGACCACGGGATGAGATGGTACTGACCACGGGATGAGATAGGACTGACCTCGGGTTGAGATGGGACTGAGCAAGGGATGAGATGGGACTGAGCACGGGATGAGATGGGACTGAGCACGGGATGAGATGGGAATGATCACGGGATGAGATGGGAATGATCACGGGATGAGATGAGACTGAACACGGGATGAGATGGGACTGAGCACGGGATGAGATGGGACTGAGCACGGGATGAGATGGGACTGAGTACGGGATGAGATGGAAATGATCACGGGATAAATGGGAATGATCACGGGATGAGATGGGACTGATCACTGATGAGATGGGACTGAGCACGGGATGAGATGGGACTGAGCACGGGATGAGATGGGACTGACAGCGGGATGAGATGGGACTGACCACGGGATGAGATGGGACTGAGCACGGGATGAAATGGGACTGAGCACGGTATGGGATGGGACTGAGCACAGGATGAGATGGGACTGAGCACGGGATGAGATGAAACTGACCACGGGATGAGATGGGACTGAGCAAGGGATGAGATGAAACTGACCACGGGATGAGATGGGACTGAGCACGGGATGAGATGGGAATGATCACGGGATGAGATGGGAATGATCACGGGATGAGATGGGACTGAACACGGGATGAGATGGGACTGAGCACGGGATGTGATGGGACTGAGCACGGGATGAGATGGGACTGACAGCGGGATGAGATGGGACTGACCACGGGATGAGATGGGACTGAGCAAGGGATGAGATGGGACTGAGCACGGGATGGGATGGGACTGAGCACGGGATGAGATGGGACTGACCACGGGATGAGATGGTACTGACCACGGGATGAGATGGGACTGACCACGGGATGAGATGGGACTGAGCACGGGATGAGATGGAAATGATCACGGGATGAGATGGGAATGATCACGGGATGAGATGAGACTGAACACGGGATGAGATGGGACTGAGCACGGGATGAGATGGGACTGAGCACGGGATGAGATGGGACTGAGTACGGGATTAGATGGGAATGATCACGGGATGAGATGGGAATGATCACGGGATGAGATGGGACTGAACACGGGATGAGATGGGACTGAGCACGGGATGAGATGGGACTGAGCACGGGATGAGATGAAACTGACCACGGAATGAGATGGGACTGAGCACGGGATGAGATGAAACTGACCACGGGATGAGATGGGACTGAGCACGGGATGAGATGGGAATGATCACGGGATGAGATGGGAATGATGCCGGGATGAGATGGGACTGAACACGGGATGAGATGGGACTGAGCACGGGATGAGATGGGACTGAGCACGGGATGAGATGGGACTGACAGCGGGATGAGATGGGACTGACCACGGGATGAGATGGAACTGAGCACGGGATGAGATGGGACTGAGCAAGGGATGAGATGGGACTGAGCACGGGATGAGATGGGACTGACAGCGGGATGAGATGGGACTGAGCACGGGATGAGATGGGGCTGAGCACGGGATGAGATGGGACTGAGAACGGGATGAGATGGGACTGACCACGGGATGAGATGGGACTGAGCAAGGGATGAGATGGGACTGACCACGGGATGAGATGGTACTTACCACGGGATGAGATGGGACTGACCACGGGATGAGATGGGACTGAGCAAGGGATGAGATGAGACTGAGCACGGGATGAGATGGGACTGACAGCGGGATGAGATGGGACTGAGCACGGGATGAGATGGGGCTGAGCACGGGATGGGATGGGACTGAGCATGGGATGAGATGGGACTGACCACGGGATGAGATGGGACTGACCACGGGATGAGATGGTACTGACCACGGGATGAGATAGGACTGACCACGGGTTGAGATGGGACTGAGCAAGGGATGAGATGGGACTGAGCACGGGATGAGATGGGACTGAGCACGGGATGAGATGGGAATGATCACGGGATGAGATGGGAATGATCACGGGATGAGATGAGACTGAACACGGGATGAGATGGGACTGAGCACGGGATGAGATGGGACTGAGCACGGGATGAGATGGGACTGAGTACGGGATGAGATGGAAATGATCACGGGATAAATGGGAATGATCACGGGATGAGATGGGACTGATCACTGATGAGATGGGACTGAGCACGGGATGAGATGGGACTGAGCACGGGATGAGATGGGACTGACAGCGGGATGAGATGGGACTGACCACGGGATGAGATGGGACTGAGCACGGGATGAAATGGGACTGAGCACGGTATGGGATGGGACTGAGCACGGGATGAGATGGGACTGAGCACGGGATGAGATGAAACTGACCACGGGATGAGATGGGACTGAGCAAGGGATGAGATGAAACTGACCACGGGATGAGGTGGGACTGAGCACGGGATGAGATGGGAATGATCACGGGATGAGATGGGAATGATCACGGGATGAGATGGGACTGAACACGGGATGAGATGGGACTGAGCACGGGATGTGATGGGACTGAGCACGGGATGAGATGGGACTGACAGCGGGATGAGATGGGACTGACCACGGGATGAGATGGGACTGAGCAAGGGATGAGATGGGACTGAGCACGGGATGGGATGGGACTGAGCACGGGATGAGATGGGACTGACCACGGGATGAGATGGTACTGACCACGGGATGAGATAGGACTGACCACGGGTTGAGATGGGACTGAGCACGGGATGAGATGGGACTGAGCACGGTATGAGATGGAAATGATCACGGGATGAGATGGGAATGATCACGGGATGAGATGAGACTGAACACGGGATGAGATGGGACTGAGCACGGGATGAGATGGGACTGAGCACGGGATGAGATGGGACTGAGTACGGGATGAGATGGGAATGATCACGGGATGAGATGGGAATGATCACGGGATGAGATGGGACTGAACACGGGATGAGATGGGACTGAGCACGGGATGAGATGGGACTGAGCACGGGATGAGATGGGACTGACAGCGGTATGAGATGGGACTGACCACGGGATGAGATGGGACTGAGCACGGGATGAGATGGGAATGAGCACGGGATGGGATGGGACTGAGCACGGGATGAGATGGGACTGAGCACGGGATGAGATGAAACTGACCACGGAATGAGATGGGACTGAGCACGGGATGAGATGAAACTGACCACGGGATGAGATGGGACTGAGCACGGGATGAGATGGGAATGATCACGGGATGAGATGGGAATGATGCCGGGATGAGATGGGACTGAACACGGGATGAGATGGGACTGAGCACGGGATGAGATGGGACTGAGCACGGGATGAGATGGGACTGACAGCGGGATGAGATGGGACTGACCACGGGATGAGATGGGACTGAGCACGGGATGAGATGGGACTGAGCAAGGGATGAGATGGGACTGAGCACGGGATGAGATGGGACTGACAGCGGGATGAGATGGGACTGAGCACGGGATGAGATGGGGCTGAGCACGGGATGAGATGGGACTGAGAACGGGATGAGATGTAACTGACCACGGGATGAGATGGGACTGAGCAAGGGATGAGATGGGACTGACCACGGGATGAGATGTTACTTACCACGGGATGAGATGGGACTGACCACGGGATGAGATGGGACTGAGCAAGGGATGAGATGAGACTGAGCACGGGATGAGATGGGACTGACAGCGGGATGAGATGGGACTGAGCACGGGATGAGATGGGGCTGAGCACGGGATGGGATGGGACTGAGCATGGGATGAGATGGGACTGACCACGGGATGAGATGGTACTGACCACGGGATGAGATAGGACTGACCACAGGTTGAGATGGGACTGAGCACGGGATGAGATGGGACTGAGCACGGGATGAGATGGGACTGAGCACGGGATGAGATGGGAATGATCACGGGATGAGATGGGAATGATCACGGGATGAGATGAGACTGAACACGGGATGAGATGGGACTGAGAACGGGATGAGATGGGACTGAGTACGGGATGAGATGGGAATGATCACGGGATAAGATAGGAATGATCACGGGATGAGATAGGACTGAACACGGGATGAGATGGGACTGAGCACGAGATGAGATGGGACTGAGCACGGGATGAGATGGGACTGACAGCGGTATGAGATGGGACTGACCACGGGATTAGATGGGACTGAGCACGGGATGAGATGGGACTGAGCACGGGATGGGATGGGACTGAGCACGGGATGAGATGGGACTGAGCACGGGATGAGATGAAACTGACAACGGGATGAGATGGGACTGAGCACGGGATGAGATGGGACTGACCACGGGATGAGATGGTACTGACCACGGGATGAGATAGGACTGACCACGGGTTGAGATGGGACTGAGCATGGGATGAGATGGGACTGAGCACGGGATGAGATGGGAATGATCACGGGATGAGATGGGAATGATCACGGGATGAGATGAGACTGAACACGGGATGAGATAGGACTGAGCACGGGATGAGATGGGACTGAGCACGGGATGAGATGGGACTGAGTACGGGATGAGATGGGAATGATCACGGGATGAGATGGGAATGATCACGGGATGAGATGGGACTGAACACGGGATGAGATGGGACTGAGCACGGGATGAGATGGGACTGAGCACGGGATGAGATGGGACTGACAGCGGTATGAGATGGGACTGACCACGGGATGAGATGGGACTGAGCACGGGATGAGATGGGACTGAGCACGGGATGGGATGGGACTGAGCACGGGATGAGATGGGACTGAGCACGGGATGAGATGAAACTGAGCACGGAATAAGATGGGACTGAGCACAGGATGAGATGAAACTGACCACGGGATGAGATGGGACTGAGCACGGGATGAGATGGGAATGATCACGGGATGAGATCGGAATGATCACGGGATGAGATGGGACTGAACACGGGATGAGATGGGACTGAGCACGGGATGAGATGGGACTGAGCACGGGATGAGATGGGACTGACAGCGGGATGAGATGGGACTGACCACGAGATGAGATGGGACTGACAGCGGGATGAGATGGGACTGAGCACGGGATGAGATGGGGCTGAGCACGGGATGAGATGGGACTGAGAACGGGATGAGATGGGACTGACCACGGGATGAGATGGGACTGAGCAAGGAATGAGATGGGACTGAGCACGGGATGAGATGGGACTGAGCACGGGATGAGATGAAACTGACAACGGGATGAGATGGGACTGACCACGGGATGAGATGGGACTGAGCACGGGATGAGATGGGACTGAGCAAGGGATGAGATGGGACTGAGCACGGGATGAGATGGGACTGACAGCGGGATGAGATGGGACTGAGCACGGGATGAGATGGGGCTGAGCACGGGATGAGATGGGACTGAGAACGGGATGAGATGGGACTGACCACGGGATGAGATGGGACTGAGCAAGGGATGAGATGGGACTGACCACGGGATGAGATGGTACTTACCACGGGATGAGATGGGACTGACCACGGGATGAGATGGGACTGAGCAAGGGATGAGATGAGACTGAGCACGGGATGAGATGGGACTGACAGCGGGATGAGATGGGACTGAGCACGGGATGAGATGGGGCTGAGCACGGGATGGGATGGGACTGAGCATGGGATGAGATGGGACTGACCACGGGATGAGATGGTACTGACCACGGGATGAGATAGGACTGACCACAGGTTGAGATGGGACTGAGCACGGGATGAGATGGGACTGAGCACGGGATGAGATGGGACTGAGCACGGGATGAGATGGGAATGATCACGGGATGAGATGGGAATGATCACGGGATGAGATGAGACTGAACACGGGATGAGATGGGACTGAGAACGGGATGAGATGGGACTGAGTACGGGATGAGATGGGAATGATCACGGGATAAGATAGGAATGATCACGGGATGAGATGGGACTGAACACGGGATGAGATGGGACTGAGCACGAGATGAGATGGGACTGAGCACGGGATGAGATGGGACTGACAGCGGTATGAGATGGGACTGAGCACGGGATTAGATGGGACTGAGCACGGGATGAGATGGGACTGAGCACGGGATGGGATGGGACTGAGCACGGGATGAGATGGGACTGAGCACGGGATGAGATGAAACTGACAACGGGATGAGATGGGACTGAGCACGGGATGAGATGGGACTGACCACGGGATGAGATGGTACTGACCACGGGATGAGATAGGACTGACCACGGGTTGAGATGGGACTGAGCATGGGATGAGATGGGACTGAGCACGGGATGAGATGGGAATGATCACGGGATGAGATGGGAATGATCACGGGATGAGATGAGACTGAACACGGGATGAGATAGGACTGAGCACGGGATGAGATGGGACTGAGCACGGGATGAGATGGGACTGAGTACGGGATGAGATGGGAATGATCACGGGATGAGATGGGAATGATCACGGGATAAGATGGGACTGAACACGGGATGAGATGGGACTGAGCACGGGATGAGATGGGACTGAGCACGGGATGAGATGGGACTGACAGCGGTATGAGATGGGACTGACCACGGGATGAGATGGGACTGAGCACGGGATGAGATGGGACTGAGCACGGGATGGGATGGGACTGAGCACGGGATGAGATGGGACTGAGCACGGGATGAGATGAAACTGAGCACGGAATGAGATGGGACTGAGCACAGGATGAGATGAAACTGACCACGGGATGAGATGGGACTGAGCACGGGATGAGATGGGAATGATCACGGGATGAGATCGGAATGATCACGGGATGAGATGGGACTGAACACGGGATGAGATGGGACTGAGCACGGGATGAGATGGGACTGAGCACGGGATGAGATGGGACTGACAGCGGGATGAGATGGGACTGACCACGAGATGAGATGGGACTGAGCACGGGATGAGATGGGACTGAGCAAGGGATGAGATGGGACTGAGCACGGGATGAGATGGGACTGACAGCGGGATGAGATGGGACTGAGCACGGGATGAGATGGGGCTGAGCACGGGATGAGATGGGACTGAGAACGGGATGAGATGGGACTGACAGCGGGATGAGATGGGACTGACAGCGGGATGAGATGGGGCTGAGCACGGGATGGGATGGGACTGAGCACGGGATGAGATGGGACTGACCACGGGATGAGATGGTACTTACCACGGGATGAGATGGGACTGACCACGGGATGAGATGGGACTGAGCAAGGGATGAGATGGGACTGAGCACGGGTTGAGATGGGACTGACAGCGGGATGAGATGGGACTGAGCACGGGATGAGATGGGGCTGAGCACGGGATGGGATGGGACTGAGCACGGGATGAGATGGGACTGACCACGGGATGAGATGGTACTGACCACGGGATGAGATAGGACTGACCACAGGTTGAGATGGGACTGAGCACGGGATGAGATGGGACTGAGCACGGGATGAGATGGGACTGAGCACGGGATGAGATGGGAATGATCACGGGATGAGATGGGAATGATCACGGGATGAGATGAGACTGAACACGGGATGAGATGGGACTGAGTACTGGATGAGATGGGACTGACCACGGGATGAGATGGTACTGACCACGGGATGAGATAGGACTGACCACGGGTTGAGATGGGACTGAGCATGGGATGAGATGGGACTGAGCACGGGATGAGATGGGACTGAGCACGGGATGAGATGGGAATGATCACGGGATGAGATGGGAATGATCACGGGATGAGATGAGACTGAACACGGGATGAGATGGGACTGAGCACGGGATGAGATGGGACTGAGCACGGGATGAGATGGGACTGAGTACGGGATGAGATGGGAATGATCACGGGATGAGATGGGAATGATCACGGGATGAGATGGGACTCTACACGGGATGAGATGGGACTGAGCACGGGATGAGATGGGACTGAGCACGGGATGAGATGGGACTGACAGCGGTATGAGATGGGACTGACCACGGGATGAGATGGGACTGAGCACGGGATGAGATGGGACTGAGCACGGGATGGGATGGGACTGAGCACGGGATGAGATGGGACTGAGCACGGGATGAGATGAAACTGAGCACGGAATGAGATGGGACTGAGCACGGGATGAGATGAAACTGACCACGGGATGAGATGGGACTGAGCACGGGATGAGATGGGAATGATCACGGGATGAGATGGGAATGATCACGGGATGAGATGGGACTGAACACGGGATGAGATGGGACTGAGCACGGGATGAGATGGGACTGAGCACGGGATGAGATGGGACTGACAGCGGGATGAGATGGGACTGACCACGAGATGAGATGGGACTGAGCACGGGATGAGATGGGACTGAGCAAGGGATGAGATGGGACTGAGCACGGGATGAGATGGGAGTGACAGCGGGATGAGATGGGACTGAGCACGGGATGAGATGGGGCTGAGCACGGGATGAGATGGGACTGAGAACGGGATGAGATGGGACTGACAGCGGGATGAGATGGGACTGACAGCGGGATGAGATGGGGCTGAGCACGGGATGGGATGGGACTGAGCACGGGATGAGATGGGACTGACCACGGGATGAGATGGTACTTACCACGGGATGAGATGGGACTGACCACGGGATGAGATGGGACTGAGCAAGGGATGAGATGGGACTGAGCACGGGATGAGATGGGACTGACAGCGGGATGAGATGGGACTGAGCACGGGATGGGATGGGACTGAGCACGGGATGAGATGGGACTGACCACGGGATGAGATGGTACTGACCACGGGATGAGATAGGACTGACCACAGGTTGAGATGGGACTGAGCACGGGATGAGATGGGACTGAGCACGGGATGAGATGGGACTGAGCACGGGATGAGATGGGAATGATCACGGGATGAGATGGGAATGATCACGGGTTGAGATGAGACTGAACACGGGATGAGATGGGACTGAGCACGGGATGAGATGGGACTGAGTACTGGATGAGATGGGAATGATCACGGGATAAGATGGGAATGATCACGGGATGAGATGGGACTGAACACGGGATGAGATGGGACTGAGCACGGGATGAGATGGGACTGAGCACGGGATGAGATGGGACTGACAGCGGTATGAGATGGGACTGACCACGGGATTAGATGGGACTGAGCACGGGATGAGATGGGACTGAGCACGGGATGAGATGGGACTGAGCACGGGATGAGATGGGACTGACAGCGGGATGAGATGGGACTGAGCACGGGATGAGATCGGACTGACAGCGGGATGAGATGGGACTGACCACGGGATGAGATGGGACTGAGCACGGGATGAGATGGGACTGAGCAAGGGATGAGATGGGACTGACCACGGGATGAGATGGGACTGACCACGGGATGAGATGGGACTGACAGCGGGATGAGATGAAACTGACCACGGGATGAGATGAAACTGACCACGGGATGAGATGAAACTGACCACGGGATGAGATGGGACTGAGCACGGGCTGAGATGAAACTGACCACGGGATGAGATGGGACTGAGCACGGGATGAGATGGGACTGAGCACGGGATGGGATGGGACTGAGCACGGGATGAGATGGGACTGAGAACGGGATGAGATGGGAATGATCACGGGATGAGATGGGAATGATCACGGGATGAGATGGGACTGAGCACGGGATGAGATGGGACTGAGCACGGGACGAGATGGGACTGAGCACGGGATGAGATGGGACTGAGCACGGGATGAGATGGGACTGACCACGGGATGAGATGGGACTGACAGCGGGATGAGATGGGACTGACCACGGGATGAGATGGGACTGACAGCGGGATGAGATGAAACTGACCACGGGGTGAGATGAAACTGACCACGGGATGAGATGGGACTGAGCACAGGATGAGATGAAACTGACCACGGGATGAGATGGGACTGACCATGGGATGAGATGGGACTGAGCACGGGATGAGATGGGACTGACAGCGGGATGAGATGGGACTGACCACGGGATGAGATGGGACTGAGCACGGGATGAGATGGGACTGACCACGGGATGAGATGGGACTGACCACGGGATGAGATGGGACTGAGCACGGGATGAAATGGGACTGAGCACGGGATGAAATGGGACTGAGAACGTGATGAGATGGGACTGAGCACGGGATAATAAAGCGTCTGTTCGTTGAAGCCGAATAGGATTGGTCCATTCTGTGTGTCGTGGCGTGTGACGTGACGTCGGCAATTTATTCGGTGAATATTTGAGGAATAATATTTTTTAAATAATTTTATTTTTTAATTTAGCTTGATTATTTTATTTTTATAAACAATGTCTCCTAAAAGAGCCCTTTCTATTGTTGAGGCCATCGAAGCAAAGCAACGTCGTATTGAACAGAAGCGACATAGACGTTTAAATTCACCCGTAAGAGAACGGCATAATGAACAATAACGGCAATACCGAATGAATATGAGCGAAAATCAAAGAGCCCTTCAAAGGGAAAACAGTAGGCTGAGGATGCAAAGAATTCGACAGGGAGATAATCTACCTTTGCCAACATGGACATGTTTCGAGGAAGATCAAATTCCCCTGCACTTTTGTGGCCAACTTGATCAAGTTTGCCCAAAATGTAGAGCAAAGTATTTCGAATTGGAACAAACGACATACAGTAAAACTTTTCATAAATGCTGTTCCAAACGAAAAGTCGAACTTGAACCGATTCAAACCTCTCAATCCACCTGCTCTAGCCGATCCCGTCCTTGGACGGGCTTTTCTACTAGTATATATATAAGAGGGAGGGAGGTGACATAAGTCGTGGATGACAGACGACGACAGGTGACCGCTGATGACAGACTGGAGCCGTGTAATTAATTTCTCTTCATTAGCTTCCCTCCTCAGTATTAACTGGAGCTGTCAGACCATCCATCATACTCCCCGGATATAGCTCCAACTTTGTTTTTGTCCGCCCCCTATCATCCCCTGTCAGCAGATTAGCGGGCTATGATGACTTTAATTATCATTTGTTTGCTTCCCTCGATATATCTAGCGACACTGCGGTATTATATACATTTATACAGCCCCCCACTACTGATTATTTCCCATTTATAATTATTTAAAAATAATAATCCGAGTCAGAAATAAATATAAAATATAATTTTATTTAGATAGTGCCTTAAAAATATTGGTATATATATACCTAATTATATCAAATATGATTAATTACCTACTTAACCTTTCTTTTTTCTTTATTTTCGATTTTCGGGAGACTCGATGTCAACTTTTTCAAGGAGAACTAATATTGTAAGGAAATAACACGCCATCTATATATAGAAAAAAGTACTATATATCAGTATTTTTCCATGAGTGCATTTAAAATACGCTGTATCTTGGGAATATATTTGATAACATGACTTTCAAGGAAGGCGTTACCTAGTAAAAATTTCCGATAAAAAATCATATTTGAAGTTCAATTCATTTTGTAAATACATTCTAAACTTTCGACAAAATCTGGATCTCTAATGTTTTCATGCGTTGAATAATGTAAATAACTTATGTAAATAAACTTTTCTCCTTGTTTGGCGCAAGTATCCCTTGCGGGATATAGCGCTTTGGAAATAAAATAATTATAATTGTAGTAAAAATTGATTTAACAACAGAAATATGTGTGATAACATTTTCGAACCACTACCTATCACGATTGGATTATAATTTTCAAATCATGAAAGTTTTGCTCATTCTTCATTAGTATAATGTTCTGCAAAATCAAATATATGTCGTATATTATCGCTCTTATATCGTATTTTGACGAAATAAAATTAAGCCGCGAGGGCTGCAAAATTCTAAAAAAAAAATGTGTGTGATAACCTATAATTTTAATAATCTTTTAGCGTTGTTCAGTTATTACAACAATGTAATCAATGTCAATGCTGTTTTTCAGTCATTTCTAAGTTACAAGCTTTCGGAGGATACCTTTTATCAAGCAATAAATGGGAAAATCAAAGTAAGGTAATAAATAAAGTAAATGTGATATTATACGTTAAGACAAAGACTGATCGGGCAACTGGAAGTTACTGATGGCCTGTGCCATCTGTCGGATTGAATATTAACTATTCGTTTATTTGTGATTTGCATTGATATTTTATTCCAATAGGTAGCTCAAGCCAACAGCAACTTTCAGTTGCATAATCACAAGATGCCTTTTTATCTTAATTTATCAACCTGATCTCAGTATAATTACACTTTTGAACTTTTTTTTCATAAGAATTTACGTGTTTATTTCTTGATAAGTAAAATCCCTCGAAAGCTTGTGACGTATTCTTAATATAAAAAAGAGCTTACCGTTGATAAATATCAGTTTTGGGATGATGTAGGATTGTAGATTCTCTAAAGTTCTACTTCTCGTCAAAAATTTCCTATTTTTGTATTCACATTAGTGTGTGAAGGAAAACGACAAATCAGGATGCTTGGAGCCCTCAAGGTATCGTGGCTGTATAACTTGGATTTTACACTCATGGACAAAACGTAAGGAACTTTTATATTTTTATGTATCCAGTCGCCTATTTTTTAAGGAGACACAGAGGAAGTTTTGTTCACACTTGGTTATCTCATGTGTCTTCAATGAAAGTCACTGTAATATATTTCAGAGTTATTGTCTGAATACCGATATACATGCTGAAGGTACAACTTCCTTAAGTTTTGTCCATGAGTGTATCTATCAAGTGGAACCTATCTGGGTATATGTTTGCAAGAACAGTACGTCTGGTCTACGCACGTAGGAGCAGATCAAATTTGTATTAACATAGCCAGGCTTGGCCACTTGCCTTCAATAGTTGGGCTGGATTTGTGCGAAATTCGATGTTTCTATGGAAGATATTTATTATATTTAAAACCTGATTCAACACTCTGGTGTCAAAACAAGATCCTGGCTGTTGAAAGAAACAGTTCAGCCCAGAGAGCAATACTATGACCATTACTTGCTGTCCTTATTGCAAGAAAGACCGGGCTCGTCAGTAGTAAATCCCCTTTTCGGCGGTTTCGCCTTTTTTGGCGTCTTAAATAGGTAAAGCCATTGGGAGATTCGCCACTAATGATGCAGACCCTTCCAATATTTTATCATTGCACAAAGAGAAAGAGCAGGAGCAAATAAATTTGGAAAAGAAACACATTCGCGCTAAAGTTAGTTTACATATCAGAACACAGATGGCACGTTAAGGCATCTTGTAGTTGTATGTATCCCGGCGGTATATGAATGCTGGAATCCCCACCGAGCTGGCGACCATAAATCCAGACTGTCAGCCCCAGCTGAACTCGCCTAATGGGGACCTTGATTTATTTTATGACGCCAAATTTGATACGTCGTAAATTCACCGCTTGCTGCTGGGATAAAGATGAAAATGGTACTCGGATTTCTTCTTTTTTACATATAAATGTCATGCATATAGAGCTATATAGGGTTTTATGTAATTTAGTGGGTTTATAGATTATCATAGCTCATTTATCTTAATTATTTAACGTGCATCACACACAGATATAGAAAGGGTTGTTTAAGTGAGAATACCATCACATGAGATATAAATTGTTTACAATACACAGCGAGGGGTAGATATCTATTTGATAACTACACTCATGGACAAAACTTAAGGAAGTTGTACCTTTCAGCATGTATATCAGGATTCAGACAATAACTCTGAAAGATATTACAGTGAGCTTTGTTGAAGACACACAAGATAACCAGGTATGAACAAAATTGCCTCTGTCTCCTTCGAAAAAAATAGACGAATGACGATATTAAAGACTTTCCCGTTACTTAAGGTTTGACCGTGAGTGTATACATTAGGATTTGATCCTCTTCTGCTGACCACTGCACAATTTGCAGATACATGGGTATACACGGGATGTGATGTTGTAATTCCTCATTTTTACAGATATATCAGAGAAAGATATCCATTTGATAGCTATTTCTACAAGCACCATAAAATATTTTTATTTGGAAATAAAACATACCAAATTTAAAGGTAAGACAAAAAAAAAAGGCATCTCACCCGATCGTGTCACTGAATGATGCTGATAGCTTGCGCCATCTATCTTAATAAACTTTAATTAAAAGTTGATTTATTTTTATTATGAAATTGGGCGCAAAACCTTTTTCGTGATTGGTTTCAGGCTAAGCCATAAGGTAAGGTTATGCTACACAACCATGAGGTTTTTTCCCTTAATTCTTAATGTGTTGGAGTCAATATCGATTGTGGGAGATGTATGCAAATAAGGTAAAAAGCAGATGCTATGTAAATAAGTCAAATAGAGGTCACGATCTCTCTAGTAGAGTTTACCTCTAGAGTTAACCGACCAACACTGCTAGCTAGCTTTCTCTAATCGTGATATATATACACACACTCATGGACAAAGCTCAATGAAGTGAAAAGTCTTTGATGTCGCCGTTCGTCTGTTGGGACAGAGGCAATTTTGTTCATACTTGTTTATCTCGTGTCTTCCATAAAGGTCACTATGTATCAAATATTTTTCAGAGTTAATGTCATAATATGATATACATGCTAAAAGGTACAACTTTCTAAAGTTTTATCCATGAGTGTATTTCCCTATATATTCTACAGTGATTTCCCCTTATTTGTATGTAATGGTTTATACAACGCAATAGTTTATTTGTTCTCCCATTACTGGAGATTCGTGACATCACTGTCTAATTTTCTCCATTTCGTTCCGTCTCGAACCAGCTTTCTTCCGGGATCACTCCAGCTTCTTGTGGCTTCTCCTATTTTTGTTCCACAACCTTCTCTTTAACATAGGTTTATCCAGGCTTCTTTCTCCCTCTGCCATAGTATTCTTGTTTACTTTGCTGCATCCAACTATATTTATTTATAAAAATCTGAAGTTCATATTATCATTACACTGGAAATGTGTATATAAAAATATATTAAGCGTATTTACCCTAATTTGGTCTTTAATACTTATTTCTTGGTTTCTAAAGAAGCCTCTGGGACCAAAAATAGTTTTGTTCGCAGTGGTACATCCTGCTTCACGCCGACGAGCGCCAACAGCGCGAAACGCGTTCGTTGATCGCTTTTCTTGATTTATAAAAAATTTGGGCTAGCCAAATATCAGGGAACAGGTTAAATCAATGCTTAGTTGATTTCTGTTCCACTAGATGGCTCTGCCTTCTGTAAAGCGCATGTGCTCCTGGTCAGGATATGCCTTTTTTATTTTTAGATGTGTATATATGTGTGATAATTCTATTTACTAGCTATATATTAGGTTTTCATATATGCATCAGATTTTATATAACAACTCAAACAATTATATTGGTGTAACATAATATAATTAATAGAGAATAATATTGAATATTGTTGCGCCAAGGTGCACTTAAAGCAAATAAAGAAAAGTAAATAAAGGTAAATTACCTTTTAAAGTTTTTGTTTTTATTTATTGTCTTTTTCGTAGGTCGTGATCCACAAGTCTTCCTCTCGGTTCTCTCTTGCTCCAATAATCAATCAAGATATATGTACAATAACAATATTACAAAAGGAATGAAACTATAAAAAAAAATAATGATAACCTTGGGGGTCGTTGGAAGGCTGGTTAAACCGTTTGGTTTTCGACCACTACGACCCGGGTTCGATTCCCGCATTGGACACTTTTTTTGTTAAAAAAAAAAATGCTCCAATGGCCCCCGATTCTTGCAAAAGTCCAACCCCACCAGCGAGTGCAAGTAACCAAACGGGGCTCTGGCACATCTATAAGTGCAAAGTCGAACTGCTTTTCACATGTGTAGACATGTGGTGCGCTTACAGTAAAAGCAGTCGCTAACTACCCACCATGATTATCATGGCCTGTACCACGTGTACTAGGGATAAGCAAAAAAAAATGATAACCTTGAAATAATCTCTGTTTTAAATAAAATTAAATATCATATAATATTTCGAATAAATGTAGGGCGTATTAAAATTGATGCAACAATATTCATCAGATTTTATCTAACGAACCAAACAATTATATCGGTGGAGCATGATAGAATTGAGAGATAATAATATTGAATATATTATAACTTCAAAATATATGTTGACATGTTGTAAAATGTTATATTCCAGTTTACCTTTAATTAATTACCTGTGACCTCTTCAGTTTCCAAAATTCTAAATATTCTATTTGGAGATTTGGAAGTTTACAATAGTTCAATCTCACAAGGAAGTATTTAGAACATAGTGGATGGAACATCGGGTTGAGGGGGTGATGCCTATTTCAGTTAATTCAAATTTAGATGGAAATGTTGCCGGGAGGATATTGATCTGAAGGAAAGGCTGCGTCTATCTCTGAATAGATTCACAGATTCATTAAATAATCTATTGAACATATGTATATATTGTTCTGAAAATATATAAGAATCCATGAATAGATCTTTAATTAAAAAGACATATATTGAATCGAAATATAATTTATTTTACCAATATTTCAGTTGACTGAACGCAAACCTTTTTCAAGGTATAATAACATATACACCAATACCTCGCTTTGCGTTGTTTCGTTTTGCGTTTTTTTTTTTTTTTTCGAAGTTGCGTCGCTGCTTAATTTTTACTGATTTTCACTGTGCGTCGTTAGATTTTCGAAGTTGCGTTGTTTTGGATTCGAGTCTTTAATTTTTTTTCCCTAAAATATGGCAACACCTTTGTTTTTGATTGCGCCTTCACATATTTTCACTTTGCGTCGTTTCAATTTGCGTCGTGTTTTTTTGGAACGTAACCCCGACGCAAAGCGAGGTATAGGTGTATGTGTGTGTCAACACAATAAATAGGTTGTAATATCTTGAAAAGGTTGGCGTACCAATATTGGTAAAATAAATTATAATTTAATCCAATATATACTTTTTTAATTATGTATATATGTACCAAATTGGTCCTCTCCCGTTAAATACATTGAAGAAAATTCATTTTGTCTAATCATCACATCACATTATTTTGAAAACATATAAATTTTCTACAGACCTTACCTCATCCAAAGAGTTAGAAATAGTCAATATTTCACCTTGAAATAAATTTTGATATTTCATTGAATAAAAACTCATGCGGTGTAACTTCTAGTGTCGTTTTACAATCACTGGCCGCAATGCATTATATTGTACTAGACGAATGGCCCGGGCAACGCCCGGGTTTTACCCGAGTGCGAATATATTTTAAAAACGTTGTCTTGGGTGGTCGCTATAGACAGGGTGGTCTGTATAGACAGGTGTATGTATCACACAGCTGATAACAGGGTTGTCTGGAGTGGCCGCTATAGACAGGGTGGTCTGTATAGACAGGTGAATGTATCACACAGCTGATAACAGGGTTGTCTAGAGTGGCCGCTATAGACAGGTGTATGTATCACACAGCTGATAACAGGGTTATCTAGAATGGCCGCTATATACAGGGTGGTCTGTATAGACAGGTGGATGTATCACACAGCTGATAACAGGGTTGTCTAGAGTGGTCGCTATAGACAGGGTGGTCTGTATAGACAGGTGGATGTAACACATGTAAAGTGACCGCAGGGAGGACACGTGTTCGCCGGCAGCCAATGGGCGCGCTTTCTATCCGTGAGCTTCAGACAGAATAAGGCAATTATATATATAGATTATAAGTTACCTTAGTGCAATGATAAAATAATGGCAGGACCGAACTTAAACTGGCGAAACCGCTGGAAGGGTTTACCACTGATGACCTAGGTCCTCCCATTATTTTTATCATTGCAGTAAGGGTAGTAGAAAATTGATATATTTTTAAAAGAATTATACGCCTCAAAAATAATTCAAAGTTTTCATAAGTTTAAAAATCTTGGTAGGATTGAAATATAGGTACTGTCTAGGGGCTCCCATGTCTGGTAATGAAGAATGATCCACAACACCTGTTTTGACACATTCGGACGAAAGCTCCTGTATACCACAGTGTCGAGAGCTGTGGCCCTCATCAGTGCAGCTTCATTGTACTGGGGGGATAAGCCAAAGTGAGAATTTGTTTTAATACATTTATACCAGAGAGGTGCTTCTTCTGGTACCCGATTACTATCTACCCGAACTTTATATTGCAACGTTATTGTGTTAAATGTTATGTTTTTGCATTGTTAATTTAAATTTGTTGTTGTTTTATAATAATAAAGATTCAAATTAGATTGTTGTTGTTTATTATCGTTTTTTTTTTTTTAAATACGTTGCATGTGATAAGGATAACAAAAATGACCTTTTAATTTAATATACAAAATTCAGTGAAAAAAAAATTAATTATAAAATTCAAAAACGTGACAATATATATAACCTCCAAAGAAATATTTTATATTTCACCATTCTGCTATATTCTGCCTAATTCTGATACCTACTCTATATATTAATAGAGATCAGCTCTATTAAAAGCATTCGAATATTTGCACAAAAGAAAATATTCATTATGATTAACTTGATAGTTAAAATATTATTTTTAACGAAAGTTAAAATGAAAGTGCGTAAACACATTCAAGGACAAAACTTAAGGAGTTTGTACCTTTCAGCATGTATATCGGGATTCAGACAATAACTCTGAAAGATATTACAGTGACCTTTATTGAAAACACACGGGATAACCAAGTGTGAACAAAATTGCCTCTGTCTCTTGAAAATAAAATAGACGACCGGTGAATTTCCACTTTCTAAGTATTGTCCATTAAGCCATCAAAAAGGATAGGAAATCTGATATCCACAATAAACTATGGTAACATCCCAATATATAAATATATTACCCTATAACATAAAACACATAGATGCAATTTTAGAAATGATATATTATTTAATAATAAATAAAATGTGTGGTAGAATTTTTAAAATAATATTTTTGTATAAAAAGAAGGATTAGAAGACATTTACATTTTTCTATTAAGCACAAGCGCACCTTATCTAGTTTTAAGACTTTAATCCTACCGAGTTATCTATTCTAAACCGTAAAAACTTTGTTTGTGAATAAAATTTATTTTTGTGGCCTTTTTTATTACCGTCTTCTAATTTTATTTCCCTTGATCAGTAATCCCTATTGAAAGAAGTACTTGTAAACCACAAGTTCCATTTAATAACCGTTGAGAAACTTCCTTATATATTTCCATTGGTTTTTTACTTAATCTCTTACATACATACAATTGGTATTATGTTGTTGTTGTCGTCGTGTCCAATGAAAAGATGTATCCATGCATCTCTATCACAGCAGTCGCAATGTCTCCTCTCTTAGGTGTGTAAAGCTGCTGTTCTAGTCCATGTCAATTTTGTGTTGTTGTTGTTGTCGTGTCCAATGAAGAGCCTCAGATGTCTCCATAGATCTCTATTACAGCAGTCGCAATGTTCTCTATCTTGGGTGTGTAAAGCTACTGTTCTAGGTCCATGTAAATTTTCTGTTGTTGTTGTTGTCGTGTCCAATGAAGAGCCTCAGATTTCTCCATACATCTCTATCACAGTAGTCGCAATGTCCACTATATTGGGTGTGTAAAGCTGCTGCTCTGGGTCCATGTCGATTTTCTGTTGTTTTTGTTGTCGTGTCCACACACAATGAAGAGCCTCAGATGTCTTCATACATCTCTATCACAGCAGTCGCAATGTCCTCTATCTTGGGTGTGAAACGCTGCTGTTCTGGGTCCATGTCTATTTTCTGTTGTTGTTGTCATGTCCAACGAAGAGCTTCAGATGTCTCCATGCATCTCTATCACAGCAGTCACAATGTCCACTATCTTGGGTGTATAAAGTTGCTGCTCTGAGTCCATATCAATTTTCTGTTGTTGTTGTTATTATTGTCGTGTCCAATTATTCCTAGCGGGAATATCGCGTTTCGTGTGTTTCGAAATAAATAAAGTTTTAAAGGGTTAAAATTGTAAAATTGGAGAAAAAATAACGATAGGAAGAGGTTTTGGACTGATAGACGGAATGGGAAGCTATGAATAAAAATAAAGAACTCAAAATAGAAAAGCATTACGCCACTGAAGAATACCAGAATCTGCTCGAATGAAACGAAACGTTATAAGATTTTTTCAGCAGTAGCTTTAAAATAAATTGTATATATTATATTTAATAATGAATAAGGCCATTATTTCACGGTTGGTTTGGTAACAAATTATGTTTTTCAGGACATTTTAACAAAATATAATTTATGCAATATTAAATTATAGAAAAAAATAAATAAAAAGAAACTGCTTGTTAAAACTAATCCTGAACTTATAATCCTTTTAATTGGTTTTTTGCTTGAATAAATTTACTCTTTCTTATAAAGAAATATATTTTCAATTATTTCCTAGAGATTTTTACCTGTAACATTTTTATACAAAGATATATTTATAAATTCTGAAAGATATCGAGTGTAAGCTTTAATGAAGTAGATTTTAAAGAGGTACATAAGCTAGGGTATTGATTAGTTTTTGTGTTCTTTGTTACCCAAATTAATTTGTAAAGTTTTTAGCATTAAATTTCCATACATTGTTACTTTGTGTGGCTAATTTATTTGAACTAAAGTTACAATTAAATGGCGGCGATTCTTTTGCCATCAAAAAGTTACAAAAATAGGAGGAGTGTGTTGGTCAAATTTAATATTATTCATTTCACTGATTCTTTAGCCCAGGGGTGGCGAACCTGCGGCCTTAAGGCCGCATGTGGCCTTTTCTTGCCCAAGTTGTGGCCTTTTCATAAATTCAAAATTATAATTTTTGTTTCGCAGTTTTCAATTACTTTCATTATTTTATTGAAAATATCTAATACGAATGTCATATATTTTATAATATATATTATTTTTTTGATCCAATATATGCCTTTTTAATTAAATATATATATATGGATGCGGCCTTCTCAAAAAATGGTAAAATGAAAATTGGCCTTCTAATATAAAAAGGTTCGCCACCCCTGCTTTAGCCATTCGTATGTATTTAATTGAAATATTTTAATCTAAATACCTAAATATTCCAAATTTTATCTTTAACTTTGAAATAGAGGTAAGAATAAAATGTGATATATGATTTCTAAGCTTTGGTTCACATTGTGCTAAATACACGCTATACCTTCTTTTTTACAAATACACTTATGAACAAAGCTTAAGAAAGTTGTGGCTTTCATCATGTATATTGGGATTCAGACAATAACTCTGAAATATATTTGATACACAGTGGCCTTTATTGAAGACACACGAGATAACCAAGTGTGAACAAAATCGCCTCTGTCATCTTCAAATAAAACGACCTATCGCATTATAATATGAAACTTCCTTATGTCCATGAGTTTATTCTCAAGTAGTGGTGAACTCTCTGTCGATTGTAGGCAATATCTAGCCGGAATCGAATCCCTCGTTAAACACTTTTTTCTGCTTTAATGATCATGATTCTTTCATAGATGCATACAACCACTGAGTGCAAGCACTGACCGATATTTCAGTATCTGGTAAGTGCAAAGGTCTCTAGCTACCGTCAATATATGTAGAAATATGTTGAACTTGTAGTAAAATGTTGTATATATTTTTTAATTGATTAATTATTGCCACAGAGTATGTGAGTAAGATCATATGTAAATAGGCGCTAACCGTAAGACAAAAAATTATTCTGTTTTATATATTATAAGTTTCTCATTTATATTTTATTCTCTCGTTTATAAATCAATAAATATAATGTTCAAATATTATTATTGGAATCAGTTTCATTAAAAATTCTAAGCAAAGTCAACATAAAAATAATTCGCACAAAGGTTGAGTCAACCGTAGTGACCTCAACACTCGCCCATCTTCTTCACGAGTAGTGTCAGAAAGCAAATGAATTGCGCATGCGTCATGGCTCTAAGACAAATGAGAAACAATCACCAGGTGAATAAGACCGTCATCATGAAAATTGATTTGAAACAGATTAGGATGTCTATTATAGTGTGTGCTGTGTATGACGTAAGGCGAAGCAGGTAAAAAAATGCATATATAATCAGGTAAATACTTATATGCAAAATTTCTTATAAACTCTCTATAGAAACATGTTTTGTAAATAAAGTTAATATAATGCGGCTTATGATTCTAGAACGATGTTTGACAAATTTACCGCAAATGTTTCTTTTGAACAAAAAATCGAAATTTATTTTAAGGAGAAATAACGATTATTTCTATCCTTAGAGATGAAGTATGAAAGGATGAATTGTGAAGAGTAATGATAAACGGAAAAATAAAGTGTCCAGGGATGGGAAACGAACCCGCAGTGTTCCTCTTACCGGGCAGATGCCACTAGGCTACCCTGGACATATTTTTCCGTTTGTAAATATTATATAGTAATTTATAATATAATATAATGCGGCTTATGATTGTCGAACAACCGTTCTAAAATAAAGTTAACTTTGCCCCGAGAAATCGTTCCCTAATTTGTGTCTCCTCTTTAGAAAATGTTTTTTTTTTTAATATCAAATATTTTAACATATTAAACACGATTTTTTTAGATAAATATTTTCCCTTTTACAATTGTTTGAAATCAACAATAAAGAACGCAAATTCTCAATTATAATCTGAAGTTTTTAAATAAATATTTTCCGTGTGAAAATCTTCATTTTAACATGCTATATTTTCATCTTTGTTGAATTGTCTTTTTTATATTTTAGAATCAAATTTTGTTGGGAAGTGTCTGAATAATACATTTTGGCATCGATTATTGGATTTTTGATGGTTTAAATGCTCTCAATTTAAACAGATTGATTTTTATTTGTTATTACTGATATACATTTATATCCCTCGCAAACATGGTCCCCAGATCGGCCTTCTGTGTTTTTCAAAGCTGGTGTTGTGGCTTTGTCACTGACCCGAGTCCACTAGTTTGCAGTGACGGTGGATGGCTTAGTTTTAGAGTCGATTTTGACGATAGAAGTAACCCTATCGACTGAATATATTTACATTAATGGACAAAACTTAAGGAATATGTATAACGGGATTCAGACAATAACTCTGAAAGATATTACAGTGACCTTTATTGAAGACAAACGAGATCAAGTGTGAACAGCCTGTGTCTTCTTCTTCTTAAAAAAAATTACGACCGGCGATATCGAAGACTTTCCACTTCTTTAAGTTTTGTCCATGAGTTTAGATTCTATTTGATCAACCCAAATATGTGTTTTCACTATTATATTAGTTGTAAATTATTTTTTTTACAATGAAATTTCAATATATGAGAAAGTCAATTTATAAATAACCTTTTAAATGTTTACGTTTAAGAAAGACTATAAATTGTGGTATTTTATTTCAACACACAAGCAATAAATATATTGAGTGGAAAAATAAAGTTTTAGATATTTGTCAAATTTAAAAATAAGTATTCGTTTTTTTCAAGTTTTATTCCCGGTGTGTAACAAACAAAAACATTACTTTGAGAAGTTAATGTTTGCATGCGAAAAAACACATGTAAAAAACGAGAAAGTTGCCGGGTAAAAAACAATTACAAAAATGTTAAGTAGAGGCAATAAATTAGGGAGCTTGGGAAGAGCTCCATTTGCTCGGGCCATCCCGCCCAATTTAAATATCTGCTCCATTATTCTCAGACATTTAGTTTTCAATTTAAAAACCATCGTTCCAGGTTGTCCCGTCCTTCCTTCCATCTGGAGCCTCTTTCTCCACAAATGGAAGTTTGTTCATATTTAATTGGAAGTGTGTGCTTCATCAATTTTATTCTCTTCTCTACACTTGGTTAGTCTTGTTCTAGGGGATAACTCAAGGTATCTACCTGGTGAATTTTGTGTTTTCTAAGCATTGAAATAAGTCATGGTAGAAAATGTTAGTTTTATGTAATTTTTCTATTATAAAATAATTGTCAATTGCTTTGATTGGAATCGTTCTTATTTGATTGGAAGTGCTTCATCAATTTTACTCCCATCTCTACAGTTGGTTAGTCTTGTTCTAAGGATAACTTATGTTATCTGCATGTGTTTTCTAAGCATTGAAAGAGGTCATGGTAGAAAATGTTAGATCTGTGTAATTTCTATTATAAAACAATTTTCAATTGAATTGATTGCAATCATTCCTTTTGATTGGAAGTGCTTCATCAATTTTACTCCATCTCTTCCTTTCAGTTGATTAGTCTTGTTCTAAAGGTAACTCAAGGTATCTACATGGATAATTTTGTGTTTTCTAAGCATTGAAAGATGTCATAGTAGAAAATGTTTGGTCTGTGTAATTTATATTATAAAACAATTTTCAATTGAATTTATTGCAATCGTTCTTATTTGATTGGAAGTGCTTCATCAATTTTAATCTCATCTATACAGTTGGTAAGTCTTGTTCAAAGGGTCACTCATGTTATATACATGGTGAATTTTGTGTTTTAAAACAACGATAATCTTCCCATAGAAGAAGAAACGCAGGTCGCGGGGAGAAGTGTTTCTTTATATAAAGAATCTCTTCTCATCAACCTGTGTTTTTTATTCGATTATGTGTTTTCTAAGCATTGAAAGAGGTCATAGTAGAAAATATTATATCTGTGTAAATTCTATTATAAAATAATTTTCAATTGTATTCATTGCGATTGTTCCTTTTCAATTGGAAGTCTGTGTATCATCAATTTTACCCCATCTTATCTCTACACTTGGTTAGTTTTGTTCTAGAGGTAACTCATGTTATCTACATGAAGAATATTGTGTTTTCTAAGCATTGAAAGAGTTCATGGTAGAAAATGTTAGATCTGTGTGATTTCTATTATAAAATAATTGTCAATTGTATTCATTGCAATCGTTCTTATTTGATTGGAAGTGCTTCATCAATTTTACTTCATGCCTTCCCTACAGTTGGTTAGTGTTGTTCTAAGGGTAACTCACGTTATCTACATGGTGAATAATTTATTAAAATCTACAAGCATTCTCTATGTTTCATATTGATATCAATAAATTGTAAAGGAGGCAGGGATGAACATGTATTATGGAGAATATTGCGAAACAACGATAATTTCCCTATTCCCTATAGAAGAACTAACACAAGTCAGAGAGAAGAGATTCTTTATATTTTCAAGAAGCTCCATCCAGATGGGACACTTGTCAATCATCCCTGGACCCCGGGGGGACCACAGGTGTGAGGGGTTCTCGGAAGCTAATCTGCAAATAAGGAAACCGGGACGGTGGCTGACGCCGCTCATTATTATTATCATTACCTTGGGATAAGTTGTTTTATCATCTGACTCTCTCTCTCCCTATAAATACCTCTTGTAGATAATTTTATTGGAGAACTAAAAGGTAAATACCCACCACCTTTATAATAAATTAATTATCTCCAAATTTGCCCTTGCTTTATTTATCTCCGCGACAATATAAATAAGTTATTCTCCCTGTCCTGTGTTACTTCTTCTATAATATATTTCCTGATCCCTGAAAGAAGACATGGAGGAGAAATGTTAGATATGTTTCATTTCTATTATAAATAAGTTTCAATTGTATTGATTCCAATTGATTTTTGTTTGATCGACAAGGAGAAAGATATGTGAGTTTCAAACAAAATCTTTAAAACCTCCTTGTTCCTCAAAGTTATGGCAGGTTGCCTAATAAAATATTGGAGTAATAAATTATCTTATTAAATATTTTTTAAAAATAAATCCATAAATAAGCCGATTAAGACATTGTAAGAAGATAAAGAAGGTCGCACGCAGTAAAATTGCTCGTTTCTTAATTTTTTCAGGAAGCCTTCAACTTTTGCGTTTTTTGTCGTTGCTGTACAGCTTGCACTACGTTGACGAAGGCCAACGGCTTGGAACGTGTACTAGGCTGGATGTTTTTTTATTGTAATGTAGTAAATTAAGAAAAAGACAAACTTCAGGATGACACGGATTTAAGACAAAGAAATAGGTGGATGAGAGGGTAACACGCTCGATTCCCGACAGTCATGAACCGGGATTGAATCCCACGTTAAAATTTTGTCTAATATGTGAATAACCTTCACATATTATTCACTGTTTCAATTATCATGAACTAGGTTGCTCTTGTTGAGCGGTACCTATTAATGTGATTTTGAACCAGGATTTAAGACAAGAACCAATTAAAATTGATAAAACACAAGGGGAGCAATGAGGGAAGTTTAGTAATAAATTGTATAAATATTAATAACCTGTCAATAAAATAATAAATACTTTACAAAACTATTTTAGACGCGTAATATTCTTTTTAAAATAAAACAATTTCTACTGCCCTTACTGCAATGGAAAAATTAAAGGGAGGGGCTGGCTCATCAGTGGTGAACCCTCCCAGCGGTTTCGCCAGTTTAATCTACCATACCGCTGTTATATTGCATTTTTGGAACTTCCTTTTATAGTGATACTGATGCTTGGCTCTTCGAATGGGTATTTTAAATGAACTATGGACATAAGCTTTTAGGACAGCAGAATTACATATAATTATAAATATATAATATGCTTCGAGCAATCGCTCTTCCGCAAATATCGATATTTGTCATTTATTCAAACAATTATATTATGATGCACTAGCGCGCCATCTGTTATCAAATTAATAGTTCATTTAAAATACCCATTCGAAGAGTCAAACATCAGTATCACTATAAAAGGAAGTTCCAAAAATGCAATATAACAGCGGTATGGTAGATTAAACTGGCGAAACCGCTGGGAGGGTTCACCACTGATGAGCCAGGCCCTCCCTTTAATTTTTCCATTGCAGTAAGGGCAGTAGAAATTGTTTTATTTTAAAAAGAATATTACACGTTTAAAATAGTTTTGTAATTTGATAACAGATGGCGCGCTAGTGCATCATAATATAATTGTTTGAATAAATGACAAATATCGATATTTGCGGAAGAGCGATTGCTCGAAGCATATTATATATTTATAATTATATGTAATTCTGCTGTCCTAAAAGCTTATGTCCATAGTTCATTTAAAATACCCATTCGAAGAGTCAAGCATCAGTATCACTATAAAAGGAAGTTCCAAAAATGCAATATAAGGATAAAAGCCAGACGATAAAAGCCAGACCTCTTGAGCTCTGGGTCTTGATCTCCGGTCTCGATCCCTGAAATGATCTCTTGACTATTTTTGAAGCCTGCGGCGCCGTAGTTGTGCTTGGCGCTGCCTTGGTTCCCTCAAATCGGCGCGCACTAGCCCTCCTCTCCCCCGGGGTGCCCACGGCCTCGCCGTCGCCTCTCCAGCCCTCTCCTTGGCCCTCCTCTGCGGCGGGTTGCTCGGAGACACCTAACTATGAGTTATGCCTTAAAATGCTTACCGAAGCATGTAGAAGGCACAATAATAGTATATAAAAATGCAATATAACAGCGGTATGGTAGATTAAACTGGCGAAACCGCTGGGAGGGTTCACCACTGATGAGCCAGGCCCTCCCTTTAATTTTTCCATTGCAGTAAGGGCAGTAGGAATTGTTTTATTTTAAAAAGAATATTACGCGTCTAAAATAGTTTTGTAATTTGATAACAGATGGCGCGCTAGTGCATCGTAATAAATACTTTGTTACAATATGCAAAATAGGTTCGATAATCTTATGGAATTAACCTAAATCAACGTTTAGTTAATTTTTATTCCTATAGATGGCACTGTGCCATTCTCGTTCGAGTGGCCAGTATATGCCTGTGTATTCAAGAAGTAATATTTAAAACAAAATTGGCATTTCCTGACCCATTACATGAACATATTTTTCTTGTTTTTTCACGTGAAAAGCGTCTTTACGCAAACTTAGCCTTAAATATCCATTTCTTGATTTCTCTGGAAGCCCCTCTGAGACCAAACCTGACGAGGGCCAACAGCCCGAAACGCGTACTTGGTTGGCTTTTCTTTATTTATCGAGAAAATGGGTTGGCCAAATATTTTGGAACAAGCTAAATCAACGTTTAGTTGATTTTTGTTCCACTAGATGGCGTTCTGCCATCTAAAATACTCATGTACGCGGTCAGGAAATGCCAATTTTGTGTTTAATATCAACACTTGACCATTTATATATATATTTTTTTTCTTGTTAATTTTTCACAAGACGTAATATATGCCCTTAACAAAGATACACGTGGATTCTAATAAATAGTTAGCTTTAACCAAACCTTAATTAGAATCTCCATTAGACTAAAATTGAGGCGTTAGCGTGATGCCTAAACTAACACTGATTATAATTGGTATGATTAAGGCCAGGAGTTTCTAATTATTCTAACTAAGCATACACTATAGGTGGTGTACACTAAGCCTTCTTTAATTATTCATCACACCCTCCTCTTCTTCCTTTTTAACTAACGTGCTAGTTAGAGTGGCTTATTAATTGATTTCAAGGCATGGTGATGTATTTTACGCAGCTGAAAATTATGAACATCCACGAATATTATCGATCTTTCATCCTACTTAATAGATTGTTCTAAATGTACACGATAAGTAATATCCAAAGAAACCAATAGCATCAATCGACGAAGAGAATTACAATACGTCCAATTTCACAAATGATAGACTTTTTTAATCGTCTAGACTTTCCTTATAGTTACCAGGCACAAAAAAAGAGTTCATTGAAATATTAAATTTCAATTTCAACCAAGGGAGAAAATTCCGCCAGCGGTGGATTGTGAGTGTTCTTTTCTCCCAGAGTGGGCAGGTCGATGAGATAGCTGACATTACGTAAGTAAATAATAAGTTGTTGTTTTTAAATTATCTCAAGTAAACGTGGAGTTAGCAACTGTTCTTACTGCTAGTGTACCACGTTGTCTATACACATGTATAAAGCAGTTTTTGCACTTACAAGTGTACCAGAGAACTTCGTGTGGCTAATTACACTTTCTGGTGAGGTTGGACTTTTTCGAGAATCGGGGTTCATTGAAGAACTTTTTTTTTTCTTATGATAAATAGGAAATTCATAAATTATTTTCCCTATTTTGAGATAGAAAATGATTGCCTCTTTCTCTACCTGCCTGGTCTACCCTACGTTAACAAAGCCTTCTCAGGGAAAGAACTCGTTGCACAATTGAGGGGCTCTAGGGAGTTTCTCGGATGTCTTTTCAAATAACATTATAAAATAGTCTCTCATGAGAGTCTATAGACTAAAAATGGAGGTAGTCTATCATCAGAGACTCTGTCAAGTCAGGCCAAGTCTCTCATCGGGAGTAATATAAGTTGAATATTCACCTGGAGTCTCATCAAAATAAGAACAAAATGGTGAGGTGAAGAGAGTCTCTTGTTGGATATTCCATTTAACGAGCTTACGAGCATTTCTGCTCCTCATTCCTGCCAGCGCCTTTAACAATCACAGCTGCATACTACCGCCAGACTCTAACCGTTCGCGTGAGACTATCAAAAACGTCCAGAACATCTGCGGTGCAGTATTGTTGCAAGACAGCGCTAGACTTTATACAGTCAAGAAACAGCCTGTTACTTGTTTTGGATGAAAGATCTACCACAGATCCATTCTACAATCTTGAATTAGGTCCCTGTTACTGCTACTTTTTCTGAACATTAAACAGGCGCCTATTCATCTCGAAGGATGAGATCAAGGAAGCTTATGTAGATTGGCTGCATTCGTGGTCGAAATCATTATTTGAAACCAGAATTAATCAGATTGTGTTAGACTCTCTCTCTCTCTCTCTCTTCTCTCTCTCTCTTGTACTGCGCTGTGTTAACGGTATTTAATATTTAACAAGCTATACTTTCATTCACAGTCTGTGATGTTATTAAACAGACTTATTGAACACACTGAATATTTGGCAGAATAAGCTAAAGATATCCAGCTGATTAAACCAACCTGACTCTAAAATTCCCAGGATCTATGTAACTCTGGTTAGAGGGATGTCCTGTGCTGCAGCCCGAAAGGCGGGATTGGCACGACTACGCCCGCGCCAAGGCAGAGTCCGACCAGCAGGGTCCCGGGGAGCAAGGCCAGCCCTACGCCTTGCCCCGCTGGACCTCCCAGAAGCTGAGAGACCAACTCTTCAGATCCAACGGCTTCAACGCCTTGATTAGCGACCACATCGCCCTCAACCGCTCCCTGCCGGACATTCGCCATCCCGGGTAAGTCCCCGTATAGAGCTACATTTCCTACATAGTTACATATGAAGGCATCACCAAGTTTGCTATGCAAATGGATATGCAAATATACCTGTTATAGAACTAATTTGCATATTCCGCGGTTAAAATTATGATAGTCGCTCAATATAAAACTATATCTCCATATCGTATTAAACCTTTGACTAAATAGTTCAATATCATTGATAGATAAAATTTTTGAGAGTTTGAAATGTTTGAATAGCACTGTTATTTCGACGAGCTAATCCCATAAATGTTCAGTAAATACCTTGAAATGAGTTCCATGTCACACAGGGTTCTTAAAAATCAGTCTTTGAAAGTGTCATCTATATCTCGGGATGAAAGGGAATTGTTCTCTCTGCTGGCTGTGGGCGGCACTGAATGTTGTTTTCTTGGGTGGTATTTTGTCTTTGGTTCGTCTCTGGATAGACACGTCGTCCTTTCTCGGTGGTGTCCTTGTTATAGTAGGCCTTCCTCGTTCTCTTTGTCTTGTGGTTAAACTCCTCAAGGCTTTCTCTCTCTTACTATTATTAATTTAGATAATTAATACTTATATAAAGGTCAAAGACTCTTCCAGTAAGATATGTCAAGTAAGAATTTTCAGAAGATGAGTTTCTTTTAATTGTAAAACAATGCCCGAAAGCTTGTAATGTTTTACAATTAAAAGAAACTCATCTTCTGAAACTTCTTACTTGACATAATACTTATATACTTTATTTTTTTGTAATTATTATGGGTCTTGAATATTAGACATTAATAGTACGTAACACGTTGTATTCACATTATAAATTAGGTTTTCTGGTAAAGGTCGGCCCTTGGGACTTCGCTATCTTTACCGATTCAACGGATGTCATAATTTCCCTCGTAGGATGTTGTCATCTGTGTACAGATGAAGGCCCAATTCTGTCTGAATTTTCCAAATCTGGTGTTGTGGCTCACCTTTTTATTACTACCATTATGTTTTGTAATAGCTTGCTAAACCAAATGCATTGTTTTAACGCATAATTAAAGGGAACTGTGTCACTTTTGGCATCTTTCCCGCAACTTTTATATATAAAGATATACACAAAGGGATGAAACCTCTCACTTCAAAATGATTTAATGCGCAGTGCATTTTGTTTATTATCTTTGTCCAAAACACGCAAAGGTATTGATAAAAGATTTTGAATAACAGTAACTTAGGAAAATTCAGACAAAAGCCAACAACGTGTATACCATTGCATATACTATGGTCCTCATCAGTACAGGGACGGCTTGGATCTCATAAATTCCTACGAGATGGCCTATGAAATCGGTCGAATTTATCCAAAAGACATATGCGTTACTGAAGTGGTTGTTCATAGTTTACAGAAGGCGAATTTTGTCATTTCATACTAACGACTCAAGATTTGAAAAGTTATATTCTATGGATAAATATGGCTAAAGTCTCTTCAATCTGACACCTGAGATAATTCTGAACGTGAAGTTAAAATTCTGTTTGGTTAATAATATATATTCCCACTGATTTATTTATATTAAAAATGGCATATCCTGACCAAAATACATGTGCTTTACAGAAGGCAGAGCGCCATCTGGTGGAACAGAAATCAACTAAACATTGATTTAGCCTGTTCCCTGATATTTGGCCAAACCAATTTCTTGATAAATCAAGAAAAGCCATTCACGAACGCGTTTCCACGCTTTTGGCGCTCGTCAGCGTGGAGTAAGCTGTACCACTGCGACCAAAAAAAGATTCATTTATTTATGTAAATTAATATTTTAAAAGCTTTATATATTCTCTTATTTAAAATATATAAAAACATATATGGGAGGTTTATTCTAAATATATTATTATAGTAAAATCTCGTATATTATTTTTAAAATGTATTTTTCTTGCACATCATTAAAAATATATGCTAAGACAGATTTTATACAAAAATAAATCAAAAGCATTCATTCCCCTCTCACAACAAAAACTTCTGAAGATTAAAAAACAAAAACATTGTCATATTACAAAGTTTTACCTTCTTTTTAATGGCCCATTTAATGTGGGTTTTATGTTTGACAAATATAAATGTATTTGAACGGGGTTAAAAGGGACCATTATTATTCTCCTTTTATGATATATTTGAAAATATTATTCTGTATATATAAATTATATTTATTTTTACTTCCATATGTATATTATATTATGCAGTAGTCCCCATTATAGATTCACTTTAAATGGTATTGGAGTGTATGTGAATTATCTTCGAATTTTGTTATTCAAATTAAAGTGCTTTAGATTTTTTTATTCAATATAAATTTTATATATTCAATTGTCATCTAATCAATAATATTTGTAATAAATAAGTGTACAGGCAATGTGTTTCTTTTTAATAATATCATCAAATATTATCTCTACAGACCTTACTGCAATGATATAAGTTGTTGAATGAGAGGGCTTGATTCATCAGTAGTGAACCCTCTCAGTGGAGGGACAGAGACAAATTTGTTTTCACTTGATTATCTCTTGTGCCTTTTGAATAAATGTCACTGTAATATTTTTCAGAGTTATTGTCTGAATCCCGATATACATGCTAAAAGGTACAACTTTATATATTCAATTGCCATCTATAGATAAATTTGTAGCAAATAAATTCACTTGCAATGTGTTTTTTTTTTTCAATAATATAATCAAATATTATCTCTACAGACTTTACTGCAATGATATAAGTTATTGAATGAGAGGGCTTGGCTCATCAGTAGTGAACCCTCTCAGTGAAGGGACAGGGGCAAATTTGTTCATACTTGGTTATCTCTTGTGCCTTTTGAATAAATGGCACTGTAATATTTTTCAGAGTTATTGTCTCCTGAATCCCGATATACATGCTAAAAGGTACAACTTCCTTAAGTTTAGTCCATGAGTGTATCTTTTTCTTGATTAATTGAGAAATCAAGCAACTTCAGTTGCACGACCAGGAGATACCATTGATACAACTCCACGTTAAGAAGATGTATCCAGCACGGTGTTGTGGGGCCAGATGTCGGACCCGGCAGTACCTCGCCCAGCTGCCCCGAGCCAGCGTGGTGATCCCCTTCCACAACGAGCACCGCTCCACCTTGCTGAGGACTGTCACCAGCGTGGTGAACCGCTCTCCTCCAGAGCTGGTGGCCGAGATCATCCTGGTGGACGACTTTAGCGACATTGGTGAGTCCGCCTTGGCTTGATACACACTTGATGGACATTCTGAATTTACCTATGTTCAGTATTGTAGCTTTATCATCGATCCTAGAGTCTGCATTTATATAATCTAGTAGTTGTAACAAATACATTTACTGGCAATATTTCTTTTCAATAATATCATCAAATATTATATCTACAGACCTTGCTAAAAGAGTCGGTGGACAAGTGGGTAACACCCTCGATTCCCGACAGCCATGAACCGGGATCAAACCCCGCGTTAACATTTTGTTTAATATGTGAATAACCTTCACATATATTATTCATTGTTGCAAATATCATAAACTAGGTTGCTCTTTTTGAGCGGTACCTAATAAAGTGATTTTGTAACAAGAAGAACAACAGACCTTACTGCAATGATGTAAGTTATTGAATGAGAGGACTTGGCTCATCAATAGTGAACCCTCTCAGTGGTTTCGCCAAGAACCGCTGAAATGGTTCACTACTGATGAACAAAACCCTCTCATTCAATAAAAACAACAACAACAACAAAAGCTTTAATTAAGACCTTTTAGTCTTATACAGATTCTCCCAGTAGAAATATAGGATACATGAAGGAAAAACAGTGATAGAACTTAATAGTAACATGATATTTATATTCAGGAAAAATTATATAAAGACTATCAAGCTAATAGATCAATCTGGGCAAATTGGAGGCAAAGAAAGTTACTATCATTCAATAATTTATATCATTGCATTAAGGTCTGTAGAGATAATATTTGATGATATTATTGAAAAGAAACACATTGCCAGTAAATTTATTTGTTACAATTTTTGATGGAAATTGAATTCATAAAAATAATCTAGCATGCTGTCTCAGGTATGTCCTTGATATCCTGATCGCATGATTACCAGTTTGAAACAGAGAAACACGCCGCCTCTATAAACTACTGTGATACTTTGATTCCTATTCATCCAGAGAGATTTGAGCGATTGCGAATATCTGCCATTGGACTCCAGCCTGCTATACTGCTAGGACGTTCAGTACAGAGTGTCTACAACTATCCAGACGGGGAGAGACTTGCTTTGTTACATATTACTATTATTTTTAAATTTCCAAAATCTCAAATCACTATATATAACAAATAATTCTGTATATAATTACTATATTGAATCTTTAAAATTGTTTGTTTACAATAACAAATTTCTTGTTTACGTTCATTGTATTTGACCTACCAACACGCTGCCCGCTCTACCCTTATTTATAACACATCGTTTATAATTTGGCTATAGATAACTCTCATAGAAATAAGTTTTCCTTGAAAAAGAACGACAGCTAGTTGACGAAATGTCAAAATGAGGTGTATAGATAGGATTAAAGTAAATTATTTTAATTTAATAAAATCCAGGGATAAGAGAGAATTTCTTGTACAAATGTTTATTTCTCAAGCCATCAAGGAAGTGTGATATTCCCGTCGAAAGGCTGATAAGTCCTAAAGCTTGAGAAAGAAAATGTTGTACAAGAAACTTGACACTGGATACTTTATTGATTTTAATAAATTATAAGTCAGAGGAAGGATGTTTATATTAATTAATTAAACTGGCGAAACCCCCACTTGGAGGGTTCACCACTGATGAGCCAGGCCCTCCCATTAATTTTTCCATTGCAGTAAGAGCAATAGAAATTGTTTAATTTTTTAAAAAGAATCATACGGGTCTATAATAGTTTCGAATTTTCATAACAGATGGATATTCATTGATGAGCTCTACTTTTCCCCGGCAGACACCATCAAAAGTCTCAAGCTTTACAAGCTTGATTCCTTAATATGATTGAGTGGAGATAAGAAAGAAGAAGAAGATAACAGATGGCGCGCTAATGCATGATAATATTTTAATCATCAATACTCAAATTTTGATAGTATTAACCTAATTCAGAATAGGTGTCATCATATCACATATAAATGCGCAAAGAAGCATCCATGCCATAACTCCTCTAACGTTGAAATATCCATCTAAAGTCCTGAACATTAGAACTGATCAATATCCGAGAGAGTAGAGAAATACAAACAGAAATCCTTCCTCCTCTAATTCCTCTCGATAATTCGAAATATGTTTTAGAGAAGGGGTTTCATTGATTTCCGAAATGAAGATGGGGAGAAGTATCTTTCTTTTTGGTGGATTTCTTTATTTCCCATCACGTCGGAGTTAACAAGACGCCGGATTCTTCCTTTTTTTTTACTTTCTCCAAAATTTCGCATCAAACTATCGGTGGTCGTCCTCTCTAATTTAATTTCCTTTTTTAATTTTTCTAAACGCCGAGTGAATATTGATCGCAATTTGTCTTTTCTTCTTTTTTTCTTTCTAAAAGAGCATTTTAAAACAAACGTAATTTACACAGATGGAAATATCGAATATTGAAATAGTGTATTTATAAATTTATGGAATATTAAATAGTGAAACTGTAGGTTTTATTTGAAGGCAATTAAACGAGTTAATAGAATATTTACGCGAACTTGTAGATGTTTAGAAGGATTTTATGAGCACTCTTTAGAACAAATACTTCATTTATTTATATAGTTGTGTTATTCTTAGAGTATGGTTTTGTGAGGAGAGATATTTTGCATGGTTTAGTAAGTGGAGCGAGCTAAATTTAGAGGATTATGTGTGATTAGTTCTTGAAGAATTATATAAGCTTACTTGTTAATTGCAAAATTGGGAAATCCACACACACGATACCAACACGATGATCAGTGGGCACAGAGCCAGTAACTTCCAACACAGCGAGTACAGGGCCAGTAACTGCCAACACAGAAAGGCCAGTAACTGCCAACAAGTGGAACAAGCTCCCATGGGACCGCAGGTTCTAAACGACAGCGATAATTGGAACCTAATCAACTTTTCTTTAAATAATTAACTTCCCGGCCGCGCCGCACTTTTAATTAAGGAACCTGCGTCATTTTTTAATACTTTCTTTTTTTTTCAACTTTTTCTTCAAATTGCCTTTCCGCAATTTAACACAAGCAAAACCTTGCCGTGTCCGAGAGTTTTCATAGCGATATAGGTGGTCTCCCTTCGCTCCAGGCACACGCTGATCATCACTGCCCTTGTTGAGAATTGTCTAGGTTGGGAATTCTAATATGGACATCATATATATTTTATTCAGTGATATAAGTACGTTATCTGTATTCAAAATTAAAAACTACTCAGGCGCATTGCTTCCTTTTATAAACCACTGGTGTGGGTTCACCACTGATGAGCCAGGCCCTCCCAAAATATTTATCATGCAGTAAGGAGATTATTGAAGTTCTTATTTTCAAAACGGAGAGAAACACTACACATAGTGTATTTCTATGAAACCAAATTTTATATCCGTTGAGTCAAAAAGTTAGAATTTTTTAAATTGTGAATATGTTCTTTATTATATTTGAAATTATAAACCTATATCCACTCATGGACAGAACTTAAGTAAGTTGTACATTTTAGCATGTATATCACACGCACAAAAGCCTTTATTAGGGACTTGCACCATACAGATTCTCCCAATTGTGTAAGGTAATAATCATCTTGTGTTATTCACATAGGTAGTGAAATAGGAATTGAACTGGCTTTACTCTTCATCTCAAAGTCATTCACTTGCTGACTGGTCCTTACATAATGATGATCTAAAAAATTTATAGTAAGCTATTGCCTTAGATTTGTTTGCTGATATTTTTGAAAGCAATACGTAGGGTGAAATATTGGTACATTTAATTTGTTGATCGGGATTCAGACAATACCCGTGAATGATATTTGATATACGAAGGCCTGCTATTGCTTTATTTTAAAAGGTATTTTGGAGGCCTACAATTTTGTTTACACAAGGTTGCATGTTGGGAATAGGTAAAACTTCAGAGAATTGAGAGTTCCATTCTTGAAAATCTCTATTTAAGGTTTTTTAATGCACTCTCTTAGTTTTTTTTAGTTATACACCAGTGTTGAGGAGAGATATTTCCCAATTTTTTCAGCATCCGTGTTTTTAAAAACGTAATATTTTCTATGTAGTTCGCGGAAAGAGTTAATTGTATGACACAGAATACAAGGATATCTTTAAGACGCGAATGTTTCTTTAGCATATCAATAAAACTTCTTCTGTCCTTACTACGATGAAAATTTTATTGAAATATTTATTTCAGTAAGGGCACAGTTGAAGTTTGATTGATGTGTGAGAGAAATATTCGAATCTTAATGTTTTCATTTGCTGTATATAGAGGGCGCATTATATCAATATATATATATATATATATATGTATATGTTGTAAAATATTCCCATATATATCTATGTCCCCATGTGTTGTATAGATGTAGTGTAATTACCAAGGTGACAGAAATACAATTTCGAGTGAGTGACAGCCGGTACCAGAGAAGGAAAAAGGTCCGAAAAACAAGTCGGGTTCCCAGGTGTGCCCCCTTCTTACTCAAATAGATTAATCCGCTTTGAGACACGAGGATTGACAGACCCCTCTCGACATATCTCCCCTGACCGGTGTCGGCTACACTTGCTCTCTCGCCATCTCTGTGGTGACATCCAACATGTCTCGTCCTTTTGTGTAATCCCAATCACGCCTGAACCCACCCTAATCATTGTGGCCACCACGACTGCAACCAACATGCCACAAACAGCCATCCTACAGAATAACAAACTACATTACTACATATATATATATATATTTGTAGGCTGTCTCATTTCGATGGATGTGGAACAAACCCTTTGCAGGTTCAGTTAAGATATAAATTGCATAAAATACTCAGTTGGGATAAGTTTAAGTAAAGGAAAACTCATATTTTGGATGAAAAAATGGCACAAGAATGTAAAATTGTACTGGTATCTGGTTGATTAATTAAGGGGATCATCTGATCTTACAACTGAAATTTTCTGATAGCCTGTGCCATCTATCAGATTAAATATCACATAATCGTTTATTTAGAAAAAATTAAATCAACAAGCAGTTAATATTTATTCCGACAGATGACGCAAACCATCAGCCATTTTCAGATAGAGATTAGGAGATTCCTTTTTCTTCATTTATATTTTGAAGCCTATAGTACATATCTCACTCTCATTTTACCATTTTTGTTTCCCCTCTTTAATTTTCAATATATTTTAAGCACTTTATTTATTTGCGTACCAATATGTAAAAATCCCATATTTTGTCGCTTCGCAAATCATTTTTCCTATCTAAATTCCTTTAGAAGGGTAGAGATATAGATTTTAAAAATTTCCTTTTGTTGTGTATTTGCATATTTTATCTTGTTGTGGCACTATATTGCATAATAGTCGATGTAACTTGAAAGTTGCATCGTTTTTTCAGTAGCGAGTTAGTCGCTCTTGTATTCGTGGCTGGTGATAAAGGATTTATTGCTAACGTCGTCGAGATACCAGAATAGAGGCACGACATAACACCTTTGCATATTGTAACAAAGTATTTATTAATTTTATTATTTTTATTAACAGAATGGTCATTTTTTTATGTTTATATTTTGCTACTCTGTAAATTTCCCTCGTAGCTTATCTTTTGTTTACCATTCATAGGTTGTTCTTGCCTGAAATAAATTTTGTCTCCTCCTGAAGTTTTTGTCTTCCCTAATTTTCCATGTGGCATTTTGGTGGAGATGCTGGGTAAATTAGGGAAGACAACCTGAAGACCGCCGAGAAGACCTTGAAGCCATGAGTGCTGTGATCTGCATTTTCGGAGACTGACTCCAGGATTTCACCGCCGTGCTAAAGCCAAGACTTCCCTCGAAGATGACGATGTCCCTATAGACGATACGACGACAAAGCCGCTCTTCACGTCGCAAGAAAAAGGACACAAAGGTACTAGGGACAAAGTTCCAAAGCTTCGATGGAATCCTTGGCAGAAGCACGTCAGATCCATGTCAGTATCTACAATAATTTCTAGCTGTGGGTCACAGCTCCCATAAGGAAGAAGCTATGTAACAAAGTATTTATTAATTTTATTATTTTTATTAACATAATGGTCATTTTTATGTTTATATTTTGCTACTCTGTAAATTTCCCTCGTGGCTTATCTTTTGTTTACCATTCATGGTTTGTCCTTGCCTGAAATAAATTTTGTTTCCTCCTGAAGTTTTTGTCTTCCCTAATTTTCCACGTGGCAATATATACGAGTATATACAAGGTTGTCCTAAAAGTTCGTAAACAATTGCAAAAATGAAATACCAATATTATTTGCCGTTATGTATAATGTTTTTGTATTATGTATAAAGTAATTGTATTATGTATTCGCCGTTATAATATTACTAGCCGAATGACCCGGGCAACGCCCGTGTTTTACCCGATTGAATGTTTTGATTCAAATACTATTTGTTACAATTATAAATTGGCGCCTTAAATAAATGCATATATTAGTTAATAACTATAGCCTATGTGCTTTATCTGTCTATGTACTGTTGGCTTCCGTAGGCGTCTCTTACTGGGAAAAAGAAAGAGAGGATTCCATTTAGTTATTAACTAATATATGCATTTATTTAAGGAGCGACCCGCTCCAACACAATAGTTACAAACACCAAAAAGCGAGTGGGGGGGGGGGCAAAGTCAAAAACAAAGTGTCTCGCGGAGTGGCAGCGGCGCCATAGTAGCCACGTGATCGTAGCCAACCAATAGGATAGCGCCATTCCAAGCAAACGGTGACAGAGATGACGCATGACGCTCGTAACTGTATATAGAATTCGCCAAGTAATAAGAAAAACAAGAACGTTTGAGACAACCTTATTTTTTATAAATTCAATTGCCACCTATCGATAAGATTTGTAATACATTTTTGGAAATAATTTTATTTTAACAAATATTATATTTGCAGACCTAACTGCAATGATTAAGGTTATTGAAGGTCTTGGCTCATCAGTGGTGAACCCTCTCAGCGGTTTCACCAAATTAATCTCCAGACCGCTCTACTGATATATTGGATTGATTTTCTTATCTTCTCTCTCTGTGCATTTACTAAGAAGTTAGCTTAGGGGTGTTTAAGGAACCTATGGACATAAGATTATAAGTCTGTAGAGGTGCATACATTTAATTACAATAAATTGTATCGAGCAATATGCATATGTATATATAATACAATCTAAAAAGACAAGGGTCGCCTCTCCTGTCAAAATAGACGTCTAAAACCAGACGCCATTTAATGACCGTCGCCGCAACTAGCGGCCTCGGGTCGGTGACAAAGCCACAACACCAGCTTAGACGTCTATTTTGACGGGAGAGGCGACCCTTGTCTCTTTAGATCAATTTCCTCCCGGCAAAAAAATTTCCATCTATATAATACAATATAATGCGGCTTATGATTGTAGAACGACATTTGAAAATATCCCGCATGTGTTTCTTTTGAATGAAAAATCGAAATTTATTTTAAGGAGAAATAACGATTGTCCCTCCTTAAAATAAATTTCGATTTTTCGTTCAAAAGAAACACATGCGGGATAATTTCCAAATATATATATATGTTAGAGATTTCAGTAGCACAAAAGACACTCATCTATACATAAAAAGACACCCATCTCATTATAATATGCCTTCAAATCGACCCACATTCAGAGAGAGAGAGAGATTATATCAATTTAAAATATTATTTCTGTTTTCAAGTCTGCTGGCCATTATATCCCGAGAGGACAATATAACGAAGCTCCAACTTCCCCGAATTTGCTAAAATACATCGGCCCCAAGACAATCGAGTTTGGAAACTTGGGAACTTCTTAAAGACTTCCCGCAATAAGGGCAGAAAGTCTTGATTGGTGTCATCGCCCTTCTTGAGCCAAAGTTTCGAACATCTCCACCAACCATATTATCTACTTCATGGTGATGTAAATATATTTATTTCTTTCTTCAATTCTAATAGAAAATTTGTTTATATATATGCGTGATTTTAAAGAATTCTAGATATTTTTAATTATAAAAATAAAGACTGTTTGAATGAAACGTCTTTACGACAAATATTTACTCTCACGCCATTCCCTCTTGCATTTTACAATTGTTTCTTATTGCACTGCAAGTATTGTTTCACCTTATGTATTGTAGGATTGCCATATAAAATACACTCATGGACAATACTTAAGAAAGTTGTACCTTTAGCATGTATATCGGGATTCAGACAATAACTCTGAAAGATACACTCATGGACAAAATAAAGGAAGTTGTACCTTTTAGCATGTATATCGGGATTCAGACAATAACTCTGAAAGATACACTCATGGACAAAACTTAAGGAAGTTGTACCTTTTAGCATGTATATCGGGATTCAGACAATAACTCTGAAATATACATTCATGAACAAAACTTAAGGAAGTTGTACCTTTCAGCATGTATATCGGGATTCAGACAATAACTCTGAAATATACACTCATGGACAAAACTTAAGGAAGTTGTACCTTTTAGCATGTATATCGGGATTGAGACAATAACTCTGAAAGATACACTCATGGACAAAACTTAAGGAAGTTGTACCTTTTAGCATGTATATCGGGATTCAGACAATAACTCTGAAATATACATTCATGGACAAAACTTAAGGAAGTTGTACCTTTTAGCATATATATCGGGATTCAGACAATAACTCTGAAAGATACATACACTCATGGACAAACCTTAAGGAAGTTGTACCTTTTAGCATGTTTGTCGGGATTCAGACAATAACTCTGAAAGATACACTCATGGCAAAACTTAAGGAATTTGTACTTTTTAGCATGTATATCGGGATTCAGACAATAACTCTGAAAGATACACTCATGGACAAAACTTAAGGAATTTGTACTTTTTAGCATGTATATCGGGATTCATACAATAAAACTCTGAAAGATACTACAGTGACCTTTATTAAAAACACACGAGATAACCAAGTGTGAACAAAATTGCCTCTGTTTCCTTAAAAAGTACAGACAATCAGTGATATTAAAGACTTTCCACTTTTTAAAGTTGTGTCTCCATGTGTATATATAATTTCTCTGTTATCTCTAAAAAAACTATCCTATCCTAATAATGAAAACCTGGTAGAAGAGAAGGAAGCCGTATAGATAAATGTAATTGACGTCTTCAACAAACTCTTAAATCGATATTTAAATCGTGAAAGGTTTTTTTTTTCAAATCTTCGCCGCCGCATTATTTAAATATGCCTTGGTACCATCCTAATGAAATATTTAAACTAGATTTGTTTTTGTATTTTTAAGCCTAAATTTATTTTAAATCTGCAACAATCCCCTTTTTGGAATTGCAAATCTACTTTATTCAAACATATTCTTAGAGAATCGATGACGGGAAATATCTTCGGTAAATAACAATATTATACCGCGGCACAAGGAGTATTGTTTAATAAAATCAATAAGGAATCCAGAACTAAGTTTCTTGTACAATATTTTTCCTCTAGATTCCGGAATAACATGCCCATCAAAAGGAACAAGTAGGAGTATAACTTCTAGCGCTAACTATATACACGCCGAAAACTTTAAATCTATTTACATACGTGTATATACGAAATTATATTTATATCTATATATATATAAAAATTAATGTTTGTATGTTTGTCTGTGTGTCTGTTTGTTTGTTTGTTTGTTGGTTTGTATGTCCGGTATACAAATTCGCAGTAGTTCACTAATTCAAACCAAAATTTCCATACATAGGTAAAAAAAATACGGGGAAGACGATAGGCTATTTAAAAAATATATAAATCAATTATTAAAACTATATATTTTTAGTCAGAAAATGATGATGACGATATTGCTGCATCATGTTTGATTATTAGATACATAATTATATCGGGAAAAATTCCAAAAAGCAGAGACCACGGGTGAAACCAGTTCATTATTTTGTACGCAGGAACAAATTCTAACAGAAAAAACATTCATTCGAGCAGAAAACAAAAGCCAGATCATCTTTCTATAAAAATATCGCTTCTCAGACACAAAGTTTGGAGCGGGACGTTGCACAAAAGTGACATCCACGGTGCCAATTTATAATTGTAACGAATATTATTTGAATAAAAACATTTAATCGGGTAAAACCCGGGCGTTGCCCGGGTCATTCGGCTAGTATGTTATATAAAAGTATTATTTTATTTAAAAAAAAAATTATATTTCATAGATACAAATACTCTGCTAAATCGACTGCCAGAGGCCACACTTCCCCTATAAAAACTTGTTGTTTCTCGATGGCCGGCTCAAAACTTTTGTACATTATGTAAATAATATTTTGTTTTCCTTATTCTACTCGCCTTAAGCCAGGCAATACTTTTATCAAATTATATTTTTTATATATTCCTTTAACTCAATTAAATTACTGATCAAAAATATTTTTCATTATCATACTTTAAAGATTTCAACCACAACTGCATTGCCATACCATAATCCTCGACGTGATCTGAATTCGGGCAGAGAATCTCTAAATATTTTTTCTATTATAACATATACATATTTTAAATCTGAAAAATAAGGGGGGGATGGGAAAATGGTGTTTGACATTAATTGGCCCATCCTGACCTCTCACAGGATCATTTTAGATAGCAGAGTGACATCTAGTGGAACAAAAATCAACTAAATGTTTATCTAGCTTGTTCTAAGAAATTTGCCCATCCCAATTTCTCGATAAAATTCAACCACGTACGCGTTTCGGGCTGTTAGCCCTTTTCAGCGTAGTGCAGACTGTACCTCTACGACCAGAAATTTAGTCTTAGAAGATTCCTGAGAAATCAAAAAATGGGTATTTAAGACCAAGTTTGCGTAAGGCCAAATATCATGGAAAACACTAAATCAATGTTTAATTGATTGAGCGCTTAGGATATGCCGATTTTGTTTTTATTATTTTAAATCGTATATATGACTCTACATTACACATTTGTTATAGTTTTTCACTTATAACAATATATGATGAGAAGTTTTCAAATATATATAACGAACTTCAAACCCATAAAATTGTAAGAGTGATTTGGAATCCCTCCCACCACTATAGAGATAAAAATAGAGAGTGCATTTTGTTCTAATGTTTAATTAACGGGAGAAATCCCTTTTTTTTCTTCTTTTCTTTTTTTTTGGCACATAAGATTCTACAAGTATATCAAGACTTATTATAAATTATCTTAGTATAGAAAAGTTTATTATTCTAAAATAATTTAACCATAACTCTCATGTGTATATATACATGTCGTACCACAACCACTAGCAGCAATGAGGTCAGGCGTCAATGGGTAGCACAAGAGGGATGTCTGATCTGCACGAGAGGGAGAGATGATCTGTTTTGTCTGGCCATTTGTCGGTAGGGGCGGTGGTAAATTTTACTGGAAGTTTCTTAGGAGAAAATGAATAATCACGACAAAATAGGACCTCGCCCTGTCTTGGGTGCGGCGGACTCTCAATAGAACTTTATTGCTTTGTTTGTGATTACATGATGCCCAAGTTGGCAGTTTAATTAAATCTATATTTTGTCACACTATTTATATTTATGGTACAAATTAGAATGTATATAAATATATTACTACATATTCAAATATATTTGAACACAATGCAATATCACACCATATATATATATATTATGAATATATAAAATGAAAGAATTTAAAAGCATGAATGTTTCTTTAATACACAATACAAACTTCTACTGTCCTTACTGCGATGAAAAATATATTGGGAGGGCTTGGCTCATCAGTGGTGAACCCTCCCAGCGGTTTCGCCAATTTAATCCACCAGATCGCTTCTTAGAACTCTAATACTTTATTGGACGATTCTGCTTATATACGCAGCACTGAATCTCAGTAGTTATATATATGCACTTGTATATATAGCAAAGCCCCCGTTGTGTGTAATCACGTTCCCAGAAATCCCCCATTTAAGAGATTTCTCTAGGATTTGAGTCTAGATAGATAGGTCTGTCGGTATAACGAGAGGTCATTAGTCGCCGCTGTAATTGTATTAAATTACCCGAGTCCTGGACAGATAATTGGACAATTATGGGACTCTGTTTGTCTCTCAATTAGCTTCTGTGGATTACACCTCAATGTTCTAATTAAAACAAACCAATTAGCTTATTCACGCGAGTTAAAACATGAGCGATTTCTCCGCAGTCAATTTGATGGATTACAATTGAAATCCTAATCTACTTCATTATTACTCTCTCTAATTAAGAATATAGATTGAGAAAAATACCTCTCTTGTTTACTCTGGTAGAAGGACAGAAATCCTTGAAGGCTCGATTTGAAAAAAAAAAACTTTACAAGAAAATCTTCACCTCACAATATTTCGATAGAGTTCCAGGTGGTTTTCCAACTTGTAAAAAGACATCTCTTGATCGTACAATTGAATGTTGCTGATGGCTTGCGCCATCTAGCGGAAAAGGTATCAATTAATCATTGATTTCCCATCCCTGGACACTTTTATTTTTCCGTTTATCATTACTCTTCACAATTCACCCTTTCATACCTCATCCAAAAGGTTAGAAATAATCGTTATTTCTCCTTGAAATAAATTTTGATTTTTCGTTGAAAAGAAACACATGCGGAATAGTATTTCAAATGTCGTTTTATAATCATTGATTTAAAAAAGATTATTGCAGGATATTGGCCAAAACTCTTTCTTGATGAATCAAGTAAAATCCAACCCCCGTTTCAATCTGTTATTTTCCGTGATTCAGGCTCTATCTCTACAACCAAAATAACAGACGACCAGAAGTATTTTTCAACATTTTAACAAAATTCCTTTGTCCTCGTCAGGAGAAAATCAAAAATTAACTTTATGGAAATAACCATTTTATCGTCTTATTTTAAGTTCCAATTTTTATTTCTTCCTGACGAGGACAAACGATTCTTGACGAAACGTCGAGACATCACAAGCAGTCGACAAATGTGAAGTGTGGAACTGCTGCCATTAATTTACCCACACAGTCGGCTGTTATCAATTCGAGGATATTTACACTGTAATCATTTTCCACATGCATTGTCTGTCACATGTAGTGTAGATCAAGAACAGCATTCTACGAAAGTTCATATTTTTTCGTTTTTGAAGAAATCAAAACTTTACCTTTAATTACATATCTACACTTTATAGTATAGCTTCACTTAATTATATATGTGAAAAATAATAGAAAAAATAAAATAGTCAGGTGTTGATATTAAAAATAAAAAGGCATATCCTGACCAGAAGCACATGTGCTTTTTAGATGGCGCTCTGCCAATGTGCTTCTGGTCAGGATATGCCTTTTTATTTTTAATTGTATATATATTCACTTAATTACATATCTTTACTTAATTGCATATCTTTACTTGTATATTTTGGCTTAATTGTTTATCTTCGCTTAATTGCATATCTTACTTGCATATCTTCATTTAATTGTATACATTCACTAAATTGCATATATTCACCTATTTGTATATCTTCACTTAATTGCATATATATGCGATATACATACGTGTAATTATTACACCCAAGAGACTGTGAGAAGTTAACAGAAGTGAGGTGTGCGACAGAGGATCTGAAGGAATCCTTGGAGCAATACGTCACTGAGAACTTCCCCGACAGCAAGGTCCGGATCCTGAGAGCTGAGAAGAGAGAGGGACTGATCCGTGCCAGACTGCTGGGAGCCCGAGCAGTCCAGGGGGACGTCATCGTGTTCCTGGACTCCCACACGGAGGCCAATGTCAACTGGCTGCCTCCACTACTGGGTAGGTCCTACATTTCTTGGGACTGTCTCTACTACCGCCTCTCTTTCTTCACCGGTACACTATCTACACTCATGGACAAACTTGAGGAAGTTGTAACTTTTAGCATGTATATCAGGATTCAAATAATACACTCATGGACAAGGAAAAATTTGAGGAAGTTGTACCTTTTACCATGTATATCGAGATTCAGACAATTCGCTCATGGACAACACTTAAGGAGGTTGTACCTTTCAGCATGTATATCGGGATTCAGACAATACACTCATGGACAAGACTTAAGGAATTTGTAGAACTCAGCATGTATATCGGGATTCAGACAATAACTCTGAAAGATATTACAGTGAATTTTATTGAAGACACACGAGATAACCAAGTGTAAACAGCCTCTCTGTATCTTTCAAATAATAAACGACTGGTGACATATTTCGCCAATTCACTCTGTAAAATTTCTACGAATTCTACAGATGTATTTGGCCTTTAGTTGTAGCAAAGGATTTCACAGAGAGGAACGTATGAACCCCAATTGTGTAAACACCATACCTCACAATACGTTAGTTGGAGAAATACAAGTAGTAAATTGTAGTTATTTACTGAAATATTAGTGGTAGCAATATGGGCCAAACAAGCACGCTTTATAACTCCTAGGAATCTTCAGGTTGGTCACTGGTTATAATAATTATTTTCTGGAAGAACCAAACGTTCGTATTATAAAACTACAGGACACTACAATAGGTTATAAAACGACATTTGAAAATTATCCGACATGTGTTTCTTTTGAACGGAAAATCAAAATTTATATCAAGGAGATAAATAACGATCATTTATAACCTTAGGGATGAAGTATGAAAAGTTGAATTGTGAAGAGTAATTATAAACGGAAAAATAAAAGTATCCAGGGATGGGAATCGAACCCACAGTGTTCCGCTTACCGGGCAGTTGACATGTCCACTAGGCTACCCTGGCTGCCAATAGGTTAGTTGTACGTACGGTGAGTGAACCCTAGTTAGACGTAAGGAGAAGTGATGTCCAACAATATTTGCCTCCCCAGCAATTAATTAAACAGTCAGGCCGTCGGTCTAATTATTGTACCATTTACAAGAGTTAATTGGGAACTTCTCATTAATCGGAAGAAATTGAAGGAAGGAGCACACACAACTTGGTCACACCTTGTTGAATCAGTAATGGACGTACTATAACACGGTGAATGTTCATACTTCTGTTGATGGAAGCAAATTATTGATCTCCTGATTATCCAACTGGATGTTGATGATGGCTTGCGCCATCTATCGGAACAAATAGTAAATAAACGACAAAATGCAACAATATGTGCAATCGTAAAGATCCAAAGATCCAAATTGTGCCTGCAACGTCCCACAATCAATGTCCCATATACTAGATGACTGCCCGCTGTACAAATTCAATGGAGGAATCTCCAATCTCCATTCTGTCACCCCGGAAGCCCTGAACTGGCTGAAGGCCTTACCTCTCAGACTTTAATGACCGATATGTCCTCACTTCTTTTTTCTATATTTAATTCACTTTGTCTCCTCTCTAATTGTAAATACGCTGCTGTATCACCTCATAAGCATAAATAAATAAATAATGCTTTAGATGTTGTACAAAATTTCAAATACCGCGTGAGAAGAACCTTGCAGCCTTAGAATAATTTCTAACGCTTTGCCAAATGTTTTAATTTTTGTTCGCTTCTGACGAGGACAAAAGATTTTTGTCGAAACGTCGAGACAATAAAAAGATTTACTGGCCGAAGTGTCTTTTATTTGAAGAAATATCTGCAATATTTTATTTTATTTTACTAAGAGCTTTATATTGATTTAAACCTACCTAACTACCTTGTGTAGACTATATGAAAAATCTTACAAAAGTGAAATTTGCTGGTATTGAGTTGGTATTACGTTACTAAAATAACATCTTTTGTTCATTCAACTGGAAGTTACAAATTAGCGTGAAGAATCTTTTGCTGCATTTTCTTTTCTATTTATCGTATCTTTATATTTACTTGTTATGCATAACTATAAGAAGCATATTATATATTTATAATTGTATGTAATTCTACTGTCCTCAGAGCTTATGTCCATAGTTCATCTAAAATACCCATTCCAAGAGTCTAACAACAGTATCACTATAAAAGGAAGATCGAAAAATGCAATATAACAGCGGTATGGTAGATTAAACTGGCGAAACCGCTGGGAGGGTTCACCATTGATGAGCCAGGCCCTCCCATTAATTTTTCCATTGCAGTAAGAGGGCAGTAGAAATTGTTTATTTTGAAAATAATCCTACGCGTCTAAAATAGTTTCTAATTTTCATAACTATAAGTCTTTCAACTCGGTTTTAATTTAAATGAAAACACAGAGCACGCTCCAAAGATAAAAATGATGGGCTCTATCTATTCCTGAATGATTAACTACTATAAATACACTCGGGGACAAAACATAAGGAAGTTGTACTGTAGGAAGTTATTTTATAAAAGAAATTCATCTACAAAAACCTGTGGCATTTGTTTAACTGTTCGTATATATCTACGTGAAGCTATATTTAGAACGACATTTGACAATTATCCCGCATGTGTTTGTTTTGAACGAAAAATCGAAATTTATTTTAAGGAGAAGTAACGAAAATTTCTAACCTTAGGGATGAAGTATGAAAGGATGAATTGTGAAGAGTAATGATAAACAGAAAAATAAAGTGTCTATATCCTTTCATACTTCATCCCTAAGGTTAGAAATAATCGTTATTTCTCCTTAAAATAAATTTCGATTTTTCGTTCAAAAGAAACGCATGCGGGATAATTTTCAAATGTCGTTCTACAATCATAAGCCGCATTATATTGTATTGTGAAGCAATATGGTTGAGAAAAGATTGACTTTGTTGGAACGGGATCGAAGCCAAGTGTCACACACATTCGACAATTTATCTAGTAAGAAGAGAGTAAACGTTGTGTTTTGCTAATTGCTACTCAAGTACTGCTCAGTGGCACCAAGGCCGATAGATATCAGTGACCTGGCTGCACTAATCCAATAAAGAAGGGCAGTGGTCCATTCATTGCCATTCTACCGGAATAACGAGCGACAATTTCCTTTTGGATGGACTTCTTCCCGGCATGTGTTCTCAGACATCCTCCGGACTCTCAGATGTGAATCCATGAGAGAGACCCAACTGGAACATTGTGTTTCAGAATTTTTAAGTTGAGTCAAAGGTTTTTTGGTATTTTTATCCGTAATTAGGATTTAAAGATTGTGTTCTGTGTGTGAATAATGTTAAAGATTTCATTATTCAAGTTAATTCCATTAGAATATGAGTTGTTTACGATTTCTGTGAACAGTTTTCAAATCTTAGCTTATGCCATCCAGCCAAACTTATACGAGGTGTGTTCAAAAAGTATCGCGACTTTTGTGTTTTTTCAAAAATTATTTATTTATTCATGAATACCTATTTTGTCCCCTTCAAAGTAATCCCCATGAGATTTTATACACTTGTGCCAACGGGTTTTCCAATCTTCGAAGCACTTCAAAAAATCATTTTTTAAAATCTTTTTCAGCTCCTCCTTCGATGCAGTCTTTATCTCGTCAAGCGTAGCGTAACGTCGTCCTTTCATGGGCCTCTTCAGTTTAGGGAACAAGAAAAAGTCACAGGGGGCCAGATATGGGAAATACGGTGGCTGCGGCATCATTAGTGTGTTGTTTTGGCCAAAAAGTCGCGCACAAGCAACGATGTGTGAGCAGGGGCGTTATCGTGGTGCAAAAGCCAATTTTTGTTCTTCCACAAATCCGGGCGTTTCTGGCGGATTGCTTCGCGCAAATTGCGCATAACTTGCGGGTAATATTCCTTATTGACCGTTCTACCCTGTGTGGCAAGAACTCATGATGCACCACGCCCCTGCAATCGAAGAAAACTGTCAGCAAAACTTTCACATTCGACCGAACTTGGCGCGCTTTTTTCGGTCTTGGTTCGTGCGGTAGCTTCCATTGAGATGATTGAGCTTTGGTTTCCACGTCATAACCATAAACCCACGCTTCGTCACCAGTTATGACCCTCTGGAGCAAATTTGGGTCGTCGCGGACAGAGTCCAACATCTCATTAGCAATGTTCATGCGATGCTGTTTTTGGTCGCAATTGAGCAAATTTGGTACGAATTTCGCGGCGACCCGTCTCATGCCCAAATCATTGATAAAAATCGAATGGCACGAGCCAATCGATATGTTTAGGTCCTCAGCAACTTCTCTAACGGTGATTCGACGATTGGCCAATATCATTTTCTCCACTTCATTAATTTTTTCGTCTGTTGTTGAAGTGCTCGGGCGTCCGGCTTGCTCTTCGTCGTTCACATCTTCTCGGCCTTCTGAGAACATTTTGTACCACCGATAAACGTTGCTTCGGTCCAAGGTAGCTTCTCCGTATGCCACAGTCAACATTCGGAATGCATCCGCGCACTTAATTTCGTTTTTCACACAAAATTTGATACAGGTTCTTTGATCCATTTTTTTAATAGGTAAAAATCGAAGACGATCCAAAACACCTGCAAGCAAAGCAGCTGTCAACAATTAAGTGAACATTCAAAATGGCCGAGCTTGTCGGCATAAGTGAGAGACATGAGTACCAACATAAAACCACACAAAGATCGAAATTCGAATATACGTAACCCGCGAAAATTTCAAAATTCGCGATACTTTTTGAACACACCTCGTACAAATTTTAATTATAAAACCTATCCATATTCTACAGAAAAACCTAAATATCAAACTGCTAGTGTCCATACAGGAATGGAGATAAGGACCTAATGAACATTTGAATTCAGAAAGTACAAAGTCGTTGGAGGATAGTTATTAAATAGAGTGCATCAAGATTTTAGAGGTTTTCATTGGTTTTATTGGAATTGTGTATGGGAAGGTTCTCAGGTTTGGGCATTCCGCTGTGTCGATTTATCCCGGGTTTTCAGCCATCAGAAACATTGTTGAAACTGTTCAGATCAGGGGCAAGCATCGACAGTTGGGCATTGTCCTACAACTTCTGCCATACGCCCAAAATAACCAAACCACCCACAATTTGATATTGGATTCTGCCGTATGCCCGGGATATGCACTCATGGACAAAACGTAATTCGTAATTGAATTTGTTGCTCTGTCTTTCTTATGATCACCATTCAAGGAGATATTTTTCAACACAATAGTGCTCAGCCCCATACCACTACTGTCCCACAACTCTAAAGTTCAAGATATTGTCTTAGCCTGAAACATCACCTGATCTTTCACCCATCAAGCACATATAGGACTTTCAGATTCATCTACAAACAGACCGTTGGTGATTTCAAGTACGCCAGACACGGAACCCCATCCCATACAGTACGACACAATTCATACACGTTTGGATGCTTGCATTAAGATCGAAGTAACTACGGCTGTTATTAGGGTGTCCCTATTCCACAGTAGAAATGGTTCTTTTAGCTCATACGTTAGCATCTTGGACCTTGTGACATTTCTATCAATATGTTCCCTAGACACGCGCAATTTCTCTAATCTAGCACAAATATTTGTATAGTAATTTTTATGACAGTGTTTTTGTTGTATAATTCTCATAGCCTGATTAATTTTATGGAAATTATTGATAGAAAATTGCCCTATAAAAATAATAGTCGACTCTCCCGTCAAAATAGACGCTAAAACTAAGCGCCATCTATTTATCGTATTCGGAAACTGGCGGACTCAGGTTAGTGATAAAGCTGATGTCGTGGCTTTGTTACTAACCTGAGGCCGGTAGTTTGCGAAGATGGTCAATAAAAGGCACTTAGTTTTAGCGTCTATTTTGCCGAGAAGCCAACCTCCATTTTTTATAGATCTGATTAATATTATTCTTTTAAAATTACAAATATTTTCTCACAATGAGTTTCTTTTTATTAAAAAACGCTAGCTTTCAGGCGATTATCGCTCTTCAACGGGCTTAATAAAATAACGACTTTATCTTACCAGAAATATTTATAAAAACAAACGCGCGCAGCGTGGATATTTTCAGTTATAAATATCCACGATTTCCACTTTTTTACAATTTTATCATGAATAAAGATTTATATAATATTATTCTACATATATATGTGGGTCTATATGCAATCATATACAAAATTTGCATTTGTTTTTCTTTAACAACTTTAAACTTCTCTCACACACAGGTTTTAAATTTCTTCCGTAATAAGGATATTTGACTAGAGTTTTAAAAAGTCCATGAAACTATGTTTTATCTTTCATATTTAACCTAATAGAATAATAACCACGAAGGATCCCGAATGTTATCTGACAATCAGCACCTGAGGAGGACCCAAGGGTCACAATCAAGTGTTCCTGAAGGCCGTTATTGGAAACTTAATAAACTCCGCTAATTGGGACGTTATTGATCATGTGCCGCCCCTTCTTTAATTGCTCTAATGGAGAGGATTGGTCTTAATGGTTCATAACCTTCCTTGATGGGGTTTGTTGCTAACACGTGTGGAGCTTTCTCCCCATTTAACGATTATTTATCTCTTACTCTAGATCTCAATACATTTATCCTTTGTCTCTCGTTTTACCTTTAATATTTTGGACGTTCACTTGGGATTTTATAGAAATTTTACTTATCGCTTTCTCCCTTTTAGAATTTAAAGTGAAAATATGGAAGTTAATTCTCTTTTAAAGGTAATGTAATAGTGTTTTTCATGGTCTCTTTCACACTCATGTACAAAACTTAAGGAAATTGTTCCTTTTACCATGAATATCGGGATTCAGACAATATATATGAAATTTATTTGATATAAAGTAACCTTTATTGAAGACACACGATATAACCAAGTGTCAACAAAATTGCCTTGTCTCTTAAAAATAACGACCGGCGACATCAAAATATGAAACTTTCTTAAGTTTTGTCCATGAGTATATTTATAATAAATAAAACCATTAAACGCGGTTTTTTCCCCAAATATAAATAAACTTTCTATTGACCTTACTACGACGAATATATTGGGAGGACCTGGCTTCTACAATTTATTCAACTTTCACAATACCTCATCTTTGTTACAACATTCAATAATTCAAAATATAAACACATCTCGTGGTAGCCCTAGCAGTGAATACTAAAAGTGCTTTTATTTAAGCAGTTCATATAATCACTTATATACAAATAATAAAATGTACCATGTTAAGTGGTTGGAATCAATGGATGTGTTGATAAAGAGGGATAGATACCGAAAGCTAAAATAAAAAAAGCGGAAAAGTTTAATGATTTTTTTTTTTGCGAGTTTTTATCTTAAAATTACACAGATGTGTACATAGATATCACAGAAAGACATTATATGTTCTTCAATTAAAAAAGCATATATTGGATCAAAATTTCATTTATTTTACCAATATTTCAGTTGGCTGAACGCCAACCTTTATCAAGGTGTTATACCATATTTAATGTGTGTCCACAATGGGGTTCAGCCAACTGAAATATTGGTAAAATAAATGATATTTTGATCCAATATATGCCTTTTTAATTAAATATTTATTTATGGATTGCTCTATTTTCAAAACATTATATAATGTCTAACAATTTTGTACCACAATACCTAAAATGTAATTCAAACAAATTAAAATACGAAGACCTACTTGAATATAGGATACAAATGTTGATATTTCTGTGTTTTGATATATCTCCCAACTAAGAGAGTAAAAGTGTTAGATCCACACTTCGAAATTTCGCGAAAAAGTTTTTCCTTCCAAACTCTTGAAAGAATTTCTGTGTTTAGAAAGAACAACAAACTTTTACAATTGTCCAAGTTGGAAGAAGCATGTGTTCGGTGCAGCTGCAGATAGTTCCGAAGATGGAATAAAATGTAATGTATATATAACACATACGATAAATTGTATCAATATACGTATTATTAATAATATATCATTGATATTTTAATAATAATTGAAATATCACCATACACAGCCGATACAGAGATCGGTCATCATAAAACGCAATTTCATTCTGTTCTCTCAGCAATTCCTTTATCCATTTACATCGAATAAATAATTCCAATTCATTCTGTTCGATTTTGAACCAATTCTTTCATTGTCTACCTTGCTCTTCGTACTGTATCTCTCACTAGAAGATATTCTAGGAGTACGCTATCTGAAAACTTTGGAAAATAATTCACTCCGTATAAAATGACACTTTCTGAAAATAAAATCCTATTGAAAATGTTTTTCATAGTTTAAAAGACTGTTGATAATTCGAGTTTGTAGTTGAAAATACAAGCGGAAGGATTGCGGTTCAGAAAATATATACAAAGTGGAATATGTTGACTCAAGGATTCTTGTCCAAGCGTCCAGATGACACTATACGAAGGATGGCAAATCCTTTCTAGAAATAAACAAACGACAGTTGATCAGAACCCATTGGTGTAAATTAATGCATTCTTGGTCCATCTCTTCAGCCCAACTGGCTGGTTGATAAAAGACCAGAAGTCTGATTTATTGAAAACCTAAGATCTTAGAATAACAATGTCCACATCGATGTCTTGGTGACATAATGCTTTCTTTCCTAGACCTACCTTTCAGCAAGGGACCATATTAACAAACTAAAACTACAACTGATAAGGAATCATAGAGATAGCTTCTATCATTCTTGGTACCAAATAGAAAACCCCAAAAAACAGATCCTCCAACTAAACAGAAGGAAGTCGACACAGTTGGCCAGATGGAAATCTGGTCACCTGCGCCCTCTAGTCTATAAAGAGGGAGCCAAAAGCTTCCCCATGTGCACTAGGTGCAAGACCAAAGAGGCTACTCCTCAACATATACTAAATTGTTTTGGAAAGGACAAAGGATCCCTGTACAGAGAACCTAGAAGAGTTCAAGATCTCCAAGATCTCGTCTAATTTAGACTAATAAAAGGATAAGAAAAAAAAAGCTTTCTTAGAGAGGTCTCCTCTCTCATATTATATTCAATTTATTGAACTTTATAAAGTTTGGTGTCATTTCAAGGTTGGTACATGTCGCCACAGTTTATACTCTGCTGCGTTCTGAGCAATTGTCGTTTGTTTATTTCTAGAAAGGATTTGCCATCCTTCGTATAGTGTCATTTGACAGCTCAGACAAGAATCCTTGAGTCAGATAAAATGAAGGAACCGATGAAATATAGAAATACAGTTCTCTGTTCTCGTTTTTGTTTTCTCTCTTTCTCTTTTTTAATATCATATCACTATTCTTTACGGCCTGAAATTCCTGTAAGTATGTATAGATAAATGTAAAGGCATACATTTATGACAGCAGGGTATCCCTTGGGGAACATATCGCTTTAAATGGAAATAAATAAATGAAATATAGAGATTCAATTGAAATTACGTTGTAATATTATTTGAAGAGGTCAAAATTCCTTTCGTTGTATAAGTTGGTTTATTATCAAAACCGCAGTAATATGCATTCTTCTGGTTTGCTACTCTTTGTGGATGAGATTTCAAATTCCTGACCTTTATGAAATCTTATGCTGGAAAGCAGCCAATCAAAGAAACAGACACATTCAATGAAATATTATTTATAGAATTGAACTTTTTAATTGAAAAAAAAAAAACTTTTATTAATGGAATTATATATAGCAGTTCAAACAAGACTTTTTGAAAAATTAGTTCGTTTAATCAAAAGAAAGATTTCATCAATTTTCTTTAAAATTGTAATGTTAGCCATTTGAGTTCGTCGTAAAGGCGAACACGTCGTTGAGCGAGATGATCATTATATTACACATACCTCTATTACATAGCTAGGTATGCCCTTTACAACCGCTCTTTTACTTTGCTACACAGACTCTGTTTTACACGCACGGAGATTCTTCCAAAATATAATAGTAAAAAATAGCTACTTTCCCTTCTCTCTTTTCGTGTTCATTAAATTGGGCACGAAACTAAGAGCCCATTAAAATGAAGTGAACGATTAAAAAAAACTTGATCTCTCCTGACAACTCTATACGCAATTTTAATATTTAATATATAGTCTTGGTGGGGGTGTTTAAATATTTATTGGATGATAGGTTTACGTGTTTCATAACTTTCTTATGATAATCCTGATAGGGACATCTGACGGTGTAAACTAGTGGTGGTGGGATCTTGTCCATGGAGCAGATCAGATCGGTCTGTGCACCCTGATCACAATACCGGCCAACTGAGGTGGTGGTGTCTTGTCCATGGAGCAGACCAGATCGGTCCGTGCACCCTGATCACAATACCGGCCAACTGAGGTGGTGGTGTCTTGTCAATGGAGCAGACCAGATCGGTCCGTGCACCCTGATCACAATACCGGCCAATTGAGGTGGTGGTGTCTTGTCCATGGAGCAGACCAGATCGGTCCGTGCATCCTGATCACAATACCGGCCAACTGAGGTGGTGGGATCTTGTCCATGGAGCAGAACAGATCGGTCCGTGCACCCTGATCACAATACCGGCCAACTGAGGTGGTGGGATCTTGTCCATGGAGCAGAACAGATCGGTCCGTGCACCCTGATCACAATACCGGCCAACTGAGGTGGTGGGATCTTGTCCATGGAGCAGAACAGATCGGTCCGTGCATCCTGATCGCAATACCGGCCAACTGAGGTGGTGGGATCTTGTCCATGGAGCAGAACAGATCGGTCCGTGCACCCTGATCACAATACCGGCCAACTGAGGTGGTGGTGTCTTGTCAATGGAGCAGACCAGATCGGTCCGTGCACCCTGATCACAATACCGGCCAACTGAGGTGGTGGTGTCTTGTCCATGGAGCAGAACAGATCGTTCCGTGCACCCTGATCACAATACCGGCCAACTGAGGTGGTGGGATCTTGTCCATGGAGCAGACCAGATCGGTCCGTGCACCCTGATCACAATACCGGCCAACTGAGGTGGTGGTGTCTTGTCCATGGAGCAGACCAGATCGGTCCGTGCACCCTGATCACAATACCGGCCAACTGAGGTGGTGGTGTCTTGTCCATGGAGCAGAACAGATCGTTCCGTGCACCCTGATCACAATACCGGCCAACTGAGGTGGTGGGATCTTGTCCATGGAGCAGACCAGATCGGTCCGTGCACCCTGATCACAATACCGGCCAACTGAGGTGGTGGTGTCTTGTCCATGGAGCAGACCAGATCGGTCCGTGCACCCTGATCACAATACCGGCCAACTGAGGTGGTGGTGTCTTGTCCATGGAGCAGAACAGATCGGTCCGTGCACCCTGATCACAATACCGGCCAACTGAGGTGGTGGTGTCTTGTCCATGGAGCAGACCAGATCGGTCCGTGCACCCTGATCACAATACCGGCCAACTGAGGTGGTGGGATCTTGTCCATGGAGCAGACCAGATCGGTCCGTGCACCCTGATCACAATACCGGCCAACTGAGGTGGTGGTGTCTTGTCCATGGAGCAGACCAGATCGGTCCGTGCACCCTGATCACAATACCGGCCAACTGAGGTGGTGGTGTCTTGTCCATGGAGCAGAACAGATCGGTCCGTGCACCCTGATCACAATACCGGCCAACTGAGGTGGTGGGATCTTGTCCGTGGAGCAGACCAGATCGGTCCGTGCACCCTGATCACAATACCGGCCAACTGAGGTGGTGGTGTCTTGTCCATGGAGCAGACCAGATCGGTCCGTGCACCCTGATCACAATACCGGCCAACTGAGGTGGTGGTGTCTTGTCCATGGAGATCAGATCGGTCCATGCACCCTGATCACAATACCGGCCAACTGAGGTGCCGTATGGATGTCCTCTTCTGGATTGATGTCTGCCATATAGAGGGCTGCAAGGATGACCGGGTATATATGGTCCGGAGTGATTTGGGTGTTGTGACAGTTATTGCAGTTCCTGTAGGATCTAGTCATGTCTGGGTTTATCTTCATTCCTTTAAAATTTCTTGTTCTGATTCTTGAAATTGTTGTTGTTAATTCTCTGTTGATGTTGAGGTTGCATATGGGTTGGGGTATTTTGGTTTTTGTAATGAGTTTTTCTATTGTATTTTCTTCTTTCAAACTAATTTATGTCTTATTAAAGAGAGGGTTATGAGAGAAGTCTATTTGCTTCTTAGATGGGACACTAGACAAGTTTGCTGAGCTCTTCAGATGGGAAACTCACCACCAATGGAGATGTACAGAGTCATAGATAAATCTACATTTGACCAAATGACCGTACACCAACCAGATACTTCATCAGAACATTGCTACATAACATCCTATATATTGAACATATTGTACACTCATGGACAATACTTAAGGAAGTTGTACCTTTTAGCATGTATATCGGGATTCAGACAATAACTCTGAAAGGTAGTTGATACACAGTGACCTTTATTGAAGACACACGAGATAACCAAGTGTAAACAAAATTGCCTTTGTCTCCTTAAAAACTGACGACTGGCGAAATCGGAAACTTTCCACTTCTTTAAGTTTTATCCATGAGTGTATCTACCGCCCTTTTAATGGATAACTAATATATAAACTGTATTTTTCTATATACAATTGAAAGCCACTGAATAAAAACCTGTATATATTCGGACTCATCAATGAGTCTTCTTCAATACCATGAAATAGTCATCATTGTCTGCTCTTATTTCCAAGATTGAAGAACTTGCTGATTCTTGTTTTGGCAGTGGGCAGTGGGCCTTAGATTCTAGCCATCCCGGCTCCACCATCTACGTATATACGTAGGTCTGTAAGAACTGGTGGTAGCTGGGGAGAATCTGTGAACATTCCAGTACCTGTGTTTCACGACGTGTGTTGTGGTGACAGAGCCCATCGCTGGTGACAAGCGCGTGGTCGTCTGTCCCTTCATCGACGTCATCGACTTCGAGACATTCGGCTACAGGGCCCAAGACGAGGGGGCGCGAGGGGCTTTCGACTGGGAGCTCTACTACAAACGGCTACCGCTGCTGCCTGAGGACCTCAAGAACCCCACGGAGCCCTTCAGGTAGATTCCTATCTTCTATGGTATCTACACTCATGGACAAAACTTAAAGAAGTGAAAGGTCTTTGATGTCATCGATTGTCGGTTTTTTTTTTTTTTTTTTTTTTTTAAGGAGACAGAAGTCAATTTTTTTCACACTTGGTTTATCTCATGTGTCTTCAATAAAGGTCACTGTAATATTTTTCAGATTTATTGTATAGATCCCGATATACATGCTAAAAGGCACAACTTCCTCAAGTTTTGCTCATGAGTGTACGTCCTCTTCCTTTATCGAAGCATATTTTTACGAATGGCCTGGCCTCGTAGACCCCTATATGCCTTGCAGGAATTTGACATGGACCCAGAACAGCAGCTTTACACACAGTGAACATTGCGACTGCTGTGGTAGAAATGCATGGAAACATCTGAAGCTCTTCGCTGGACACGACAACAACAACAACAACAGAAAATAGACATGGACCTAGAACAGCAACTTTACACACCCAAGATAGTGAACATTGCGACTGCTGTGGTAGAAATGCATGGAAACATCTGGAGCTCTTCGCTGGACACGACAACAACAACAGAAAATAGACATGAACCTAGAACAGCAGCTTTACACACCCAAGATAGAGAACATTACGACTGCTGTGATAGAGATGTATGGAGACATCTGAAGCTCTTCATTGGACACGACGACAACAACAAAAATCGCTTATCAGTTGACTTTCTCATTGAAAATTATACTATATTCTATCCGACCCATGACCATCTAAAGTTCTTCTGACAAAATTAAAACGATATAAACTAATTTTAATACTTTCCAAAGAAGAAAGATTAAAAATGCGTGCGTTTGTAAAAAAGCTGTTTACATTATGCATAAATTATCAGCATCAATTTAAATATCTTGTTGAATTCTATCTTTTTTGAAAATTATTTATTATTTTATCCATATATTTTATGGGTAAATATTTCAGTAGCAATTAGTACAGTGTAATTAATATTCATAACCTTTTTATACCAGGATTAGTAACAATGTTATTTATGCATCCTCATTTTAAATTAAAATCTTCTAATTCCTTGTGTATTTTTTTTTTTTTTTTTTTTTTTAAATAATACCGATGGAAGGAGGGAATAAAGGTTAAAATCAAATATCACTAAAGATATTATTTTTCCAAAATGGTCGAGTAGATTGTGTAGTACTAATTAGATGTAAGGGTTGCGACATAGAATCCTGTCAACATAACTAATTAGGGTTGGCACGTAAGTAAAAGGAAATCTCGTTATTCGGGATTACTCCTATTACTGGGAGCGCTCAAGTCTTAACGAAGTTTTGGTCACAGATCGCTTTTACAAATTATAGACAGAAGAAAAATAATGATGTCGCAGACGATGCAATAATAGATCCTTCACTCTCGACTTCTTTTTTTTTCTTTTGGTGTCTGCCGAGCTTTTTGATTTTGTCAGCAATATCTGATGCGTAAAATTAACGGAAATATTGATTTCTTTTTTTCTTATGGTGTGTATTTAAATAAGAAATAAATTATTTTATATATTTAATAACCCACTCATCACGATTGTGTAAATATATATCAATTTTTATTATTATCTTCTTATTTTGTGTTATATATATATTATTATTATATCTTCTTATTTAATAGTTAATGAAGGTTTTGATAGTTACTTCTATGTTTTAAGAAGAGTTATAATAATAAAGATAGTAAATATAATTTAATTACTTTATAATATTCTATATACGATATACACAATGATTATTTAGGTATTATTGAATAAATTTTATTAATTATGATATATTAAATTATATTTAATTAATTAGATATTATTTGTTTATTTTTCCCTTTATTAGCTTAATTTAATTAAGGTTATCAATTCAATAGTCTGTGATATTTAATTATACTATTTCATATTTTTAATTAAAAAGGCATATATTGGATCAAAATATCATGTATATTTACCGAATATTTGGTAAAATAATAAAATAATTGGATCAAAATATCATGTATATTTACCAAATAATTGGTAAAATAAATGATATTTTGATCCAATATATGCCTTTTTAATTGAAGAATTATTTATAGATTGCTCTATTTTCAAAACTATCCCTATATATAGTCACGACCGTCTTTCCTCATCGGCCTCTGTCACGGATGCGCACGCACAGGGAGGTCACGTGCTCGCCGGCAGCCAATAAAAATTAAAAAAAAAAAAAACTCCCTCGAGCCGGATTTGAACCAGCGACCTAAGGATCACCGTTGTAACATCTACAGTCCTCCGCTCTGCCAACTGAGCTATCGAGGGATACAAACTGTATGAATAAGTTTACCTTATAAAGTCAACTAATCCTATTTCTACACAAAATGTATCTCTATAAATAGTCACGACCGTCTTTCCTCATCGGCCTCTGTCACGGATGCGTGCGCACAGGGAGGTCACGTGCTCGCCGGCAGCCAATAAAAATTAAAAAAAAAAAAACTCCCTCGAGCCGGATTTGAATATATAATATATATAATATATAGTCACGACCGTCTTTCCTCATAGGCCTCTGTCACGGATGCGCGCGCACAGGGAGGTCACGTGCTCTCCGGCAGCCAATAAAAATAAATTTAAAAAAACTCCCTTATTTAGAAATATTTGAACCAGCGACCTAAGGATCACCGTTGTAACATCTACAGTCCTCCGCTCTGCCAACTGAGCTATCGAGGGATACAAACTGTATGAATAAGTTTACCTTATAAAGTCAACTAATCCTATTTCTACACAAAATGTACTCATACATATATTATATTATATTATATATATATATAGTCGCGAGAGTCTTTCCTGATCAGTCAGTCATTGGCCGGCCGCCTCTGTCACGGATGCGCGCGCACAGGGAGGTCACGTGCTCGCCGGCAGCCAACGGGCACGCGCCGACGGCAGGGGGGGGGGGCATTACGTCACTCAAGGTCACCTAAACGTGATCGTAGCCGTCCAATAGGAGGGCGCCGGCCATCCGTGACAGAGGCGGCCTATGACTGATTGATTAGGATTAAGATATGCATTTATTTAAGGCGCCAATTTATAATTGTAACAAATAGTATTTGAATAAAAACATTCAATCGGGTATAACACGGGCGTTGCCCGGGTCATTCGGCTAGTTTTATATATAATCAAAACTCTCAAATTTAATAAATACGCTTTAATTTTAATAATCCCTTTTTCAACATTAGTACATTTTTTGAAATTTTAATAACAACTGAAATTATTTGTTGAAAACTTATAAATCAGCAAAATAATTTTTATATGGGAATAATGTGCCATATATATGTAATAAATAAAACTATATCAAGCATGAAGGTTGCTTTTACACATAAAGCAAACTTCTACTTTCCTTACTGTGATGAAAAATAGTAGGAGAGCTTGGCTTATCACTGGTGAACCCTCCCAGCGGTTTCGCTAATTTAATACACCAGACCGTTTTATAGAGCTCTAATACTGTATTGAAGGATTCTGCTTATATATGCGACAATGAAGGATGTAATCGAAAATGATATTTACCAGATTATGTATGTGTTTTGTTATATAGAATAACCCGATACCCCCGAAATAGCTAGTTCATATTTTCCAATTATTCTTTTTACCCTTTTCTTACTTATCTCCTCCCAAACATTTAATGTCTGTGGATATTGAGCATTTTGATTAAATGAAATAAACTGCGCCGTTTTTAGTTGTTAATACTGGGAGCACTGCTCATCCTGTATCAGGAGCTCTTACAGGGTACTATCAGCCGAATCAGCTGCCCTCAAATCTTTTAGCAAGCTTGCTACTGTTTCCTTTATCCTGATTTAGAACCGATAATAGCAAAGTTTATATTTCATCATTCACATATGTGAACAATTATTTCCACTTATGGTATCTTTCACATCTTTTATATAATCTCAAAGTTTATTCTGGCAGGCGGATTCTTACATACTTGTTCATTTATGCGAAAACAAATTGTACTGAAATGAGCATAAAGAAATGTCCTGAGAAAAAAAATCCTATTGGTGTTATATAATTTTTATGGTAATAACAATTTTTTCAAAGAGTCTTAAGTTTTGAATGTAAAGAGAGTATTTTGCTAAAGACATTTTTGTTAAATTTAGAGTTTCGCAAATAACTCTCTGTCACTACTGCCAAGACGAAGTAGGTGACGGGGTTAGGGCATACAAGAAAGTAATGCCTCGGTCAGAAAGTCAGAATTCTTCATGTGGACGACTGGACGATAGGGTCTGTGTGACAATGTGACAGAAGGTAGAATTCAAGATGGTGTCGGTCTGCATGGGATTGTAGCTTGTCGAAGCCATGTGTGCATCCCTAATCTGGTGACACCAGGCGTGATCGGTGTCACCAGTAGCAGAGATTCCTGGAATACCTAGAGGCAGCCAGAAATATCCCAAAGACAGAAAATTTTGGAATTATGGAATTGAAAGCCACAATAAGAATGTTTAGAAAACACGGCTGAACTGTACGTAACGATACGCTTCACAGAAATGTGACATGCCACGTTGAGTTGGTAATGCAGCAACGACAATCTCAAATGGCTAAAGATGGAAATTGAAGATAAGAAAGCCTTTTCTGGTGTTATTGCTCTTGAGACCGCTTTTATAAAAAGTGTTAAAACTTTATCTGCATCCCAATACAAACTTACGCCACGTTGCTTACACATTCTTTGTGTACACAAATGACGCCTGGCCGCCTTAGCAAAACATTGGATTACACCTTCATCAAAGGAAATACTTGCCCCTGCTAGGATGGGGGGTGTTGAATTGAACTTTGCAATTAAATTCAAACTTTTACTCAAACCTTCAGATAACCCTAGTATTGTTTGTGTTTGAATGGAACACAAATTCTTATTTTAATATTAAATGCCATTCTTCAAATTTATAATTGAAAATAAAATATGAGACTTCAAAAGAATAAAGGTTTCAGAAATCAAAATAGGGTCGGGATATTGTCACAATTTTTAATTATTTCATTTCCGAGCGTTCTCTCAATCAAACCTTGCAACAATACGGAGCTGTAATAATGTGAGAGAACTTTCTATTGAATGGCAGTCCTCTTTATCATTCCGAGAGACAACTTTGTAATACTCTTCACTCCTGACTATTCTATTAAAATAAAATCATGGACAAAACTTGAGAAAGTGGAAAGTATTTCATATCGCCGGTCGCCTGTTTGAAGAACACAGGGACAATTTTGTTCACACTTGGTTATATCGTGTGTCTTCATTAAAGGTCACTGTGTATCAAATATCTTTCAGAGTTATTGTCTGAATCCCGATATATATGCTAAAAGGTAGAACATCCTTAAGTTTTGTCTATGAGTGTAGTTTAAAATTACTAGCGCGTTGTTGTCCTTTTGATGTTAAAGGTCACATGTGAATAAAGTATAATATTGCGAAAAAAATAAAATAATAAAAAAGGTCAGGTGTTGGTTATTGAAATGAAAAAGCCATATCCTGACCACGCTAACATGTTGACGCTTTGCCATCTAAAAAGCTCATATGAGCGTTGTCAGGAAATGTCTTTTTTGAGTTTGATATAATACTGCATAGAGAAATAAGTAAACTGAGTATAAAAGGATAAAGTTGAGTGTTGAGCTAGAAGTTTCAGAGAAGACATTTGTGAAACAAAAATAGGAAAGTTCACAGTCGAGGTGTTATGCCCTAGCGAACAACTTAATACTTCAAGCAGGGACACTGGTGGGTTTTGTAATTAGTTAATTAATTGAATTAGTCGTTTAATTACACCTCTAGTGATAATTTATTCCCAATTTATATCACCTTTCTTTACTTTTTTTTTTCTTATGACGTTTCATTTGTTCTTGGAATACTGGCAGTTGTTCCCCGCAACGTAATCTCTCTCCACTGTCAAATTAAATTCCATTAATTAACGTCAAATGTAATTTATATAAAAACACGTGGATACATTAGAGATTAACATTTCAATATGGTTATCAAGGTGTCAACATTCGGTTTATTTCATATTAGTTGTGTACTCAACACTCGCAATATTGAAGCTGAGCATTGCTTAACTAGTCATTGCAACTATGAAATAATTTGATTAAAATATCAATTTTAAATAGCATCATAAACTTGGTGCACTCTATCGGTTTGGGTATTGTTATGGCGAAACCGCTGGGAGGGTTCACCTCTGATGAGCCATGCACTTCCTCTTTCAATTTTTATTCATCGCATTATAAGGCCTGTAGAAATATATTTTAGGTATGTAAGTGTATTCAGAAAGAAAAGTAGAGTTATGAAAAACTTATAATTTTCAGATATTAATTTTGATTTGTAAAAATTTTCTCAGCCAAGTTATAAAAACTACACTAATGGACAAAACTTAAGAAAGTTGTACCTTTTAACATGTATATCGGAATTCGTACAATAACTCTGAAAGATATTACAGTGACCTTTATTGAAAACATACAAGATAACAAGTGTGAAGAAAATTGTCTCCGTCTCCTACAAAAAGGAAAACAGACGACAGGCTTTATCACTTCCTTAAGTTTGTCCATGAGTGCATGAATAAAGGATGAGTTTAAAAAAATATATTACCAAGTTACAAGCTTTCAGGAGATCCCCTTCATGAAGCAAAGTTATAAGCATAAATAACCATAAGTTTTGTCCATGAGTGAACTTTTTGAACGTTGATTGGGGAAAATCTGTCAAGGTCAGGAGAGATTATAACAGAAGAATGTATTTATGGTATATTTTGACACAATTTCCACTGTGAAACTAGGTAATGTTGTTTTATCGATTATTTTACAATAAAGAATTATATTATGATGCATTAGCGTGCCATCTGTTATCAAAATTGGAAACTATCATAGACGTGCATGATTCTTTTTTATATTATATTTATAATTGTATGTAATTCTTCTGTCCTCAAAGCTTATGTCCATAGTTCTTCTGAAATGCCCATTCCAAGAGTCTAGCATCAGTAAAAGGAAGATCGAAAAATGCAATATAACAGTGGTATGGTAGATTAAACTGGCGAAACCGCTAGGAGGGTTCACCACTGATGAGCCAGGCCCTCCCATCAATTTTTACATTGCACTAAGGGCAGTAGAAATTGTTTATTTAAAAAAATAATAATCATACGCATCTATAATAGTTTCCAATTTTGACAATAAAGATTGGATTCAATTGTTTCCCTCACACACAGATCCTTGCTCTCCCACTTCGCACATAAAACATTTTTAGAAAATTATAATCTATAAATATATTTATCTAAAGAATATTTGCAAATTGTTTCTCAGTAAAATAAGAATTGATATTCCACATTACATCTGTGCTCACGTCAAATGTGCAAATGTAAGAACTTATATAGTCTCATTTCTATCCGAACTTTCTACTCTGTTTTAAAGGATCAAATATATTGATATCATTGGTTTTAATGGGATACTATGAAATAAGTATAATTTTGATATATTTATATATGTAAAAAGAGGCACCTCTCCCTTTAATTATACATCAGAACAATGCGCTGTTCATCCTTTAGTAAAATAAAACTTTACTAGTGGTTATAAAGAACTAGCCGAATGACCCGGGCAACGCCCGGGTTTTACCCGATTAAATGTTTTATTCAAATACTATTCGTTACAATTATAAATTGGAGCCATGGATGTCACTCTTGTGAAACGTCCCGCTCTAAATTTTACATGTACATTAGGTCAGCTGGTATTACCCCCCATTTTCACCGCTAGAGGCGCGAGCGAAAGAGCAAATTTGCAAATAACACGACGGATATTCGGGATAGAGACCTGAAATTTTCACTGAGTTTTTCCAGATTCTTCTTTATATACTGTTAAAATTTCAGTCAGATTAGTTATGTATTGTGGACGTGTATAGTTGACAAACATACATACATACGCTGACTTTTTATATATATAGGGATAATAATATAAATGAGTTTAAAAAATTGTAAAAAAAAAAAAAATGCATCGGCCGGGAATCGAACCCGAGTCGCCCGCGTGGCAGGCGAGCATCCTACCACTGAACCACCGATGGTTATAAAAAATGGCCATATTTGAGTATTTATTCCATTCACAAAAGCAAACGGTGACAGAATTGATTAAGAATTGTTGATTGATGACTCTGATACTTGTATATTTTAATAAGCCACAACACTAATATTGGCAAATTTAGACAAATTCCAACCTGTATACCATGGGCTATGGTGTTCATCAGTACAGGGACGGCTTCGATTTCATACCTTCCTACGAGAAGGGTTATGGAATAGGTCGAATTGACCGAATTGATGTTTATACTGGTGAAGCATCAAGGGCCGGCTTTCAGTATACTAGTACTTGATGAAAAGTTTCAGACAAAAAGATTCATTATAATATAATGCGGCTTGTGATTGCAAAACGACATTTGAAAACCATCACGCATGTGTTTCTTTTCAACAAAAAAATCTAAATTTATATCAAGGAGAAATAACGATTATTTCTAACCTTAGTGATGAGGTATGAAAGGATGAATTGTGAAGGGTAATGATAAACGGAAAAAGAATTCCCATCCCTGGAAACTTTTATTTTTACGTTTATCATTACTCTTCACAATTCATCCTTTCATACCTCAAACTAAGGTTAGAAATAATCGTTATTTCTCCTTGATGTAAATTTAGATTTTTCGTTGAGAAGAAACACATGCGGGATGGTTTTCAAATGTCGTTTTACAAAAAGATTCATACTTACTTCCACCACATGTATCACATAATCTACCCCTTCCATTAGAGCTCTAGGAGCATGGATCCATGGAATTCGTGTAATCTTTGCACAATGTCGTGGTCCATTTGTATGAAGAAAATGAAGACTAGAGAACGCGGCTGATTCAACACTATCCTGTTCAGTGATACGTTAATCTTGACGTATGCATGGTGTGGCCACTGGACATGTATCGGACCTGTATGCTATTGTTTGGTTCTGCGCTTCCAGGAGTAAGGGAGCTCCATCTATGCTTTATTTCTCCCAAAATACTTTAATGGAGATTATGTGATTTTGTTGTGCTGTTGTTTCTTACCCCTTTGTGCAAATATTACACATACAAATAGCTTTATTAAGACCACCGGTCTTATACAGATTCTATAAGACCGGTGGTCTTAATAAAGCTATTTGTATGTGTAATATTTGCACAAAGGGGTAAGAAACAACAGCGCAATAAAATCACATAATCTCCATTAAAGTATTTTGTAAATAATATTTCAGTAAAATGATCAGTTGTCATCAGGATATTCAACAGTGGGAAAGGGGCAGAAGCGAACTTGATCTCTAAGTGCATATAAGTAATTCTCCATTTTACTAGCTCCCAAACTGAGGTCACGAACTTACAAATGGAAGAATAAATAAACTTAATTTAGTTTTATGATCGATAATGTTTAAGATACAGAATTAATTTACCATTGAGAATAATATTTAAACATATTCTAAACCAATTGAACCCTTCAAAAATAACTTTAAAACAATTTACAATCCTATCAAATAAATTTGAAATCTCCATTTGATTGAGAGAGAGAGAGAGGGAAAATTACAAGTGGCAAGTCCCGATTGGTTACCAACTTTAGACAGTATTCCATCCAATCAAATCGTTTTGATTTTAACGAGCTCTGAATTTATTCGGAAGGAGAAATTAAATGACAATCTCGGAGCTGGTCAAAAGTCATTAAATATCAATTATTTTAGAATCTCGTTCACTGAAACTTTTCAAAAGGTTTTCTGATC